>VZTR01010910.1:123125-157349 GCA_013400775.1 Chaetops frenatus | reverse complement strand
GGGACAGGGACAGGGACAGGGACAGGGACAGGGACAGGCACGGTGATGCCTTTCCTCGGGGCTGCTGCACAGGCAGAGCAGGGAAGTCCCCTATTTACAGTCAGCGTGGGAGGGGCTGCTATGTCCCCACCTGCCTCTTTTGGGGGTGACAAGGGTGTGTGCACAACACACAGGGGGGCCCCAGTTTTTGCCTAGTCCTTATTCAGGCTGCTCCATGCACCCACTGGGTGTGTGGGCATCACAGGAGACACAGCTCCAGCACAGGAACACAGCCAGCTCTGCCCCACTGCCTGCAGGGAGAACCCTGCTGACCCCCACACCCAGGGACCTCACAGGGACACCTTCTGCAAGTGCTGAGATGGATATCAGGAAGGATGCTGCCTAGTAATATGTACCTGGAATCTTCACATTCGCATTTCACACTCCTCCATACACTCATATGGACCTTTTCCCAATTAGCTTAACTTCTGTCTTGACAGAACCAAGACAGCAGGAAATATCCTGAATGTCAGGGATTTAAAATATAACCTCTTCAGAGCACAGTTAGATTCTGACCACAGCTGAGGTATCTAAGTGATACTTCAGAGGAGATAAATAATATAGTAATAGATAATAACAAATGTAAAGTTTGTCATAATTAAAAATGCAATTTACCTTCTTAGCCAGAGGGAATATAAGCTTGTGTTTTATTTGCCATTAATGTTCTGCCAATTAATGTACTGGATTTCCATAATTATCAACCCTCCTATCATTATATTGGTTGTTGACTGAATGTTCAGAGATACACACTGACACCTCAGCCCACAGCTTGCCCCTCGATTTATCAAACAGTGGCAGCCAAGGCTCTGCCTATTGAGTAAAGACAGAGTGACTAAAGGGAGCTCTGGAGATGCTGCTGTTTGCAACAGAAAAAATAAATAGCTGCAGCCTTGATCTGAGCAGTTACCCCTGTGCACAGCACACTCGTTAATTATATCTAATGGCCCAGCGCTGCAGACAGATTTTAAGGAACTTTTAAACGAAGTTTGGGAGCCAAGTGCTTGTAATTTTGTGATCTGTGCACGGGGCTAGACAGCTCCTGGAAATATGTAATATATTCCTGAGATCTACTGAAATATCCTCACAGTCCTGAGGGACTGCTGCCCACACACCTCAGACCATCAGCAACACTGCAGGGCTGCCTGGCTCTGCCCCCAGGCAGCTGCTGCTCCCTTCTGGGTCAGGAGCATCCTCCCTTGTTATACTGAATGTCCAGGTCAGACAGGTGCCATCTGTGGAGAAAAAAGCACAAAGATCGTTTATCTAAGTCTCTAATATTCCCCATTTTTGTAATATGTGTTGTGCATAGGTTATACAAAAGGAAATCCAAGGGTGAGTCATTTACAGGGGTGTAGTGTCTAAATGCAAATATTTTAGAAAATATGAAGGATTTTGTTGCTTTATATACCTTCCCATGTTTCCTGGATACTTTCCTGATGTACATGTTTCTTGGGATGGAAATTATGGCCCTTTTGAAAACTGATGCTCCCTCTTCCTCAAATGTATTTTAAAACTAACAATCACTCAAAAACCCTGCAATTTTTGAATTAGGTTTTAATTTTCGGCCACGTTAACATCTTCCACAATGTTGGCTTTTTCTTTCCCTTTATACCCCTATGAAGACCTTTACATTTTCAACCTGAAGAAAATGATGTGAAGTACGTTTGGATGTGGGGCGTTTGATTCTACTTTGGGTAGGTCACAGAATCACAGAACTGATTGGGTTTGAAGGGACTTTGGAGGCATCTGTTCCCATTCCTCTGGCCTCAGGCAGCAGTGGGCACAGCAGTGACAGAGAGGAAGGAGGGTGAGCTTTGCCTGCAGGGCAGCACTTGTGTCCTTTTCCCCAGCAGTGGCAAAAACCACCATCATAATGGGGACCTCCATTATTGTGAGAGCTCATAAGATAATTAACAGCAAAAATAAAACCAAGTGAACAAACTGATCCAAAGCAAAGAGACAGACAGGGGAGTGGTCATCTGTCAATCAGGAAAATACCCTGGTTTTTGTAGGCTTTTTTCAAAGCAAGGCAGAAAGAGCCAGGAAACAGCAGCATAAAGGTGGTTATGTTAACTGCAATGTTAATAGCTGTGTGACTAGAACTTAAAATATGAGATGATGTTACTGTAACTAGGAAGTCTTGGAATCCATAAAGTAAGGGGAAGGAGACTTGTGGAGGCTGGGAGACTTCATAATTCAGATAAAGGGGTACCTAATAAAAAGCCCAAATGGGTGGGTCACGTCTTTGCAGTGAAGAGCTGTGCTTCACAATTTTTACAAGTGGTTTGAAAATTGCAACAAGATTAGTTCTTGCAAAATAAAAACCTCTACTGATAAAATAGCTTGCAAACTGTACATTTACACAGAAACCAGGGCCAGAAATTTCACAAAACTAACTGTGAGAACAAAGAGATTTCTATTTGAACCCAGAGTGCTGCCAAAACATCCCTTGCTCACAGGTGCTGTGTAGGACATTCAAGAGAATCAAGTTTGCATGTTATAAGACAGATAACCTCACATTTCTCCTGAAATTCAGGTGACATAAGATCCCCCATCTGTTCAGCTTTGCCTGCTGTGAAGTCCCTTCGTTGTCTTGAATTGACGAAGGCTTGTGGTCCATCAGATGGGAATCCTGTCTGGGGACAGGCTGCCTGCTAAGCTCAGGGCAAGGACACACAGCAGTGTCCCAGTGCCCGGCCTGTGACACACTCCCAACTCTCACACACCCTCCTCCCTCACTTCTCTTTCAGACAAAGAACTAAAACCTGAGTCAGCTCATACAGAGTCTCAATCACATGCAAAATGTGCTTCTGGAATAAAAATCCCTGTTTCTTACTGATTGTTGTACTTAAAGCCCCACCTAAACATTATTGCGGGGAAGGGCAGGTCTTGCCTGGACTCCAGCACCTTACAGGCTGGAGTACATTTATTTTCTTCTGGACAGTGTCTGCTGTGTCTCCTGGTTCTCTTGTGTCTCTGAGATAATGCCCAGTGCAGCCAGTTGGTCTGAGAAAGCAGCCCCGTCGGGGAGCCAGGGACGGCGGCCGGGAGCCATCTGGGTGTGTGGATATCAGTAATGCTGCTCATGCCCCGGCCTGATTAAGGCAGAGATAATCAGCAGCCAGATTCGCTGCTCCTGGGGATGTGGCAGCTGCCAGCAGGGAGGTGCAGACTGTGCAAACCCCAGAGCATCACCAGAGCTCTCGTCTCTCGCCCATCCCCTTCAGGAACCTAAATCCTTTCTCCCAGGAAGATGCGAACTTGGACAGAGCTGTGCAGTGAAAAATCACCCCCTGGAAGACATTTTGTCTTTTCCTGAAGATTATGAGGGATCTGCTGTGCTCTGGGTTTCCAAAATGCTGCTAATGCTGGCTATCTCAGCTTGTAAATGAGGGTGAGCATCCTGTCAGGCTTTCAGGTGAATTTGGCTCATTTTCACCTGCAGACTTGTGAAGAGGCTGCATAATCTTTTCATAGATCCTGAAGACTGTCTTGGTTCTTTCACAGGTTGTGGGAAAACAGAGCTCAGAGCAAGTCTGAGAAGAGCCCTGTACATTTTAATCACCTGATGTAACTGCAGAATTCTTAAAATGTCTCGAAACTGGTGAATTTTTAAAACTAATTCAAGAGCACTCTCTGTTCATAAATAGCAGCTACCCCACCATTGTAAATTTTAGGAATATGAAATGTAAAAAAATTCACTTTAAGAGGAAAAAGCAGAGAGGTATAGGAAAAACCTACCAAAATAAATTTGGCATACTTTTTATAATGCACCACTGCTTAATTCATCGTGAACATCTGATGAAGGCTGCTCAACCTGACAGGATTCACCAGCACCATCACAGCCTGTGTGTGCCTGTTGTAGTCTCTGGGATGATGGAGAAGGTTCCCATTTCTGTGCCATGTGCTGCTTGTGGGCACCCTGAGCAGCACCCTGAGTGCTCCAGCACCATCACATCACAGTCTGGTTTCCAGGCTTTAGGAACAGCTCATGCAAGGAAACAAAGCCCTTAGCCCAATTCTGCTTTCTGAGGGTGGGAGCCCGAGGACTCAGCTCCCCAAGCAGGTGAGGGGAGCACCGTGCCTGGAGTCTGGGCCATGCCCCAGTCAATGTCTGCAGTGGATAATGCACAGAGCACCTCCATGGGACCTACATCTCTCCATGCCCAGACTTTTGACCCCAGAGCGGCCTCGGGCATTCCTGCTGCCTGCTGTTGTCTGGAACAAATATCCTCCAGCCTGGGAAGTTGAGAAAGAGCTTTCTATGGGAAAATGTGCTTGGAACCAAATAAGAGCATCATGAGCTCAGCTGATTGTCCAGTTGATCCCCTGCAGCAGAGGACCTTTGGGACACCGAGGTTCCACTCCCCAGCACCACAGACATTGCCTCTCACCTCAGCATCCACCATGCAAAGGTGACTAAAGCCCTCCATCACCACCATCCTTAGACAAGAAGCCTTTGCTCTCCCAGAACACCTCCTGCCTGCTTCTGCTTTGCTCCCACTTCTGCCCGTACATTCGGTTCGCCGGATTTCAGCAGCGTCTGGCACCTCGCAGAGAAGCAGCACTAACTCAGCTAGTGGCTGTCTGCACAGCTCCTGCCACCCAGATCTGTCTGCCGGCCATAGGAGGTGGGAGGAGGATTGCTGACACCGAGGCTGCATCAGACCCGCAGCGAGCAGCCAGGGCAGGGAGAGGTGCAACTCATTTCGGCTGTGCTTCTTTTTAACCCTCTCTTCTATGAGAAACGCCCACAGTCCCGCTCTGATTCCCTGCTAATTTTGCAGAGCTGGGCTGTCTCCTCCAGAACGCCCGGCAGGAGCAGGCAGGAGGAGCGGGAGGACCCCGCACCGCTGTGCCGGCAGCAGCGCAGTGTGAGACTCTCTGCGGGTGCAGGGGAGGGCACAGCCTGGGTCCTGCCTGGTGCCAGGCTGCTCACGGCTTCAGACACATCTCTCTGCAACTGCTCTCTGGTTAAACCCACGATTCTCATGAGCTAAACCCCTCTCCTGCACATCTTAACACATCTGAGCTCCAAGAGGCTTACTATACTGCTAAATTAATGCTAGAAAAAGAGCTTTCCACCTGCTGTCACATTCAATCTCTCCTTCTCCTGAAAACATTTCCTGAAAATGTGTAAGAGCAGGAAACTTCTAAGATATTTGTGAAGTGTAAAATACTGGTGACTTAATAACACATTTATCTTTTCTCCTTTTCTTCTCAGATACATTCCAAGCTGTGCCCATTGTATCAGCCTTTCAAAGATGCAGCCAAGTTGGTGCTGTTTCACACGTGAAGCTGTCACACCTTCATCATGTCAAGTGCAATCACCCAGTTAGGGAGGAATGCTTCTCCTAGATGCCGGTGACAGGTGCCAAAGCCCCTTTGGGTTTGAAAACCAGTGCTGTGTGATCCTGTGTTACATAAATTTCTGCCCTGCTCTACACCCTTGGTCGTCAGCTTGTGAAGGTGCTGAGTGCCTGAGCATCACACGGGCTGGGGTAAAGCCTCAGTCGCCTTGCATGGCTTGGCAGTGCCAGCAGCAATGGGCAAACTGCTTCTCTCTCCCATCCTTCATTACAATATATTTCCTTTTTATTACCCTTCCAAGCGGCTCTCATCATCTCAGACATCCTCATAATTTCTCAGAGTATTTTTAATGCTTCTTCCCAAGTTCCCTTCAGTTGTCTTTCACATGTCACAGCTCATTTGGCTGGGGCTCATTGTAGTGCCATGTCTGTCTATTTGCTTCCTAAATCCCTGCAGATTTTTGGGGTGGTATTTCAGTATTTCTGAGCTGTCTTCTGTTTGTGCTGTAGTGTTTTATATGGAAAATATGCTGGTCTTGAGATCTGTCAAGAAAGAGACAGCAACAAGTTAAACAACTTCCCATAATTGGGAGAGCAACGACAACATATGAAGAACCAAGTATTCAGAGTTTTGGGACATGAAAATCCAAAGAAGCAGAGAAATCACAGGTCAAAGGTAGTGTTGGTCTTTCCCTTGACATGTGATCTTCTGTAACATTGTAGGCTGCTCTGTGGTGTTGAAGAGCCCAAATGTGCCTGAGTGTGAGTTATTGCATAACAGCTCCTTCCCTGTGACACTCCCCACTTAAGCTTGTTGAACACCTGCATACATCAATAAATGCATCAAAATTAAAACAAATTAAAATGCCACAAATGAATTGTGCTACAAATGGAGCAAATGTATTTCTTGAGTGAAAAAAGGCCAAACTATGTTGCTTTGGCTGAGAGTTTGTAAGCACTGTCTGAGTAGAGAACCCCTTCCACCAGATGAAAGCTTTGACACTTCTTTTCCCTCTCCTCTGCAGCTGCTCTCCTGTACCTCTTCAAATAAATTATGCAAGGATTTTGCTGATGGCCTTTCACTAATACATCATGGCTTGAACTGCTCTCTTTGCCAATACAAAAGGCAGCAGCAGCAGTTGCTCTCCATCTGAGCAAAGTAGTCAAGTGATACCTCTTGCATAATGTTGATGTATTGAAGGGTCATCACTTTTAGAAGGAGTGGAGAGAGCGTGTAAGAGAGCCAGGAAAGTCTTCTAAGTGAAAAGGGTTTTAATTAGCACTTCAAGCCCCTGAGCCAAAGGAGAGCATTCAAATCAAAGCTGCATGCTTTTAGTCTGAATGATGCTGAACCCTGTTTCAGCCCCGTAGCAGCAGAGGGCATAATTGAACCAAATCTGGATTTTCTGAGCCTTCCTACTGCATTTGCATTCTGGTAAACAAACAAACAAACAAAAATTAATTTGCAGATGTGTGAGAGAGAGAGACCCTATCCTCAACTTCTAGTTCTTTCTACCTCCCATTAACAAGTAATTGTTTAAAATAAATGCAGCCTCCTTATGGACAAACAATTTCCCTATTACTTTAAATTTTACTGTTCTTCAAAGAAGGAAATCATCTCAACTCTTCAGAAGTCCCCTGCTCCTCATTTCTCTGTTAAAACTAGGCCTTCTTAGAAGGTATTTATTCTGTGTTTTGTGCAAAGCAGGCATGAGAATCTCTTTGATAACAACACTTCCCATGGAGGCAGCAATCCCCTACCAAAAAACCCAAAAGGTCAGAGCTGGCTTTCCTGGAGACAAGTCCAGGGCAAACCTCTGCAGTGCCCTGATGCAGAGCCATTCCCACATCCCTACCAAGGCTCCTGCAGTCACTCAGCCAGGGCAAACCAAACACTCTGTCCTGAAACCAAGCTGCCTTCTTTGAAATAAGGTGTGAACCACTCCTTGACAATAGAATTTTCTTGGAAGTTTTGGCAGGTTTCTAAGAAAAAAGACTTTTTCTTTTCTTTCTGAGCACATATAGGCTTTCACTGCACTATAACCTCAGAGACCAAAAGGGGCCTACTCCAAAATGCTGACAAGTGTCAAGAGGTGATTCCTGACTGATGAGGGAGCAGAAGGAAACAAAAACCAAAAAGGAGGTGAGAGATGGGTCACACTGGTGCTATTTTTTGAGAAACAGACTCAAGCAGTGCTTAGACAAGATATGAGCTTATATTTTCTTGACTTTTTTTGGTGATGTTTCATTAAAATAGTGAGAAATAAAATGCATTCCTGTATGAGACTCTCAAAACCCTGAAAGCATTGCATGCCATAGGTTGGGGGAAGGAAAGTTTGTGCAAGCTGTCAGTGCATTAGTGCATGAACCTTTCATCTTGTTGAACTCAGCACACGGTTACCACAAATAGTTGGACAATGTGCAGATATTTGAATGGTGTTTGTAGAGAGAATTCTGAAATATTCCACCGTTTATGCTCAACTGCTTTTGAGCATAATCAAAATCAATGGGACAGGGCACTTAACAAATATACAACATTTATCTAGTGAATGTGCCTGGAAATACAGGACTTCATATTCAGATAATTAGCACAGGCACATGAAAAGAAGAGCCCAATGTCAAGCTGACAGTAATCCCCTGACTGCCATCAGCCACACACGGCTGCCCTGCAGTGGTTGGCATTTTGCCTCCCAGAGGGCTGGGCCTTTTAGGAACATTTTGAAGAAGGAAAGTTACAGGCAACTAAAGGAAGCCACCAGAACTGGCAGAGTTTTGGTGACAGGGAGGCTCATAGAAGCTTCTAGAAATGCTAAAAATTTTAGAGGTTTCTACACAATTAATGATTTCTGTATATTTAATTGAGATAAGGATAGGGATAATACAGCCTCTTTAATTAAACACTCTGAAAGTGCTCACATTCCACTTGATGGAAGGTACCTGAGATTTACTGTCATAAAGATCTCCCCTCCACATACCCCTACAGTTTTGGGTGTGCTGCCCCAGAGAATTATAAGCCAGCCAGAGACCTGGAATAACACAGAACCAGCTACATTCAAAATGTCTTAATTTCCATGTCAGCCTTAGGTATGCTACCAAGAAAATTGTGTAAAATATGTGAAATAATCCTTTGTTTCTTAGGCGAAGGCAGAAGAAATGGAAAAAAATATTATTATTAAGACTTTCTTTCAAAGGGAGATCCCCTGCTAGCTCTCTGAAACCCAGAGAAAATCAAAATGACTGGGGATGGAATTAATATGTATGGCTGGTTCTGTGTTGCGCTGATAAGAGCCTCTCCAGCTCTGCTGGCAGCACCATCGGGCCTCACTCCCAGCTCCCTGCATCCCTGCTCTTCCCACAGGCTGCTGCCAGCCAGTGGGAGCTGCCTGCACGGTGAAGAGGAGTCTGAGGAGGAAGGAGCAGAGCCAGCACCACCATGGCAGGGGCTTTGGCTTTTGGAAGCCCCCAGGCACTGCTCTTGTAGCTGGATGTGAACACACAGCCGTGCTCATCCGTCTGCAGAGGTTTCCTCTTTCAGCCCCACTCTTGGAAGGGAGGGAGGCACAAGGGGACCTGCAGAACAAAGTGATGTCTCAGCTGCCAACTCAATGGGCTCAACAGTGTCCCCATACCTAGGGGTGGAATTGAGGTGTCTGCAGGATGCTCTCGCTCTACCCCTTCAGCTGCAGCAATCTCACTGTCCTAGAAAGTTAATCAACCAAGTATTGTTCGTTTGTACTTAACATAAAACTGCTTATTTTTGCCACTTATCCTAATTTCCCACTCCCCCCTGCCCCCCAGGGCTGGCAGACAGCCAGGGGCCTCCCTGTTGGACACACAGTCCCGTGACCAGCAAAGCCTGCAGGTCTCAGCCTGGCTCAGAGCCGTGCCCGGTGGGGCCGAGGGAGGTGCCATGCCATGCTGTGCCCCTCTGTGCCACACTGCTCACCACCAACCACATCACCTGCTGAGCTGAGAGCTGTGCTCTGAGCTAAGCAGGTCCCACAGGCACTGTGCCACTTACAGCCAGGGCTCCTGGGCAAGGTCCTTCCCTTAAACACTGTACACAGCCTTTGTTTTGAGTAGCAAAGGCAGATGGGTTCTGATCGACCTCTCTCTTATACCCCCAGCATCACAATATCCCCACTCAGGACACCTCTGTATGAGATCAGGGCTCACAAGTGTCCCATTAGATCCATGTTAGGATCACAAGACACTCTCTGCTGCTGCATCCTTTGTTCCCATTTCCCTCATTCATACTTTATGTCCCTCAGCCTGTTAGCACTAGATAGATGGAGAGCAATCTGTTCCAAATAATACGCCCTTGACTTAGAGCAGAAGTGCTCATTAAAAGCATCACCTGGTGTTTTGATTCTACTAAATTAATGTTCATATTTATTCTTCAGTGGTCAGATTTCCTTTGTGGTGAAAATGCCTCAAGCTTTCTTTCTTTGCTGAACTTCATAAGCTTTCGCTGGTTTTAAAGGCTGTGAATACATGAAACAGGCTCAAGCTTGCACTGCTCTTTGAGGAACAGCACCTTTACTATCTCTTCAGCCTGCTGTTGTGCTAAAAAAAGATGCTGGTTTCTCATATTTAACCAACTTTTAGAAATCATCATCCAGTTTTCATGCAATTATGTCTTAACTATCATAACAAATAATAACTCCTGGGGACACTATCACAAAGCAACTTGTGGAGGTACACATCTGTTAAACATGACACCTTTCACTTGTGTTACAAATCAACTTTGTAGTTGTCTGGCAGAGATACAGAATCAGAGAATCATGTAATCATAGAATGGTTTGGGTTAGAAGTAACCTTAAGGATCTTTTTGTTCCAGCCCCTCTGCCATGGGTAGGGACACATTTCACTAGACCAAGTTGCTCCTAAGCCCTGTCCAACCTCACCTTGAACAATTCAGGGAATGAGGGACAACCTCAGCTTCTCTGGGCAGCCTATGCCAGAGCCTCATCACACTCACTGTAAGGAATTTCCTTGTAACATCTAGTCCAAATCTCTCCTGGTTTAGTTTAGAACTGTTCCCCCTTGTTCTATCACCATCTGCCCATGAAAAGGTCACAATTCACTGTTGAGTAAAGCAAAGTAATAAACTTTGGTGAAAGCAATTAGAAGCACTTGTCTGCAAGTAGCTGTGGTCATGTAGGGGAGGAAAAAGCCTTTGATTAGCCCCTCCCTCACAAGCTGCTGTCCCCTGGCCCAGTGCTGCTGTTGCCATCCTGCCTTGTTCCTCCCATGGGCTGGTAATGAGCTGCAATCTCTGAGTTAGCACTCTGAGAGGCTTCTGGTGTTATAAAAAGAGCTCTATGTTTAAACTCATATTTAGAGTTGGTGCAGTTTAGCACCACTGCTTTGCCTGCCAGCATACAGCATGTTTGTGCAATATCAGGGAGTTTCTTCACCAACAGCAAAGTATAAAGACAGCAACATTGGCCCCGTTGGGTTTTGTGCTCTAAAAGCAATGCCAAGTAATGAATGGGAAGTTTGAAAAGCTCACCCTCTGCCAGACCATGAAAGCTGAACAGTTTTGTAATTCTGGAGCATGGAACTGCTGCAATAGCCTGCAAGGCTACACCCCCCACCTGTGCAGAGACACTGGTTTATTTTCCTTTTTCCTTCATGTCCTCAGGTGTTTATTCTTCACGAACATATACAGCCTTCATAAATTCACCAGTTCAGCCAAGGACATTCCAGGTTAAAGCACATGTAATGAAATACTGGCTTTATTNTTTTTTTTTTTTTTTTAGTACATCTGAGCCTCAGACAGAGGTAATTCCAAGTGCTGTGGTACATTTTCTACAGCCTCATTCCCTGAATATGTGGCTTTCCTGGGCCACCAAGGTGTAGCTGTACAAGGCTTCAGTTTCTTTTTTGTCTGTATTCTTACTTACCTTGACACACAACTTTCTTTGTATTAGTTCTAGAACATGCTAGGCTGTACAGATGGCTGGCCTGTGGTCAGCCCAGCTGATATCCTGCAACTCCACAGCTCCAGCAAGAAGAAAGCAGGAGAAAACAGCTCCATTTTAGCAGCAACCTCAGCACAGATACCTAAAAGATATGGTGTTCCAGTACATTGCCCCTTAGCATGTACCCCTGTCCCTTGCCATCTGATCAGCTCCCCAAGAGCCCCTCTGTTATATTTCCATTTCCCTTTTCCCTTTTGGAGGAACCCAAACTGGGCGTTTTACATCAGGTTCTTTGAGGGGATAAAGAAGATTGCTTCCCTTCTGTTGGGAAGGATTTCATGAAAGGTTTTGGTCATACTCAGCAAATAAAGTTAGGAAGACAATTTCCCCTGGTTCCTTCGGGGAAGCCGGATCCGTGCCCATGCGTTTTGTGAGGCCACTGGGGAGCGGCTCCAGAAGAGCCGGGTGCTGCCCACCGGCCCTTTGCCGTTAGCTGCAGCACGGGCACCGCTTCTTCCTTGGGCAAAGCAGAAGGGTTTAGAGAGCAATTTTCAGTGCAGCCGTGAACTAGCACAGGAGGAGGCAAGGGAAGCACGGGGAGACGTGGGAAGGCGTGGCAGACTCCCAGGATGGTGATGGTTTCAGAAGACGGAGGCTGGGTACCACCACCACCGTCCCTGGCCCCGGCCGCTGCCCGGCGCTTCCTGCGCATCCCCGGCCGCCGGGGGAAGCAGCGGCTCCTCTCCCAAAAGGAGACATTCGGCCCCATCAAGTGGCAGCTGAGCAAATTGCAGGAAAACGCAGCTCAACTGCCTGTACTTTAGCATTAAATACTTTTGTATTGTCCTACTGCCCTGTCACAGTCAGAGTGATGCTCTTCGGCGAACGAAAAGGCTGCTGGCTATTAGTAACAGCCCCAATTTAAATGGTTACACTTGCTTGATGGAAAACATCAGAAATGCTCCCTTTGCAATAATAAGTTCAGTTAATGGAAGTATTAATTGTTTTTTTTCTAAGTACCGACTTTTATAACTGCTGTTCTTCCTTGAATGTGCTGCCAGGTTTGTGAGGCTGTAGTTTAATATAAGTGCAATTATTTAGTGTAATTCTTAGAAATGTAGCTCTGATTACAGTCTCTGCTCACACAAATGAGTGTACAACCACTCTATGTCCTGCATAAGTGGGTTACAAATTAAATTGTTTTGGGAAATGTTGGTTTTAGCGCCAATAAAGGCTGCAAATCACCCCACTCCCTGATCCTCATCCCAGCACAACCTAGGCAGGGACACAAGTGCAACATTTCAAACACAATTTTCCCACTATTGGAAGCTCAGTACAAAATGAATTTTGGATTATTAGATGTATTTCCCATCACATGTACTACAGGCTTAGAAACCTCCAGTGTGTATTTCAGCACTTGAACATTGTCACAGCAGTAAATGGGTATGAATTGATGCAGTTACTGGCACTGAAGGGTTGTCCAGGGTTACAGATCCTGGAGCTTTCAATCAATCAATAGTTGAGATGTTTGATGTCCTGGTTTCTAATGCTGCCTAGACAGGTAGGGAAGAGCAGCACAGCTCAGCTCAGTTTCAAGTACTCTCAAGAAATCTTCATAG
The DNA here is from genome assembly GCA_013400775.1 of Chaetops frenatus. Lineage (NCBI taxonomy): Eukaryota > Metazoa > Chordata > Aves > Passeriformes > Picathartidae > Chaetops > Chaetops frenatus. Next base: position 144,455 of record VZTR01010910.1, on the reverse strand, counting down.
GACAGAAAGTCATAAGAAAGCCTACAAGAGTCTTGCACAGGAGGAAGCTTCCAGCAGTTCTTGCTGGAAGGGTTCACAAGCCACAACTCACAGCCCTTCTCTTCCCTCCTCTACCTGCTGATCCATCAACAGTGCAATGGCTGCTTGCATTGTTAGAAGGGGTCTGTCCTGCTGGGAAAGCAGCTCCCTCTCCAACTAGAGGTCTGTGTTTCAAACTCAGCCAACCTGGGACCATTTGTTATTACCATCAGCACACAAATCTTCCCATCAGTCAAGTATTTTCTTTCTCTAGTATCCCTGAAGAGCCTTGAAAGCAATTCTGTGATTGAATCTGTTAATTATTTTCTCTCCTCCTCACCTTCTGTCACGTCCATGAAGGAAATATCAACCTCCTTCTCTGCAAATGAATGCAGACCCCCTCAAAAAAAGATCAGCTCTTTTGCATCTTCCTCAGCATGAGGTATCCCACAAGAAAACCCTGCACCTCTGCTAAAACCAACACCTCAATTTTGAGGAATATTGATCATTACAGTCTTGCTGCTTTTGGATTCAGAGCACAACTTTTGTGATGGATCACACACATGGAAAGCCATCCAGCGAGCCACCCAGCCAGAACCGTTCCCATTGCCTTGGACCCAGTAGCTTGTGCTGGCAGCTCAGAGATTTAACAGAGGGCACAGAGCCGGCCTGAAAGCAAGGAGGCTCCAGCATCCTCCATTGAAATTCAAAATAATTCCAATAATCTGCTGAAAGGTCACTGAATAGTGAGTAATTCAGCAGGCAGCCGATAGCGATCCTGGCATGAGGCCTAATCATTCTCACAGATAACTTGATAAGTGAGGCCATTTTCCCTGAAAGACAAAGCTTGGGCTAGAAACACAGCCCTCTCACTGGGATTTTTTGGTTTAATTTCCTGTTAGAGGATTTCTAACACCCCCAAGGCACCCAGATGGATCCCAGAAAGAGAAAATGAGCGGATGTGTGCTCCTAACCACTGCAACAGTGAATTGCCACGCATCTGAAATAGCAGCCAAAAAACAATAGCTTTGCTGGGGAAAGCACTTGTCTGGAGGGAGGAAGCAGGGCTCTATTTCTGGGTGCATTTGGGCAAAGAGGGAAGGTGCTCCGAGGGTGCAGGGGCTCAGAGCGTCCCTCCTGCCCTGCCACAATGCCTGCCTGCAGCCAGCAGCTCTGCAAAGTGCCCGCTGGCTGCTCCTGCGCTGGCTCGTGGCTCTAGCAGGTGCCTGATGCTCACAGCACACAGCCCAAACCCGGCCAAACAGGGGCTTTCTAGGTGGTCCAGGCTGTTGGCTCTCACTGCCCTCACTGCTGGAGAGGCTGGCACTGGCACCAGCACCACCTGAACACCAAATAATTCCTCTTGCAGCAGCCAGGGTGAGGCATCCTCCCTCCAGTGCAGGGAAAGTGGCTGCTCTCCAGGCCAGCCATAGCTGACTGGGCTGGTGTGAAGCATTTGGGGTCAGATTCCCAGCCAGCAGCAAAGACCTTTCTGACCCCTGAGGTCGGTTTTTGGATGAGGACCAAGTTCAGGTTGAGAAAAGAGCTGAGTTTTGTGTTGAGGCAGGAGAAATATGCAACTGCTGCTTTGGTCTAACAAACTCACTGTTCTTCACATTCCCAAGGATCTCATACAAAACCTCTGATCTGCTGTAATAAATAGAGCATGAAAATCAGGTTTGGGCTGCAATTTTATCCATGACATTAGCTCTGCCTTCATTTTTTTCTCCTGCAGGGAGAAGTCCTAATGAAAAAGGCAAAAGTCAATGCTAATAATCTGGGTAGTATTTTTTCCTTCATTTCTTTCAAGCCTGAGTCAGGTGGATTTCAGCAAGTGGATTTACAGTTCGGAGCTTTTCCACAAGCCCTCATTGCATGCTGGCTAAGTTGCCACAACACTGACATCTCCTAATGCAGCACCTTCCAGTCCCCAGCACCAGAAAGGGTCTGCCTGACTCCCAGTCTCACCTCTTCCTGCAGCAAAATGGCTGATAAAGATTAAAATAAAATAAAATCCATTGATCAACTTCTTTCCTACGAAAAAGCCCTATTTTCTCAGGAAAGGTCCATGGGAGTTGTCTACTTTTGATTGTTTTACAAGGTTTCTGGGGCCTGGGAGATCACTGGTGTTACAGGCCCCAGATTTGGGTTGCTCACCCAGGACTTACATCTTGCCCCTTTCACATCCTTACCAGGCAAGGCTTTTTAGAGTTTTTTATATACAGGCTGATATCCACCCTTGACAGCCAGGGTGGGAGACATTTTCTCAGGGAACTCCTGGTTTTGGGACACACTGGGAGCATCCCTGGGCATACTCAGCTGCTCAGAAGCAAAGTCAGGATAAAGACACAGCCAGGCCTGTCCAGAGCTGTAAAAAGCCTGATGGACTCATCCTGCTGTGTGTTTTGCTGTACTCACTCATCAAAGCAGAGCATGGCAGCACGGTGTCTCTCTCTTGAAAGGGACTGGCAGCGAGTGTGGGTGGAAACAGAGCCGTGGCTCCGATCAGATCATCAATCATCCCTTCACCACGTGGCCGTGGTGCCACTCACTGAGTGAACAACCCACAGTTGCCAGAAAACCACATGGCCCAAGCAGCTGCTGAGCACTCAGCCAAGCAAATGCTGGGGAGAAGCAGAGCCTTCAGCCACTGTTCCCAATTAGGATAAGAACTACATTTAAGGTTGGTGACAGGCTTGGTTATTACCCTCAGTGTAACTGAACAGGGGGTTTCATCTGGAATGATTGGCTGCCAAATTCAGCCCCAGTGGGAAGCTGCCCCGAGCTCTGCTGAAGCAGAAGATGGTTTCCTGAAGTGCAAAGTGCTGTGGGAATGTCTGTGCAAATCCAGGCGAGTTCCTGGCTTTGCAGACATAGTTGTTGTAGAGATCAAAGTAATTTTCTAATTCAGGAGAGAATTACTTAACTAATATTGTAGTGTGTTGAATGAATAGTGCCTGGATAGTAAAATACTCCCTGGCTTGGCAGAAGTTCCCCTGTGGTGCTTATCTAGAGAAAGTCAGATTAGTTTCCAGAAATTCATAAGCAGCAGTTCCTTTGCACCATAAAAGCCTCCTGTTGCTCCACTAATATTTTCCAGAGGATTATTTTGGAAGAACTTGCAGGATCAAGGCCTTTGTGTCGCTGCACGGTCCATTTGCTAGCTACAGTCCTATTAGTGCTCCTTTCAGCTCCACTTGCTGTGGGAAATCTTGCCTGTTGCTAATGCTACTGACCTCCCAAAAGACTTTGAGGTCCAGCAGTGGCAAACAGTTTATAAAAGCAAGATGTTATTGCAATTAGCCAGAGTTGTTAAGTGCATGCTGGCAGGTAATGAGTATGTGACGTATGTCTGTACAATAATTCAGCAGTGTGAGAGTGCTGAGAAAGAGCTTGTGTCTTCTAAATGCTGTAGGTTTTATAAAAGGGAATGAGGCCACAGCTGCTTTTCAGAGAGGAGCCACGTGAGAGTGAAGCTGAGAGCTGCTAAGGCTGTGGGGAAGGGCAGCCCCAGCCGAGCATCTCTCCCCATCCCTGTCACCCAAGTGAGAAAGTGGGGGCTGTACTTTTGTGAGTGTTTGCCCTGGAGGTGACCTTTAGGTGCTAAATCCAGCCCTGGGAAGGTTGGGGTGTCACCGTGGGAGGGTGGCAGGGGACCCACACCCCAAACATGCTCACGTGTCTGTGCTCAGCCACCACAAAAAGCCAGGTGGTGACGTTGGTTTCTAAAAGGTCCAGGACTGAACCACGGTGGTGAAGTGTCATCAGCTCCTGCTGCCAGCACAGAAGTCCCTGCTGGCTCCTCCTGCACATCTCCTGCCAGCAGCAGGAAACCCTCCTCTCCCGGGCTGCTGGGTCCGGGTTAATCCAAACAGTAAACGTACAGCTTGAGTGTGAATCAACATCATGATTCATCCTTCCTGAAATGTATCCTTTCACTGTGATTAAAGAGCTATTCTGTAAGACATGAACTTCACTTAAGACTACATGGTTTATTTGGGTTTGGAAATACAGATGCGGTCCTGTTCAAACTGCCGTGCCTGGGAGCCAATGGCAGAATATAAAAATAGCTTATGCTGTCAGCATGGCTTTTTCTTATTTGTATTCTGAGTATCATCACTTTGGCAGGCACAGGAAGCTCTTCTTGTTTGCATTTTATTTTGCCTGCAGAAAATTTACAGTTCAAATGACTTCTCTATGCTTCATCAGACTAATCGGATGACAAATTGGTTGAGCTACAGAGAAGAGACCTCAGACAACAGAAAATTGTAATGGAAGAAAAAATTAAATGCCTGCTTTTGGTAGGAGCAAAGATTTTGCTTTGTAGCAATCTCAGTTTTCATTTTTTCCTTCTATGTTAGCGCAAAGCTTTGTGAAATGGAAATCAGATTATTTAATCTCATTACAAGCATCTACAGGCTTGACCTCATAATTTTCTTCAGTGACACAGAGCCTCAGAAATACTGTCCTTCCTTAACCAACAGAAACAGCTACAGCCTCTATTTAATGCTGCACTTCCTACTGCCACTGAAGCCTCATGAGGCATTCAGAACAAGGCTTATTTTGTCCTCATCTTATTTATCATTTTTGATGTCTTGCTGCTACCCAGAACAAGCAGTTGAACAAGTAGCCAAAGATCTGTTCCTTTTTCAGAAGGGAATGGGGAGATGGGAAGAGTTTTCTCTTCCTTACTGTGCTGGTTGACCTTGCCTGGAGTGACACAGAGCAAAAGCAATGGAGATACATTGCCCTAGTTTTCAGTAAGAGCCTTAACAGACTTAATGTCAGGTTTGGAGCTCTGAACCATCCTTGAAAATAAGTTGGCTCTTAAATTTCTATGAAATATTATTTTCTGTGCAAGGACTCTCTTCTGGGCTGGTGTTCATTTCACAGGCAGAACTGTGGCACCATCTTCTGGATGACTCTTTAGACAATAAATAATAACCCACCTAAAGAGAAGATGTTTCTTTATCATCCCTAACAATGAGAACAGCTTGAATATTCATTGACTGTGCACTCCTGATTACAGCAGGCTTTAAATCATTTAATTATGCCATTCATTTTGGAAGCACTAAGAGCTAGTCAAATTCTTGATTGCTGAATTTTGTTGTGAGGGAATCCAGATTTTGCATTTTAGAGCATATTTCTACCCACAGAGCCATAACAGTAAGTGCCCCACTTATTAAACACAGGGCAAAACTCTTCCTACTGTGAGGTTATGAGCCCAGGCTATTCTGTGGTGAACCAGGAGTGAGTTATTTCACCTCAGATTGTTAGTCATGAAAACTTTTCATTTTTGTAACAGGTAAATGGAAAAAAGAGGTGCAAAAGGGCCTTTGAAGAGCAGCCTGGGAATGCCTGTAGATGTAATGCACAGCCCAAGCCACGTGCTACTGCCTAACACAGGACTAAGGAGTCAGAAAACTTTACAGACTTCTTAGAATCACAGCTTTCCTGAACACAGACTGGAGACCAGTAATTACAGTGAAACCCCTAAGGCATCCAGCTACCCAAGGGCAGCCAGCAGTGCCTTGGCACTGGGGAGTTTTAGGAGAAAATGCTGATGCACAGCAGATCCACTGCCCCTCAGCTGCCAGATCTGTGCATCCTCACAGTGCAACTGATTTTCAAAAAGCATTTTCTACTCATGTACTTGTGTCATTTTATTTGGTGGTGACCACTGTAAATTCTGTAACAGGTGAGATTATCTGTTGGGTGCCAGTTATTGACTGTGGGTATCCATAACTTTTTTTCCCTTTATTTCTTATAACACTCCGATATTGATTTTGATTCTTTTTTACTGTAATAAAAATGTCTTTGGATTGTGTTTTGAATGAAGAAAAGGCTGCAGAAGCTTTTTACCTCCTCTGGCAGTGATACTTAGAAATATGAAGCAAGCGGGCTGCAATTTTCCTCCTTTCTGCTTCCCTTCCCAGGTGCTGCATCTCAGAGCCCCTTGTTGCACCGCCCTGGTGACTCATTGCACCAGTTATCACCTAAATTTTGCCTGAAAGGCAAATCCAAATACCCAAACCATACTTGGGGCTCCACAGCTTCAGACGCCACGAGGTAGCTGTCAGAGGTTTCTGTCCCTTGTACCTCAGGTGAGCTGCTTTTCCTTGCTCCAGGGTATATTCACCTATTCTTCTATCCTCATTCTTAAATCCAGAGTACTCAAGCATCAGCCTATCTAAAGGATTCTTTTTGCTGAGTGCTTGAAACCATGCCTGCAATGGGGAAGCACAAACCACACTCCCATCCAAAGGAAGCCAGGGAGCCTGGACTGTGTGAGCTGTCTGGAGCTCTGCCTTTTGATACCTCTTGTAAGTTATCTGTGGTCATTAGAATCACACCATTTCTCTTGAATGAGCGGTCACGGGGTTGTTGTTCACGGTTCCATCTCCAGGCATGCAGGATCATTCCAGAGGAATGCCATGAGTGCTGCAGCCTGGCACTGACACGGTGTGGCCGAGCTGCTCAGCCCCGTGTGGAGACCTGCTGCAGCTCCCAGAGCCAGCAGCACATTGTCACATCAGGGGACATCTCATGCTGCTGTATCTATGAGCACAAGAGACAACATAGGTTGTCTTCTTCAGTGGCAGCTTGGAGATGAGATATGTGGCTTGAAATATGCAGGGAATCAGAGACCCAGCCCTGCCCCCAGGAAATTCACGGGACTCCTGTTGCCACCAGCAATAGTTTTGGGAATTTCTCTCACACTCCTACAGCATCCAATACTCCCTCTCTGCTGCAAACAGCAGCCACAGCTGCCCACTGTACTGGAATGATGAGCAGGCCTCTGGCCACCCCTCACTCACTGCACAGCCCTGCTCCTGTCAGAAACCAGCTCCTGGGACTGCTCCAAGGTCCTCACTGGTCACTGCATGCCACTCACCCTGCACCTCTGCTAATCCTATCAGCAGCAGTTCCCTCACTCAGGTGTCCAGTAATTGAAAGTACTGGGAATTTTGACTTGCATGCTGTGTTACAGAAAAATATTATGGCTAGGCATTAAATTCCTGCTGTGAAATACCACTCATGCCAGAGGAGAATGTCAGATATTCCTGCTCCTTTCCCTATGAGGTTATACATGTTCAGGGTACAGCAAGGATTAGAGAAACATGGGCAAAAATTGCCTCTCTCAGGTGGTAAAACAGGTATGAACTTTCAGGGGAAAATCTTTGTCTCTCTCCCTAGATGCAAACTCCAGCTACAGAGAGAAGCACACTCCTCTGCTCCATTTCTCTCTGTTCAAAATTAAACTGAAGCTATGTAATGGAGCACAGATGTCTTCTCCATTTCTCTCTCCCCAAATTAATCCACCTGCACAAAATAGCTCCAAAGAGAGCTTTTCTTGTCATAGCTATAACATGCATTTGAGAAAGCATATGCATAGTGTCATTAAGGAATCTATACAATGAAAAATTATGTATACTTTAGCCACTTGCTATCCTTGGTGTTATTCTGATGTCTTTCTATGCCTGAATCCAAATCAAAAGGAGTTCATTGAAATACACAGGTGCTTTGCTCTTCTAAGCCTTCAAAAAACAGCAGAAGTCCAGATGCTCCTCTGCAGATTAGAGTGGGACCAAAGATGTGCAAATGATTTGCAATTTCCAAATCTAGTCATGTTTGGATCACCTTCTCTCTTTCACTTTCTTCACAATAATATGTGTGACAGGGTCTGACTGCACAGACATTCAGCAAGAAGCTTTTATTCTGTGCAAATTCAAGGGCTCCTGCACAAGCAAGTGTATTCTGGTCTGTACAGAAGTCCTTACAGAACCTTTTCTTCTCCCTCAGCAACAACACAATTACCTGTGAAGAAAATCAAATGTCAAATCTGCTAAACATCCAATAGGGACCTGGTTTTCTTGGCAAAGCTTTCAAACAAAGCCTTTTTTCTCCATTCCCATGGCTTCCAACACATGACCAAGAGAGTAAATTACTCTCCAATGCAAGTAATAAACCCTGTCTCTGCTTCACTCCGAGTTAAAGCAACCAGCTTTGGAAATCATATGTTCATCAGAACCAGGCAGGGCTTTCCTTTATTCTGGAGGAAAAGATGAATTGCCCAGATAACAGCTTTGGACAGTATGAAGCTCATTTCCTCACATCCTCTGGGAGAGGCAGGGACATGCCAGGAAGGAACCTGGGACCTCAGGGTGGTTTGGTGCTGTTGAAAATCTGTTCAATAGGAGAAAAGAGTTTATGTGTGGCCAGCACCAGAGCAAGGAATGAGAGATGAAAAACTATGATCATATTCGGCTGAGAGATCAAAAGGAACTGCTCTTAATACTCTGGTGCTGGACAGATCTCATTATTTAATCATGAGCCTTTAATACTTAGGGATATTTTAGAGTTGTGGTGGCTTGAGGAACAGTTCCAGATTTTTTGATGAAATGAAAGATTCACCCCTAAGATTGTATAAAGTATTGATCCCTGTATATCCTAAATTTGTGGCGATAAAACATTTTTTAAGGTACCAGACCTGTGTTTAGGAACAACAAAATTGAGCTCCTGAAAAAAAAAAAAAAAAAAAAAAAAAAAAAAAAAAGGTTGGCAAACAATAAATGCTCTCTGGCTCTCCTGGATCCTTCTGCTGAAGCCGAGGTGGAGGCAAGAACGCAAGAGCAGCTCGGAAGGTGCAGACAGTCAAACCCACTGTGTGCCGGTGCCGCAGCGGCTGCAGAAAGTGACATCTGCTCTGGGATAATCTGCCTTCCGCACCGCGGCTTTGTGCGAGGGAAGCGCCGCTGATCTCGGAGGACGTGCTCCAGATTTAGCTCCGTGTGGGATCAGAACGGGACCGGCTGCAGCTGCTCCAGGCTGCGGCCCCGAAGGACGGAGCAGCCCCGGGTGGGTGCTGCAGCAGCCCCCGGGCCAGGGGGACACAGCTGGTGCCACAGGTGCAGCGCTGGATGGCTCCAGTGCCTCAGGCTGGGCCGGAATGGATGCGGCCGGGAAAGGAATTCCTGATCCCCAGAACGGGGATCCCCCAGAAATGGGGCTTGCCCCGAGCTCCCGGCACACATCAGAACCCCTCAGCAAACGGCACTGGGAATGGGCTGCCAGGAGGGTGGCAGGTCACCCGCCAGGGGCTGCTGCTCCGCTTCACAACTGTGCCTTCAAAACTCTTCTCTCTGGAGACCACAACACCAATTTAAAGCCTTTGGGTGACAGCTTTCTCACCCCAATCCTTTTATCAGTATCTGTACACTGTTTATTCTGGGGTTGGTTTGTTTGTTCGTCTGTTTTTGTTTGATTTTGTTGGTGATGGGTTTTTGTTTTTTGGTTTTTTTTTTTTTAGTTTGCTCTTTGCTATTCCCAAACCCATTAAGAATTTCAAAACCAGACGTGGAGAAAAGCCCCCTTGTGCCCTCTGGCTCTGGCACAAGGCATGGAGATGGCAACTGGTATGTGTGGCCAGGCATGTCAAGGCACTATGATGGCAACACAGAGTTAGTTTGACTAAATAATATACTCTGTGACAAACTGCACAACAAAACAAATAAAGAATATTAATATTTTTAAAATACTTAGGCTTCCCCGATTTTCTCTTTGAACTCTTTTCTTGCAAACTTAGATTAACATGTAAATATGCATATAATCAGGCCATTACAGGCAAAAATTATCCTGTCACCATGGAAAACAGGCAGGCTTCCTTTTTGATATATTTTACGTAAGGGATCTGATTCTCACTCATACTGCATTCTTCATGTTGTGCCAGCAAAATAATCTTAGTTTTAGGCCCTTTTTGCTTTACTGAAAAGATGTAAAAAAGCTGTTGTATAGATGAGGATTAAGAATGAACTATTGTTTTGTGATTTAGAACTATACTCCACCTAAATTATAAAAGATAGAAAAAATCAACTCAAATACCAGAGAAGTACCACATTAAAATACAAAACTCATGAATTTTAACATGTATTACTCAAATGTTTATTGCTTATCAATAGTCGTCAATTTATGCTTTCCCCCTATGACCTAAATATTTTGCTTTTACAAGACAAATGTGGATTTCCTCATTGGTGTCAAGGAATTAAATGAAAGGCAACTAAACCATCCCAAATGCTGCAACTCTCATATTCGCATGGAGCACATTTTGCACTAGACGTCTTGTTTGGGACCTGTGAAAATCATCCTAAGAATCTATTTTCCTCCTGTTATTATGTGCACATAATTTTCCTTACTGGTAAGGGTTGTAACAAAAAGAAAATACCCTTTAAAAACAAAAGAATGTCGTTCTATTTTTGTTCATTCAGTGGCTTAATTGCATTCTTCATTGGGTGATATGGTTGTTTGTGGCAATAAAGATTTTACAGTAAGATAAAAAGAACTTTCTCCCTGCTTTCACATCAAAGGAAAAAAAAAGTGTTATGAAATACTTTTTGTAAAGCATTTAAACCACCTGACCTGATATTTTCAAATTAATCCAATTATTTGAGTTGACAGAATGTTTAATATAACAGTGTCATATTAATGATATGGCCCTGGTTTTAAATCAAGAAGTCACAATAAGACATTTAATATCAACCTTTTCACAGTAATTACTGTGATTTTTCCTTCTGAGATGTAGCTGGTCCTGGTCCTGAGGGCTCAAACACTCCAGCAGTGAGTAACAGTTGTGAGGGAGATCAGCCCTTCAGCTGGGGAAGTTGTGCCCTTTGCTCCTTCAATCTGCTACCTTCCCATGACTGATTTTTAAAATCCTTTCCTTCAGCACAAGAAGACTGGATCAGGTACTTTTACACATACATATGTTCATCCACTCTGCTTAAGACCTCGTTAATATTTAAAGATTTAAGAATTCCTTATTTTAACAGATTCCTCAGAATTTATTCTTATTTTCCTTCATTTCATGTGATGTCTCATCCCTCCATCATATGAGACAAAAAGAGCCTGGTGACATCAGTCACTGCCTGTCCCTAGTCTGGTCCCCCTCAGGGCAGCAGCAGGATTGGGGAGCACAACATGCTAGATCCACACTCCAGTTTTCTCATGCACATGCTTGGATTTTGAATTTCCAGGGTTCCTGTGTTAAAACCAGGAGGAGAGGAAAGAGACTGTCCCACAGAGACTCACGAGGCTTTTGCTTTATTTATAGAGCACCCAAACCCAGAATATTAAATACTGCTGAGAAACAATCTGGGCACAGCAAGACAGATTTTGGGATATGCTCCTCTCCGTCACACCAGGAAAAGTTGTTGTCAAAACACAATTGAGCTTTCAGTCTAAACACTACCAGCTCTATCAGATCCAGCCTCAGAGAGAAGCCACAAAACAGCCTACATTTCAGTAGAGGATCCTAACACTCTCCCAAGAGCCCCTCTCTATCAGGAACCCATTCAGCCAGACTTGCTTTCAAGTTCAACCCAAAACCCCAGCAGTAAACTCTCCCTGCACAGCCACCATTTCACAAGGCTCTCTCTCACATCAGTGACAGCTGCTGGAGAGTCAGAAGAAAAAGAGCAGAGAAGAACCCCATGGCAAGCTCCCTGTCTGAAAGTACCAGAATTTGCCCATTGCAGCCTGGATTTGCCCATTTTTTTTCCTATACTGACACCACAGTACTATCTAAGGAAATGCAGGGGTGCTTACACAGCCTCTTGGACCAGGGACCAGCAGCAGACACGTGGGAATGGCTGTTCCTGGCCAGAGAGACTGAGCTGGAGACTTGTGCCTTTTCCTGGCCATGTCACACCACTGACTCAAAGCTGTTATCTGACACACAAACAGCCAGACCTTGTCCTTCTAGTCACACCTGCTGAGCTCCCTGCTTAACACCAGAACAGCTGGATTTGCTCATTTGGTCACACATGGTCCTTTTATGGCTGACAGTGCTATGGGGAGACGCTGCCAGTGAGGTCACTGTTCCTTTTCAGTGCTAGGACTGTCACCCACTAAAGTATGGGGTACAAATATATCTCTCTGTGTGTATATATATATATATTTATATACACTTCCCCATTCCTGGAAGTGTCCAAGGCCACTTTGAGCAGCCTGCTCCAGTGGAAGGTGTCCCTGCCCATGACAGGGGTGTTGGATGGTCTTTAAGGTCACTTCCAACCCAAACCATTCTGTGATTCTCTGTGCACACACGGAGATTCACTACAGATCTCCAGGAAGTTCTGGTATACAGAGGTCATTGAAATAAACTCTGTGGCCTTCACAAAGATCAGGCTGCTCCAGAAGTTGCTCCTGCCAGGGCAGATTTGGGGAAAAGCAGTGCAGTATCACAACACTGCCTTTTGTTGACAACAGCCTGGGGGTAAAAGAACTTTTTTTATTTCCTTCTCCAGCCTCCCATTCTTCTTTAGGCCTAGCAAATACTCTCAGACAGCCTGAGCTTATCATTTCTCCCAGATAAGTTATTTCACAGACTCAAGCCTTTGTTTTCCATCCCCCAGAATGACTCTGTGAGAGCTGCCATAGCCCCCAGCTCCTTCTGCACCTGAAGAGATGTCCTTGAAGGACTTCAAATGGTTATGAAAACGGAAGCAGGAAATGTAGTCAAAAGCCAAAGTCTGAGGAAGAGAGACAAGAGGTGATAACATACAAGCAGAAGAACAGGAAGAAAGAAGATGCTGCATAATTCCCTTCTGCTACTACTTTTTTAAGGTCTCAAAACTCAAGATTTTTGCCATTTCTAAGGAAAACGACCTTCAGCAAGAAAAGGAAAATGTATGTCTCTTAGGAGGCACTATAGCTATAAGGGTGACTAAACCAGGAAACAGCAGTTCTACCCAGACTTAGGAATAGCTCTGTGCATAACCCACTGCTGACTTACACAAATCTCTATTTACCACTCTCATCTCCCCACCAAAAACAGGCAGTAATCCTGCTTGGGGGACTATCCAGAGCTTTCCCCACCCCTTGCTGACTGACTTACAAAACTTTGGGAGGAGCAAACTCAATAAAATCCCTCCCTCCAGCACAGCCCTCTCTGCCTACTGCTCAACTGCAGCTATTTGGGATTTTTGTGATGGGCTGTCTCTGCTTTCTTTTTAATTACTGTTTTGCTTATATCTCTGAGTTTTAAATTCCTTTTTGTTATTTTTCCATCCCTATTTTTCCACTTCATTTTTCAAGCTGCTTCTTCTGTTTGGTAACACCCTCTCACAGTGGGTTTTGTGTTAGTAGTCCCTGCCTGCTCTCTGTCCTGCAGGGTCTTCTGATGTTTCTCTTTCCAACCAAGTAGTGGGATCTGAGTTCTTCAAAACAAAACCAGCAGTCACCCCCTCTGCAGCATCAGGGAATGATGGGTGGTTGGACAACTCTAAAAGGGTGTTTCTAACCAGATGGGAAGGCTAATTTATCCTCATGAAAACTGGGTATTGCTTGGTAAGTAGGAATAATACACTGGCTGGCTCTCTGTGTTTTACAACCCTTAAAAAACAATTTTAGGAGATTAACTAAATTTCCTCAGAAACAAATTGAGAGCAGGAGCTTTCCCCTTTCACACTGTCTGTCCCTGGGGCAGAGGAGAGCCTGACCAGGGTTGGACTAATGGTGAGGATCCAGTCTCTGCTCCATTTTTGTGGGCATCTGTGAAGATGATGTAAAGTCCTTGGTGGGGAATTGGACTTCAGTGCAGCACACCTTGGGGTGGGGAGAGCTGGTTCTGTGCTGGGCAAGCTGCACCCCTCCCTGTGAGTGCCTTACAAGGCAAAGTGAACTCAAAAGGCTGCTGAAATGAACAGGAAAAAGTGTACACTTTTTCCTACTCCTTTTTTTTTTTTTTTTTTTGTATTTTAATCTTTCCACCAAGCCTAAAGAAACCTTGATTTTTAAAGTTTTTTTGATTAGTTCTAATTTGATGAAACCCAATTTTAAAAGCACACTAACGTAGGAGCAGAGAATGGATTTCAATGTTCTCAACATTGCTATAAATAGTATGTCAGCAACCAGCATGACTTGTACAGCAGCTTTAGCCAGATTGCAAATCTGAGGGAAATTCATATAATATTTAGCATGAGAAAGGCTTGTTATATTCATTGCTATGGAAGGGAAGGTTCCCAGATATATTTTTAGTTATCTATCGTAATAAAAAGTTTATTTTATGACGTTAGTAATCTCCTGTTTTGAGGTGCTATGATGACTTCAGCATATGCTGACAAATGGTTAGCAAAATTTCTAATTAGATGCAGAAACCACCTTATTAAAACCTGGAAGTTTACAACACTGCTTCTTGCTCAACCCCAGAGCCTGAGGAAGCACTTGGGAAAACTGTAGTCAGTGTGAGGAAAGCAAAGATAATGTGTGAATTGCCTGCAAGGAGGGCAAGAGCAGGGGCTTGTGTTCAGGGGTGTTGTTACAGGCAGTGTTTTGAGGGCTGTAGATTCTTGCTTTCCCATAATTTACATTCCTGTCATTCATTTTATGTTTCTGATCCCCAAAAGCAGGATGTAGAGAACTGCTCATTTCCTAAAAGTTTCTTGAAATTCTGTTGCAGATGATAGGAACTGGTGCTGTGCTTGAACCTCCTCTATCCACCCATCAAGCACTAATTAGGTGCCTTTTACAAGAACATCCAAGCGAGTCACTGCCTTTAGTGCCTTGCCTGCCCAGGCTTTCAGCAGTGGAACCTGCTGAGTGTTTTGATCTGATTTGGAGCATTCCCCCTTGCTGCTGTGACCTTGCCTGGGCTGCACACCAGATGATGCTTTGCCTCTCAGCCTGGCCTCATCTGCAGCCCTGTGCTTGTGGCACCCTCTGGAAAGGATGACGTGAGTTTGAATTTTCCCTGGCTGGAGAAGAGGCTGGATTTTCCTCTCACGGTTTGTGTGAAAGCTCAGAGCAGCAGGCAGCAGTTCCAAGGAGAAGGAGCTGTTTTTCCCTGAAGTGATGGGGCACCAGCTCCTGACTCCAGGCTGTGGGTGCACGGGGACTTGGATGGTGTCCCCTGGAGAGTGATGGTGTTTGGGATGTTTCCTGTCCTTTGCATTTTTATTAGCTGTCTTACACAGCCAACTCTGAAAAACACCTTCCAAGTTGCAGGGCTGTGCAGGTGTGAATTTGGAGATTTTGGTGGGTTTGTATTTTCCATCTTGTGTCATAGGAGATTTGCACCTACCATGCTGTCAGAGCTTTAATCCAGACTGAAGGAGGTAAATAAATGCTCCCCTAGCAAGGAAAGGACAGGTGAGATATCTCTTGGGATACAGAGACGTGGATGCAGCATGCCTACCTCACCCCTCCTTCAGGGTGTAAGTGGTGTGCATGTGCTTTATACCAGCACTGAGAAGCAAAATTTGGGTTTGTGGTATTCCTCCTTCAATCCTGGAGCTGGCAAGGTGAGTCCTCCCCACCATTTGGCTAGCCCTGACCCTCTAATTCCCTACTCTTAAAAGAGATTTTTCTCATGCAAAACGGCAGCAAGGTGGGTTAGGGTTTTGTTGTTGCTCTTGTGCCCTAAACGGGCACTGGGCCAGGGCACAGCATGGGGACATCTCCCTCGTGGGGCTGGGACAGCTGAGGGCATCACCTCCATGCAGGACATGGTACAAGCCCCTCCCTCTGTGGTTAACCCAAAGCAGCTCTGGTTTCTGCAGCTCTTCCTTGGAGCCAGTGCACTGATATTTTGCCCTCTTCCTTTAAGGGGAAAAAAAAAAAAATCTAGCATTTAAAAATTTGCTTTGGTAAAGGATGAAATGGAAAAGTAGGTCAGATTTGAAGGATCCCAGCCCTGACAGTGTCCCTTCTAGAGCTCCAGACCCAGGTTTTTGGGGAGAGACTGAATATGACTGCAGCAGTTCTTCTCACGCTTATTTGTGCCCTTCATGTTCCTGTGTACAAAATCACCCCCCAAATGCCCAGGACAAATTATATCCCCATGATTTTAAGGGACCAGTCTGGTTGCCAGTGATACATTTATGAAATGAAGTTACCCCTGCTCAGCTCCTTTGAAACTTAGCTGGGTTTTACCATGAAGCAAGGTTATTTTTTTTGATTTTAAATAGTCTGAGCTAAATTAGCTGGAACCTAATTACAGAATGCTTTTGATTAAAGCCAGACAATGTGCTCTGGAAGCTAGGATCAAAAATGACAAGACAGGATGGCAGTGAAAGATTAAGAAAGAAAAGGAAAATGACTGATTAGTTTTTAAAATCAAATCACTTTTTGTACATGGAACAAAGGTTGCAGCCAAGTCAGGCAAACCTCTTGGACTAAGGAAAACTTGACTTTCAACAATAAGATTTATAATTTTATTTCACGGGCATATAACTCAAATCCAAAAAGAAACACTAAAGGTTATTTCTGCATCTACTCTTAGAGATCAGGGGAGAAATAGTTGTGAGCCTTGTGTGAGATCTGGAAATCTTACTAAGATAGTTTGAGTTGTAGACATGATACTTTTGGTCAACATCAGCTGTGCAGCCAAACAGCTGGCTGCTCTTGCCTTAATCACTGAACCTTTAGAAAGTACTCTGTAATTATTTTCATGCCATACTCTGAAAATAACCCTGGTTAAAGAAATTGTGCATGTTGCTAGAAAAACAAATGCTGATTCAACAAAGCTCCTTTCAAAAATACTTTTGTACCTTTAGCTTAATAATGAGCAATAGACCCATTGCTGTGCTGATTTGAATCCTGAAGACTTTTTATTGTCTGGCAACACATTGAGATGGGCATTTTTTCCAAGCTATTTTGCTCTAAAACAGGCACATGTGGGTTTCTGTATGCAGACTTTATTCAGCTTCTGAGGATTGAATATTCTGCAGTCCTGTGGCATTTCAAGTTATTTCCCTTAGCATACAGTGAGGGGGGATTGATGTCCATGCTTGGCCCTATCATCTGCACACAGGGAAAACTGAGAAATGAGATTCCCTGGGAAATTAGGTTTATTAAGGATTATTTATAGCTAGGGGTGTACACCTAGGATTTGAAAATTCAGTGTGGGGGTGGGGGGAGCTTATGAGTGTTGGAAAATATTGTACAGGACCTGGCTGGGACCTAAGAGTCTGGTCTCTTCCATGGATCACCATTTGTGATTCCTGGCCACATGGAAGGCTGTTCTTGGCTACCCCAATGCCTCATATTTTGTAGCTCTTCTGCTATTAAATTTTAGAGTGAACACACCAAAAAAACTGAAGCCAAGCCATGAAATGACTGGCAATTGGCTTTGGGATGGGTGAGTGAATTCTCCTGTGCCAGGGAAAGGTGAAAAGCTCCCTGGTGCAGAATACAGCCCCAGGGGAAAATATTGAGACTTAATCAAAATGACTGGGAGATTTAAAAACAAGCGAAAGATCCAAGAGACGGCACCGAGTTCTCCTTTCTAGGAGATAATGTATTGCAAACAAATTTGATGGAGACCCCGAGAGGATGAAGTGACCCTCGAGAGTGTGGATCTCGAGAAGAGTGACAGGTAGAGTGTGAGACTGAGGCCTGGCTGGAGCTGGGAAATCTGGTGTGCTAAGTGCCATATGGTCCTGCTAGCGCGTGTGCGAGACCTCATTTCCACACCCAACTGCTCACAAAAAAATTGCACTGGTGCTATCACCAGTTGCCTTAACTTCACTCCAAACTGGGTGACCCCACCATCTGGCCCTTGCTGCTGCAGCCTGGATGACCCATGGGCTGTTGGCTTTGTGCTCTGTCACATGCAAGGAGAGATACCTTTCCTACTATTCACCCTTTGTGCACACACCCTGTGTGCAGATGCACCTGGCTTACATTTAATGTCCAGCCTAGGAGAAGAAGAGATTACCCTTAGCCTCTCCAGATCAGCAGGTGACAGTGAGATTTAAATCAAAGTCATCTCAAGGGGAAACAAAGCCCCGGTGTCCTTTTCAGCCCCTCAAGGCTGGCATGGCTCTCACTGCTGCAGTTCTGGGCAGGGGCAGGAGCACTACCAGCCCTTAAGTCACTGTGTGCACCTTGCAGGGGCTATTTCTCCATTCCCACAGGGAAAATCTGATCCAGAGCCATGTGCTGAGGAGTGGTGCTGCCACAGTTGTGCTTCCATGGCTCTGCTGCTTTCCAGCACCGTGTGGTCTGCAGTCCATGGGTGTGCAGCAAAAGCCTGAATATCCTTGTTCTGGTGCTTAGACAACACTGCAGGAAATTATTTACGAGAGCCCAGGTTCAGGCAGTCTGGGAGAAGTCTAACACACATCCTTTGGCAAAGCCCTTTGAGAAAACCTTTCCAAGGTAGAAATGAGGGGTAGGCACATATTGATGCTTTTCCTACTGATACATAACATCTAACAGATGCAGTTCTCACACTTGCCATTAATCAGGGAAGTCTCCCACCTCCTACCCAAATGAAAAATCAAGGTATGTTTTTCCTAGAAACAGGAAAGAAGTCACTGCCCGTAGCTGGACAAAATGCTAATTCTGAAATTAGGACATTAGCTTTTAAACTTTCCCTATTAGGACTTGAGCTGATTAAATTTTTTTTTTTTTTTTTTTTTTTGATGAGCACTAAAGCTCCACTAGTGTCCTGTGGAGAACTTTGGCCCCCAGCAGTGATGCAGGACTGGCATGGCTGCTTCCCCTTACAGCACTGCTGGACCCTTCCCAAGGAAAGGAAAGGGCAGGAGCCTCCTGTGTGTGAGATTCTGTCCCTGTGAAATACTCTGAGTCTTTCCAGCCTGCTTTTCATTCAGCATGGAGATTTGTAACTGCACCTCTCTGGCTTTTATTGATTCATGCATGTCAAGCCCAGTCATCCAGGTGTGAGAAGAGGGAATATAATGTAGTGTCCTGGGGTACAGCTTCTTGGTGTATCACCAGTAACTATCATGTCTGCTAACCTGAACATGCATTTCAGAGTGTGTATCATTATGTAGGATCAAAGAAATGAACAGCTTTAATGTCATTTTCAGAGCAAGGTTTGTACTAGGGCTCTCAAGGACTGGGATGGAGGTGCTTTTACTTCTGAGCTGATTGGGAGAGTATTTAGGGAGAGCAGCTGTGAGAGCCAGAGACACTCTGCCATATCCAAGAACAAATGCTAATAGCCATCTGGGAGAGTTCACAATGGCAAGAAGAGGCACTGAACACTGGCTGTAAACCCAGGTTCCTGCCATGGCTCTGGAAGGATCTCCAGCCAGTCAGGGAGCTGAGGTGGGGATGGCCAAGCACTGAGGAGCACCAAGATGAAACACAGGTGGGGTGGTGGAGAGGAAATGAGAAAACCTCCCCAAAAGCAGCATGAGGGAGCTCCTGTATTTGCTGAAAACCAAAGTGTATGCTGACCTAGAGAACCATGGGGAAATAATCCCAGTTTGCAACCTGCCAGTGGTAAAGGTTTTAGGAGTGTTTCCTCTTGTTTTCCTTTCTCTGACAATTTTTGAAAACTGAAGTTCAAGTGCTACTAAAATGTCAGGCTTATAATTGGAGGTAATTAATAAAGGGTTAGTGAATTAAGCTTGCAGTTCTCTATGGCAGTCAGTGGAGATGGGGCAGATTATTTTTTTCCAGAATAGACTGTTAATAAAATTAAGGAAAAGATATTCTCCACATCTTACCCAGTTTAGTGCTATGTTATGCCTTTACCAAACGTTTCAGCATTTTTTTTGAATCTGTCAGGAGGTTTTTGAACTGCTTCAACATATCCACAGCTGTAAGTCTCTCCATGAAAGAAACCTATTAAAGGAAACAGCACATGAGAGTCACAGTAAACAGCAAATGATGAAACTTCCCACAGTCAAGGGCTTTGTTGGTGGGAATACCAGACACCAGAGCTGGAAATCAGCAGAGGAGGGAGAATGGTTACCCTGCTGCTCTTGGGGACTAGACTAATTCAGGCTCAGTGGTCCTTGTGGGTCACTTCCAGCACAGGATATTCCATGGTAATTTCTTCTTCAGGCATGAGAACTGAAGGCAGGTGGCTTGCAGTGACCTGGCCCTGCATCTCTGTACCAGCGGGAGAACTTCTGGCTGAAAGTCAAATGGATGATTGTGTGTCCCTGCCTGCTTGTGCATCTTGGAGATTTGTGGATGCTCTGTCCTTCTGCCTCTGTGAGGGGACTCTGCCTTCCACAGCACTGGGCCACCAGCAGGCAGTTCCTGGAATTGCTGAGAAGAGTTTTGTATTTCCTAGAGGATGTTATATAAATAAATAAAAGTGTACTTGATAATATTTTGTAAGGAAAATTATCCATTTTCTTTTCCTGGTTTTTCTCCTAGGGTAGAAAGAAAGGAGCACAGAAAATACAAGAGTTTTTAATTGAAAAAAACTAAATGTAATTCTGACCTGAAAGCAGTTTTTGATATGGTTTTAAAAAAAAAAAAAATTGAAATTTTTAACAGTCTGGACCCAGTCCCACAGCTACCAGACTTCAGCTGAGTTTGCTCCAGATCTGTGATTTTGACACAAAGTCGTCCTCCTCAAGTTCCAGTGAAAACTTCATAAATTCATCTTCTTCCTACTCGCCCCTGCTCCCCCTTTCCCCCCCGTCTTCCTTACTCCAAGAGTACATTTAGATTATTGTTTGGGGTTTTTATAATAGAGATTTAGTCTGAGCAAAACTAATTGACTTATTAAACTTTTGCAGATGGCTGCTTCCTTACAGGGAGTAAAAGCTTCAGGTATTTTTTAGGCAGATCCCTGACCTACTTATGGCTGAAATCCTATTTGAGCACCGGTGTCCTTCTGGTGGCACAACCGGTTATCAGGGTGGCAGTGAAGTTAAATATGCAAATATTTGCAGGTTCGGGGTGTCAATCTGGAGGCTGCTGCGCTGTTAAATAGGGTGATGGATTTGTGTGCTCAGCCTTTACTGGGGCAGGAACTTGGTCCATCGCTAAATCCTCACAGCGCCGTTTTAATGTCACAAGGAGCTGGAAATGCTGTCAGTGAGCGTGGATGGACACAGGGAACCTCCGCTCCTGCCGGGCTGTGCCGCCCGGGATGCATTAGAATTGTTAAGGCTCTGCTGCGAAACGAGGCCAGGACAACAGCAAGGCAGAAAACGCTGTTCTGCTGTCAAGGAAATGCTCGAAAAGCGGGAGGGAGCGAGGGCTGAGAGCACAGAGCTGCAGCCCTGCGGCCGCGGGGGAGATGAGCGAGTTGGTCCCGGGAGGGGGAGAGGGGACAGAAGAGCACGCGGCAGCGGGTGCCATCCCCTGGAATATTAACAGTTCGTATGCGCGCGGTGAGGAGACACTTCGTTTTCTTTTTTCTTTTTCTTTTTTTTTTTTTTCCCCCCAATGTCTCCCTTCTCCTTCCTGCCAGAAATAAAATTCTGAAATAGAGAAAAAAATATATAATAATAACACTAAATTCAAAAATATTACCACCGCTGTAAAAAAAAGTGGCGGAGCGGCGGCCGGGGCGGCTCGGCGGGCGGGGGCCGGGGC
>VZTR01010910.1:97376-122767 GCA_013400775.1 Chaetops frenatus | reverse complement strand
AAAAAAAGAAAGCCACAACACCGAGGAAAATAAAATCCTCATTATGCATTTAGCAAACTTGTCTCTGGGCCGAGCGGGGAAGGAGGCAGATAATTGGTGTGCGGAGCAATGTCACTGTGTGTTGCTCTGATGCTCATTCGTAGTGAAGTCTGCAGGTCAAATGACATCCATCGCCAGTAGGTCTGCGGGAGCAGAGAGCCTCTCTGAACGGAAAGTTCAGAACATGTCATGGAGGATTAATCACATTCCCCTAACGCCGACTGGCTGGGGAATTATGTAAGGCGTGTATTTTGGGGGGCGCATCCCCGTGCGGATGCGTTTATCCACACGTTGGCACCTGCAGCGTGCAGCCCGGACCGGGGTGCCTCTGAGGGGCAGCTTTGGTGTGCTGAGGGCAGCTCCTCACCCCACGCTCTGTCCCTGCTCACCAGGAGCAGCTCCTCTTCCTCGCCGGGCACCTTGAAGCATCAGGTCCTGTGGAGCTGGGTGATGGTGATGTGGTGGTGCCGTGGCCTGGGAAGGGGTGGCCCCACAGTGGGGTCACCTGCATGCGGCAGTGGATGGACAAGGTCCCTTGTGATCTTTGCCCAGAGCTCTGCAAAGCCACCCGGCTCTGCTGCTCCTGCCTCAAGGAGAAGTCAGGACACCCAGGGGCTGAGCCCCAGGCACTGTTCTGAGGGTGCTTCAGCCACTCTGCAGCGCTCACTGTGGGGCAGAAGAATGGGGAGCAAAGCTGTTCCTATGGCAAATAGCCACTGGGAGCGTGGTCTTTTGGCTGTCTGCCTGATGAGGCTATGTCTGATGGGGCTTGGGAAGCGAGCCCTTCTGGGAAGGACTCTGGGCTGATGGGCATGGGCTGTGCCATCGAGAAAATTGTTCCCGCCCCAGTCAGCGTGTTGGCATCCTCGGGACAGCGAGTGGGAACTCTTCTCTTGGCACTTTCCTGGGTCTGTAACTTCTTCCAAGAGCCAAATACAAAAGCTGCCTTTGTCGTGGTTGGAAGGCACAAGTAGAACTCTTCTGGCTGCTACAAGTGCACGTTGCCTGTGTGTGTGTGTACACATAGAGGCACCCGTGGCTGTGCGTAAACAGAGCTCTTCTGACACGGCCAAGGTGGGCCAGCCCGTGGCCATAAGGGAGTGTGGGAGAAGGGTGCAGTGTGTGTTAACATTTAAGATGATCTGAGAAATTACTTTCTCTCTATTTGACATGTATGAGTAAGTAGAATTAAGCAGAGTTTAGTTTGTGATTCAGAGTGTGGAAGACCTTTTTATTTTTTTAATATACTTGAAAGGCTTTTTGGATTAATGAAATTCCATCTCTATTCAATTAATCTTATTACTCCCACCATCCTTCTCTTCTTACCATGCCTTCCAACTGCTGTCCACCGCTCTCTACCATTTTCAGGCTCAACTCATTGTCCACTTCTCCCTCAAACTCCTTTTATCAACCTGATCATAATTTTAAACCTTAAAAGAAGACCAAATGCTCCAGTCAATTCTGTGTCCGCTTCCATGTCCCCCAGCAGCCTCACAGACCTCGTTGCACTTGATCAGAACAGTCAAATTACACCCCTTAACACCTCCCACTTGAGTCCTAGATTGCATCTGCAAGGAAATAAAGTTCATAGCCCAGCTGGTGACGCAGCGATTCTGGGCGTTGGGTGGCTCTCGTGCCTGGGGGGAGGCTCTGTGGTGTTGCAGCACCAGATGGCAGAACTGTGGGAGTTCCTCAGAAAGGCTGGTAGGGTGGAGGTGGTGCAGGCTGAAAATGTCCTCAGCTTGTCCACGCAGTCCAGCCTTGAATTTTCACTCTCATGGTTTGGGCACTTTGGTTTGGCTCACAGTGACTCTGGGGTAAGCACGTTTGTATTTGTAAATCTCTGCTGCTGAAATTCGTGTGTTTGTGGATGCACGCATTTGGGAGTCTGGAGGCAACTGAAGTGGGTTTCTCAGATGTGAAACTGTTGCAGAATTTATTTTTAGGTGTGCAGATTCCAGTTTACCTGTAGTCTGGCTCAGACATGGACCTGTGTCTCGAGGAGCAGGGACCTTATCTGACCTTCTTCAATTTCCTACTTTGATGGTCACTAACACCCAGAGAGAAGCTGCTGAGATAAGACCAATTCTTCTGAATATTCATAGCACTGTAATATGTTTTCATTTGTATTTCCCATGTACATTGTAATCTTATTTTCAGAGAAGAAATTGCATTTAGAAGCCATTAAGAGACAACATTGGCTCAGGCCTGGGAAAGGTTAAGAGAAAGAAAAGAAACAAAGAAATCGACTTGTAGCAATTATGCAAGAGTTGCATTTTTTTGAACTCTACCTTGGCAATAAAGCATGTGGATCACAAATCTGAGCTTGGAAAAATGCACACAGCTGTACTGGGTGAGGCCTGGGTGTTTCCAGCTTTGAGTCAACTTATGGCATGTGCTGGGGGCAGGGAAGAGCTGTTTAAAAGCTGTATTTGTTCTTGTTCCTCTTTAGTCCCTTGGCTGTTACTCCACAGATCTTTGCATGAGAAGAATGTTCTTCTGAAGCTTATTTCTCAGATAATCCACTGTGGCACTACAACCAGTAGCAATGTCACAAACACTCTTACAACTCCACTTGAAAAATAACTCTTATACATGCACCTGAGAATAATGAATAAGGAAGGATGAAAGAGAAGAAATATGTTAATTCGTCTCCCTGGATTAATTTCAGTCCTGTGACTCTCTGGATGTGTTTAGAGGGCTTTTATTGGGGTCCACAAAAAGTGAGCAAGACAAGCAAGTTTGCCACTTCTGGTCTATTTGTTTTGCACTTGCTGCCCCTCTGGAGCCCCAGAAGAGGAAATTAAGTGAAAAGCAAGGCTCTCGCCATGCAGTGTGATGGGTATAGTAACTACCTGCTGTATTCAGGCTGTTACTGGCAAAAATATTTCTGTGAAAATAGAAACTTTGTATGCCTGGGCTGCAGGGGTGGGAGGGGCATGGGTGGTGGGGTGGGTGTGTTTAATTACATCGTGAACTGCCACAAACAACTTTCCTTCTGCAAACCCAAAGCAACCTTATACTTGCCCAGTTTCCTGTGAAGTAACAGGAGCTGCAGTGCAGTCCATAATGTCTTTCCCTGTATTCCTCCAAAAATAGCAGGGATGCAGAAACTCTACCGTTGTGCCAGTCAGGAGATGCTGTGATTGCCTTGATGGTTATCTATAGGTTATTTATAGGTATATATAGGTTGGTGTTTTAGAATACCTTGCAGTGAGCTCCCATCTCTACCAACTTGCAGCTGTGTCTGGGCTGGTATGGGCAGGGGGTGTTTTTGGCACAAAGGCCACACTGTAACTTTGTCTAAACCAGAGCAGCTTCTGTCAGGGCAGTTATGAATCATTTATGTTGCAGGAGAAGTCTTGTGGACACTATGGCTTTTCTTAATAGGACAATTTGGAAATGAACGTTAGGATGTTCAGTGAACTCAGATGTGTCTTTATTTCTTGCCTTTATCAAAAAAAAAAAAAAATATATTCAGACCTTGCACGACTGGCTTTCATCACTGCTCATGAGCATCTTCCTGGAATGTACCAAAGAGTTCCAAAGCATTGCAGGGCATTTGGACAACAAATCTCTGGGGAAATGGATGAAGATGGTTTGAAAAATCTGTGTGTGGTGTACATGGACCAAGCTAACCTTGCTTTGCTTCCTTGCCTTCACGCTGTGATCACTTGACTGGTGAGCCAGGAAAAAGGCCAGGCCATTGCCTGCCTGGCAAGAGTCAAGCTTGCTTTGATGGTATAGATTCTGAAAGGGTTAGCACCTCTTGCCTTGCACACAGATGTGTGTTCAGAAGGCAAAGGGAATCTGAATCTTGAGAGAGTGATAATAAGTCTTGTCTTTTGTCCTAGTGCTGATTGCTCATCTGGCCGTGGAGTGCTTTTGTTGGATTATATTTGCATGCATATGAATGGACATAAGTAGCTGCGTGCTTTCAAGTGTGCCCTAGAAAAGCCTAGATATCTTGAGATGCTGAAAATAAATGGGAAAGAAATAAGAAAGTAATGCTTGCATGAAGCATGGGTGATTAGGAGTTTGCTCTGTCTAGTGTATTATGGGCCTGAGATGTTTTATAGTTGTTTGAGACTCTTCATCACATTTGCATATGTTTGTTTGGTTTTTGCTTAACCAGAAGGCTGCTGGCTACTCTGGTATGGGCAGAGACTTAGTTGATGGGGCAGAGTTAGCTTGCTGAAGCTTAATGCTCCTCATGGATGCAGGGTGGAATAGCTGAGTGTTTGATCTTCTCTACCCATGTATTGAAAGAAAAACCTTAAAAAAAAGTAATGCTTCTTATTGCCTGGTGATGTTGCTTATACAATGCCAGGATCAGATGCTGCATTTAGTGCTGGGCCCATCCATCTTGGTGTGTAAGAAGCACATACATATGTTAAAAATGTGTTGTCAAGTCTTTTGATGTAGTTACTTAGCTGCTCTTGTAAACTGAGTCCCAGTTGGTACCTCAGAGGTTTTGTATTTGTAGTGTCAGGTCAGTAAAACATGTGCCACTAAATCAAAAAATGTAAATCCATTTCTGTGGTATTTTAATCTTAGAAAGGTAATTACCATGTAACTAACCCTTCTCTGTAAGCTGTCATTAATTGGATGATTTCTTATAGGCAGCTTAGCATAATGCATGCAAAATACACTGCAGCTCTGGGCAGGCAAAAATTGCCACAAGGAACCAACAAGATGTGAGCATCCAAGAGACCTGAACCCTGGGAACAGGCTTCATTTGTCCTTGGCCTTGGGCCTGCAACTTCTGAGCACTTATTGGGGTAATCTGCAGGCAGGGAACTCTGTCAGACAAGTTATTTTTATTAGGAAGAACCCAGGAAGTAGATTTTACCATGAGACACCAGGCTCTGTGGTGTGCAATAGGAAGGATCTGAAAAGTTTTTGTAGTCTCACTGAAGGCAGATGTGAAAGCCATGTGTCACTCTGCCAGTGGGACTGGCACCAAGGCAGCAGAAGCACTGACAGTTCCTCCATGGTGTTTTACCTTGTGTAAATCTCAACTTCTGTGAGTCTCATGATTCTGAAACCTCTGGCTTTGATAAAAGATACAGTTTTATATCAAGGTAGCAGGAGAAAGATGGGAGCTCTAAAGACTGAAAACCCAGAACACTAGTGAAAGAACAGGAAATCTGTCTTGTGGTCCCATGTTTTACACAGCCTGCAGAGAGCTGGCTGCTTTGCTCTTCACATCTGTGATTATCTGCGTGCATATCTGGTTGGAAACTGAGAACTGTGCTTATCAGCAAGTTACTGTTAAATGGTACAAATGCTGATACAGGGGAAGAGAAAAGGTCAGCAGTGCCTGACCATGTTGCAAATAAATGACATCTTTCATCTGGAAAATGCCTGCTATTTTCCATTTTAGGACCATGTTGTGATCATGGAAGAGCTGATTCTAAAAGGTCAGCTAATAATTCGTTTAAATCCTGATGTTTCTCAAGCAGCCCAGAGTGCGACCTGGTATAAAATAGTTATGTAGGATTAGCACATATGGCTGAGAGACAGGACTCCAGGAGCAGGACTTTTTGGAGTTAGTTCCTGCACCCAGGAAGTACCTGGGTGATACTGGTAGTATCTCATGGTGAGCCATTTCAATGGCTGCTTTTACACAACTGAGGCTGTTTGAAGCCTTAGGAATAGAAGATGAGGAAAGAGACTCATTAATGCTAAATTTGATTATATATGCAAACCAGGTTTCTATGAAAAGAAGAACAAAAATGATCTGACTTTCAAACTAGCAATAAGATGTGTGGAGATAGAGGGTTCTGCTGTTAGACAAACACAGTTAAAGTCTCCTTGACAATTTTTATGAGGGCGATGTTTCACTCATCACTCCTGTAAATCAGCATCTGCATAATTGGAGCTCTGGGTAAAAGCCCTGCGTGTTGACATCTCTGGATTCAGATGTTGCAGTTGGGAGAGGACAGGTGCTTCTGATAAAACCCTTTTTATCATCTGGATGCTCTGGCTTAACCTGCATTCATGGCACTGTGTGTGATCCCAAGGGCAGGAGATGGGCTTGGTGAAGTTCTCCACTCTGCTCCAGGGGAGAGGACCTTGTCCTGAGCAGGGAAAGAGGAGAGGCAGAAAGCAGGTAGCACTGGGCTCTGCACAGGGCTGGTGGTGGAAGGCAAAGCCACACCTCTACAAGCTCAGCTTTCCCCTTGGGCACGGAATAAAAATGCTTCTTAGTACGGGCCTGGGGTGCAGTGTGGAAAACAGCACTTGGCTGGCTGGGTGGCTGTCTGTCCAGCCCTGCAGCTGCCAGAGGGGTCTCACCATGGATTTTACTCTCAGGGGGATCTACAGAGTGCTGTTAAGAACATCACAGAAAGGAACATACAGCGTGGAGATGCTGTGTTTAAGGTGTTTGTTCAAAGTGGCATATGTGCTGCAAAGTGTGACATTGTTGCTAAGGTGACAGCTTGCTTGCTTTTTGGCAAAAGCAAAAGAATACTGAATATAGGCAAACTGTAAGCTTTTGCTTTAATTTGCACAGTTTTATCTTCTGGTCATTGCAGAGACTTCTCAGGTTTGTGTTTGGAAGCAGTGTTTTCCTGTTCACAATACTTCACTCAGTTACAGAAGCTAATAGTGCTTCCCCTTCTTAAGGAAAATCCTAAATCACATAAAATGATAGGAGTTTCAGTTATTATAATCATAGATACTATTTATGTCATTGAAAGGCTTTGATATATAAAATTTATTTAAGTGAAGAACTGTTCTCTAAGAACATTTTATATAAACAAAAATATTAGATGTTGCCTCACTAGCAGCCTATGGATGCAGGCACATGAGTGCATGCTCCAGAAGATTTTTGGATGAGGTATTTGCACACATTTGTGAGTGCTCAAACCTAAGCTGGGATGGATGGTGCAGGGAGAACTCCTGTGGATCAGGCTCAGAGGTTGGCTGTGGTGGGAGGGAACAGAGTCTTGTGTTGGACAGCCTGGGTTCTGCTGTGGTGAAGTATTTTCATAATGCTGCCAGGGGAGAAGGATCAGCAGAGGATTAGACTGGCATGGCCCCTAAGGAGAGGGGTTTTCCAGATGAGCAGCCATCTGTGGCATGAAGCAAATGTTATGGACCTCAGTGTTGAGAGCAAAGCAGAAAGGTCTCACAAGATGAATGTCAGCTTTGGCCCTTAGAGCAGTGGGGTAGGTGCATGACCCAGGAAAAAGACTCAGGGAAGGCTGAAGTAATGTGCTCATTGCCCTTTACTGGTTTACCTTTCCCTTTTTTTGATGTTCTAATGGATAGATAAATGTGTTTCTCTGAGTAAGCTGTTCTGTCTGTGCCTTTTACAGAGTGCCTTGGCATCAGGGAGAAGTCTGTGTTAGAGGCAGAGCCTGTGGGAGCTGCTGAGCTGATACTGTGGGGAGCAGAAAGTGCTGCAGCCTGAGGCTTGGGGTAAACATTGTGGGGAGCTCTGAGGGCTCCAGGTCCTGGATAGGTGCTGGTGCAGATGTTCCAGACCAGTTTGGCTGGGCTATTGCAAGGCAGAAGTTAGTGAGATGTTCTCAATGATCAGACCATGACACAGGGGGCTTTTGCTGGATTGGAGGAGCCTTTTTGATAAGAAGACCCCATCTTAGTCACTAAAATGTGCAGGAGGGAGGTAGTGTTAAGGAAGAAGGAGAAAAACTGAAGCAGGAAGATTTCAATGAAGTGTTCTACATTTTCAGAGGAGAGGTGTACTGTCCCAGACCTGCTGTCAGAAATAAATCTGATTTGACTCTCTTGCAGAAGTCTCAACCTGTCAACTTGATCTTTATTCTATGAGAAATACCAGAGCCTGCTGTGAACAGCCTGACTGAATATTCACTAGAAGTACTCAAAAGTCTGAAGTATTGAGGGTGAAATTCTGCCCAGAAGATTCCAAAATGAAATGCTATCCAACATTGGCAAGATCATTGATACATCAGGAAGTAATTTATACCAACAGCTCTACAGTAGCTCTTTGAATTTCAAAGAGAAGTTTATTGTATTTGTCCTCAGTCTTTCCTTTTCCTGATGTTCATGCTCTGCCCTCCTGTGTAATTTCGCAGGTGATGCAAATCCAAAGTATCTTTGGCCTGAAGTGATAAGCCCCACCTCAAATCCTTTGTCATGTGCATATTGGATGCTTGTATTGGGGCCCCATGTTTGACACTGCATTTGACAATCTTCGTATTAGGTGAAGAGCCTCTGTGGCATCCCAAATTGTATTAAAGAAGTAGCAAAATCTTCCTTTCTAGGTTCTCAAAAACCAAGGAGACTACTGCCTTCTTGGTTCAGCCTCCCTGAGGTAGGCTTTATGGCCTATGGCTGTCTTAAGCATTCAGATCAAAATACCCCAGGAAGCCAGGAAATATCTTAGAGTTATTTAACAAGCAAACCTGAGCCTTGCTTGAACTATTTTCAGAATAGTCTTCTCCCTGGCTGTGTGCTGGAGGTATGCTCAAAGCAAAACCAAACAAAACAAGGTCCCCATCTGCATGCCAGTCTAAAACCACATCATTGTGTACCTCTGCTCCTCCCCACACAGAGGCCATGTTGCTCACAAAACACCACTTCTTAGCATCAGTTTTTTACCCCATTTCAAACAGCCTCTGTGTGGAGGGAGGGCTGTCTTGAAGTGGTTGAACATGGCAAGGCCACTCCTCCCTGTTGGGACTGTGAAGGGGAGTGATGCTCTCGGGTGTATCTCGTGCCCAGCCCAAGGGGCTTAGGTTTGATACTGGAAATTGGCTTATTTGTGCAGAATATGTATATAGCAATAGTTATCCTTTGAAGGTGAGCAGTTGCTCTTAGAGGTTTTTTCAGGGACTGTGCTTGAAAGCCAAAGCAAGCGTGGGATTCCCCCACCGCCGAATCCAGCAGCCGATAAATCCAGCAGAGCTCTCCTGATTGCCATCTCCAAGGGCAGTCAGCGTGCTGGAATGGAATTAGGACCCGCTTTGAAAGAAGATGCCTGCCAAAAAATTAAACAATGGATGCCTTCCTGCTTAATTTTAACGTTTTAATTAAATTCTTCGCTGCTGTGTGCCTTTGATCTTGGTGAGCTGATACACGTGGTGTGTTGTAGCAGCGTTTTGTTCTAATCTTTCACGCGGATGCAAGGATGCATTTGAGGATGGGTAAAAGTGCAAAACCTGCTCACTGCCAAGTACTGAGTGCTTTGCAAGCTGCCTTTTCCAACTGGTGACCCACGGGCATGTGGACAAAGGATTACTCACAAGTATGGCTCAGTAGAGTTTCTCTCTAAATGTATTCACTCCCTTTTTTTAATCTGCTGTGAACGGTACTGCAAGAAGAGTTTCCTTGATGGAATTACTCACTGAGAGGGTTGAGACCAAGAGTGGAGATTTTACTGCAAAGGAGATTTAATTTCAAGTAGAATAATTAATAAACTTCGATTCTTCAGTCATGTATGTCATTGGTTGGGCACATCCATCTATTAATCCCAGCCAAGTGCCCTGCTTGGGAGCATTTGGCAGGCAGCTGGCTTTCCTTGCAGCCCAGCACAGAGCAGCAGGAAAGGTGTTGGAAAGAGTTTCCTCATGGATTATAGGCTGGGGCAGGCGATTGAGGATCATGTGGAGTATTTGTCCTTTGCAATTTGGGCTGTACCTAAGATGTCAGGGAAGAAACTGTTGTTGCTACCTCAAAAGGAGTCATTCCTAGACCTGCTTTTGGAAAGGAAATTTCATTTACTTGAGGGAAAAATAATTCTTAATCTCAGTTTCCTTTGAAAACTGGCACTTTGTGAGATTGTGAATGGAGGAATATTTGTGACAGAACCTACAATATTTCAGCGCAAAATTTTTCTGTAAAGAGACACAGAAATGGTTGTATTCTCCTCCTCTGCACACCCCACTGAAATGCCCCAGGCTCATTCCTTCTGGAGGAGTCAGTGATGGATCATCCCAAGTGGGACCCTTCTGCCCATTGGAGTCTGGCTGTGGCACCTGATTCCAGAGCAGGAGCAGTGTGAGGGGCCAGCCCAAACTCACTGAAGGCACAGCAGTGCTGTTCCCAGGGTCGATGTTGCAAGCCCTTAGCACTGGCACTTAGAAAGAAAATTCAACATTTTTTTTGAGAGATGACAACTCTTTTGGATAAAGACAAGTGAGTCTAAAATACAGAAAACTGTTTTGGTTGAAAACTGTCATCTGACATGCAGGTCCACGAGTGCATGCTGGTGTTGTAGTCTATGAGTCTATTGTGTGCCTAGCCCTTTTTCTGCCCAACTGTGGAGTTTTTCAGGGCTGTGCAGAGGCAGCACAATCCACTCAGCAGAGAATCAGCATTCCTAAGCCTCTGTGTTCTGCTGCGTTGGCTCCTCGGGCTGCACACGGTCCCAGGGCTGCTGTGGCAGCCTGTCACTCGTGGCAGGCAGCTCTGTGGAACACATTTTTTGTGTTCCAGCACAAAATCTGTGCCTGTCCAGATTGCAAGGCCCTGGCAAGCAGCAGGAGCTGGCTCCACGGTGGGCTGACATATGCAGGGGATGCTGGCTGTGCCACAGGGTATGAGCCTCCTGCCACTGCTGCTTCCCAGGCAGGGGTGATGCCATGAAAATGAGCTCCTGGCCCGTGGTCCTCCACAGCCCAGTGGTGGTCCTCACTGCAGGGACCAAGTGCTGTCACTGGTTTTTCTTTTCCATCTCTTTTTTTCATCCTCCCCACCATGGCTTTCACAGCACAACAACAGCAACAGGAGAGGGAGACGGGGTTCAGGTCTCGTGGCAGAGCTGATCCAGCACAGCTTGTGTTGCTGAGGAGTGGAATAGAAAAGCTCTTTCTGCCATATAGCTCACCATGGCATAGTTCACTCGTTTCTAAAAATGGCTTTCCCTCTTCAAATTTCTGTGCTCGTTAGTGCTGGCCACCCATGGGTGCAGGGTTGTTTGTTCATGCAGCTGGAGGGGCTCTGACTGAGCTCATAAATGTTCATTGTGCAGCTCAGTCCCCCAAAAGTAGTGACTCAGCAGTGATCAGACATCTCTCTTGGGACAAACAGTTCCCAGCTATTCCCAAATTGCACTGAAACCCGTGTGTCACTGGGCTGCCAAGAGGCAGGGCTTGAGTACCCCACATCTGTATTGCTTCTACACAGAGAGATTGCTAAGCATGTCCTGGGTGTTAGGACAAGAGTACTCTTGCTTCGTTTAAAAGAGATTTTATTTTTTTTTCTGGGGATTTTTACACTCCACCCCATGATGCGCTTTGGGATGCATTCAGCTTTCTCTTCTGAATAGGGCTCCAGATGATGGAAATAAATTATCATAAATTAGAATAGATTGCACTCTTCAGCATCTCTACATCTGTCATTATGTTTCTTTAACAGTTCAGTTTAACATTTATACACACTCTGACAGCAGCTACTGGTGTGTATGCTATAAATATTGGCTTGCAGAAGACATTAATGGAGTTTAGGTAAACGTTTGATGCCGCTGAGATTCTGTTCCATATGGTGGTATGCAGAAAAATCAGATTCAACATGCCACATATAGTGGTCACGTATTGCCTATGGACTGGCCTCCTGGCATTGCAGCAGCTCACTACCCCACCAAGAAAGTGCAGGTGCCTTCAAAGAGGAAGGTGAGATTCTTGCAGTCTATTCTGGTTTTTACAACCTGTATTTGTCTGCAAATGTTTAAGGCCAACATGTAGCACGTAGAGATGGGAAGTGCTTGTGAAAAAGAGACTTCTCACAGAAGCAGCAGTCAGGAATTAGGCAACAAGATGTGGGAAAGCTCTGCTTTGAACATGTCTAAAGAAAACCCATGAGATTTTCTGGCCCAGGTGCCATTTTGTTAAACAGGAACTGAGTGGCAGGGTGAAAACTTTGTGCATTGGTTGGTCACCGTTGCTAAACCTGAAATTTGTGACTCTACCCCTGATGCAACTATCACCTAAACTTCATGGGGGGGAGCGTGGCATGAGGATTTGAGAAGTCTGGCTTGCATCCCTCTGACTTACAGGAGGACAAACAGCTGAGACCATCATGACAAGAGGCAAGAAGAAATATATTCTGGTTCCTCTAGTGTTCCTTCTGCAGATCAACAGAATTTGGGTGTCGTCTCCCATAGGTTCAGGGTTTTGCTTTGTTGGCTTGGTAGTTTGTTGTTTTGGGATTTTTGTTGCGGTTTTTTTTTATTTTGCTAATTGCAGCACTTTAATTAGTGTAGCCTGCTGATGTGGCTGTGTCCTCTGCAGTATTTCTCTGATTTACCCCACTTTCAAACTAGAAGGAAGGAAAGAGGTGGCAGTTGGAGTAAAGCAGCCCAGCCCCTGCTCCTGATGTGGGGCCCTGGGAAACATCTGGCTCATGCTGGCCCTGGGACACATCTGCTGCAGAGAGCAGTGCCTGCTGCATTGGGCCCTGTGTAATGCAATGTAAGTAATGAAGTAACCATAATGTACAAACTGACTCAGAGCAGGGCAATCTGAGGAGAAAGTGCTCTTCACACTGTAAATTGCTAAAGGTCTTTGTGATGCCAGTGAATTAAAAATCTGAGAAGAAAAAACCCTCCAGTGCTGTAAGTTCAAGATGAATCTTTTAAAAGCTGCTGGTGGGGAGGGGAAGAGATATCTTATCTGAATGGAAATGTATTTAAACTCTGTATCTTGTACAGTTCTGGGTTGCTGAAAAGCAAACAGTGTGTTCCCTGCCACTTGGAGAGCTGGAGACGTTTTTGTATAGACTGAATAGGTTTCTGTGTTGATGTTACCCCTTTTGATCTTAATCCTTAGTCAGGTTTCCAGTCCTTTGCAGGTTATTTCTTTTAAAAGAAGTTGCTTCAGATATTTTGGTGATTCACTCTTGTTTATTCACACTGCCAGTACAGAGGAGCCTGGTGTGTTCCTGCATCCTGTGAGCATCTGCAGCCGCCTTCCCTCTGATTGGGCAGAAACCCCTCTCTTACCTTTGAGTTTGCAGGTTTTAGTGTTATTCTGACTGCTTGTGTTGTTCTTCTGCCTCAACTTTCCTCGGCTTTTTTACTCCTGTGGAGAAAAAAATAGTTTTGTGAAACCATTAGCAAAATCCTTCTGCCCAGAGCAAAACCTTGCCCATGAATTTCCTTTGAACGCTTACTTGTGTCTGAGCTTGAGGCTGGCATTTAGGTCTCTTGAATGATGCTTTAGAGGAACTAAACTGTACTTAAAGAAGGGCAGCATTTACTCTGGCCTGATGCTAAAGACATTTTAGCCCAGCCAACGAGATTTTATAGTGAGCCTTGGTCCAGCAAGGAGCCCTTCAGCCTTCTCCAAGCTGAAAGAGAAGCTGGACTCTGGGGAGCAGTTTCAAAGCATTGAAACTCTTTTATCTTTGTTTGTTGTATTTGTTTTTTGCATCTTTTGACTCTTTGAGGACTGGACAATTTAGATCTGCACAGTCTGGGTGCAGCTAGGATAGGCGTGGGTTTCTCCAAAATGCCCTAATACAAGCATGAAGAATTTGGAAAGGAATGTGCAGTGAGAGGAAATTCATGTACACAATCTGCATTGGATCACTGGTCATGAGGATATCTCTTTGAATTGTGTATTTAATTAACTGCATTTTTTTAAATTTGGCTCTCATCTACACTGTAAAGATACTTCTGGCTGGAGAGGAGAGAAAGGAGCCTTTATTCAGGATGGGTTTTTCTGTTTGTTTTCAAATACACACAATGTTCTCATAGGAAAGAAGCCTGTGCACTTCTTTTTCATCAAATCTTTTCGCTTTCACATATGGCTGACATTCACAAATTCTAAAGCTGTTTCTTTTAAGCTCTCCACCCCCATTGTAAACCTGGAGATGGCCTGCTCCTAGTTCCTACTGTAACCTGTCCCTGGCTGAACGGCCCTTTGGGGTAGGACGGGAGAAAAGTCACACTTTTTGCATTTCAATCAGTGCTGGATCTCAGAGTTTAAAAATATCACAAGTGAAAAACATGGATGTGAGTCATACAGAAAGCACCCTTCATTTCTCAGGAAGCAAAAATATCAGAAAAACACATTCTTCAGATGTTTCCTCCTGTTGAGAGGTATCCACATCTCAGATTTCCGTTTGAAGTGTTGAATCATAAACATTGGTTCCCTGCTGTCAGAGTGACCACTGGGTTCAGGAGACGCCTATTAAATGTTAACATCTCATGCTGTGCCAGAGCTACATCAGTCACAGGGGTCTGGGCGAGCTTTACATGAAGAGCAAATGTGGGAAGGCTGCAATGTCATTTCTTGGGTCAAGATACTCCAGTGCTCAATCCCAGTCTGCAGTAAATGCCGCCCTTCTGGAAAGTTCTCTGCTCACTTTGGACCTAGACACTCATCCACATCTAACACGTGTGGTGTCATATTCCAGGACAGCATATCTGCATGCTTTTGGGGGAGTGACCTCTTTCTTTTCAGTCATTGCCTTTGCCCCTCAGGGACTGGGAGACCATGGTTTTGTATCAGCTTGCTCTAGTGGTATTTGTGAAGCAAGCGTATTTTAAAATGCATATGCATTTCCCTCTCTTTTTTCTAGATTAATATTTGAAAGGCTATTTAATACAAAAATGCTCAAAATTGTTTAAATCTGAGACATGCTGGAGAGATCAGAGAACACTTATCAGCGGTTGAATTAGAAATGAGAAAATCCTTTTCAATTTAAGTGGCTTTTCTTGGAACTTTTTGCATGTTTAATATCTTCATTCATCCTTCTCATAATTGTTCCAATTTGCACTCCCTGAGTATCCGTGCAGATGTGCCCAATGCACACTGTTCAGGCCCTGGTCCATCCAGCCAAGCTTTACATCCCTGAGGACCATCAGGAAGCCCCCAAACCACGTGTCTTACGCTTTCCTCCTGTGGATGCAAAGATTGAGTCCTTCATGGATGATGTCATACTTGTATTTGAAAAACCTGCTCCTTCTGCTGTCTGAGAGACTGGAGAGATCATGAGTGCTCTTCAGTGTAGACACTTTAACATTGTCTTCCAAGAATCTTAAAAAAATTTGAACTGGAAATAACATTTGCGTAATATTTTGTAAGAACGCGACCATGAGGCTCGTCAAGGGAAATTACAAGTATTGCCATTTTTTATTTCTTTTCCTTCATAACTCCTATAGGGGGTCAGCCTCTCTCCAGTCCCCCTTGATAACAAGCTGCTGTGAGAGAGCTTAGCAGAGCAATGTGTGTCCTGGTCACACCAGATGGATCTCATTTGTGTTGCCGTTCATTGTCATGATAGGCAGCAAATGGAGTGGAGCCTGAGGCAGCACTTTGCTGCCTGAAGTTGATGCCTGATGAATTACAGAGATAAATAAGGCGAGAATCTGCCTTTGCTTTTCCCTTTGAGTGTGCACAGAAGTGTTAGGTAGCCCACGTTTGAGAAGACGAAGTGAAATGAGCTTTCAAATATTTCCTTGAAGTTGTCTTAATTATTTCATTATAATGGTAAGGAACAAAGCGGGAGAATCAATACGCCTAATTATTACATCTAAATGCAAGAGAAATTAGTCAGTGAACTCTCCCTTCTCTGGGGAGGATTAATCTTCCTATGCTCTATTTCAAATGTCTTTCAGAAAAATGAAAGGCTTATCACCTAGGAAACATGCGGTCCTAATCGCCCAGGTCTGGCTCTTGGATTTATAGATGGTGAGAGGACTCTTAGTTGATCTTCTGAAGCACAAAATTAGATTGTTTTGCTTGTGTTTAACCATTGTAGTTGAGTTTTGTAGCTGGGTGATTTGAATGACAGGCACAATTGGGGCATGTGCCTCATGTCACCCCAGCAGGCCTTGGCCAGCTCTGGATCAGCCGTAGGGACCAACTCAGCACCAGGCAGTGCCGTGTGGAGGGGATGGGTTGGATCCTAATGTCATGCTGTCAGTGGGGCAGTGCTAATTAGCTCAGGTTCTCAGTAATAAGTGCTGTATTGATGAATCTGTCATACTTACAGAGCTGTCTCATTGCCATTTTGATCACTCTGAGACTCCAAAGCAAGCAGCATTTGGCTGTGGCCTGGTGGCACGCAGCCACAAGATGATTACAGGTGATCCTGGCAGGACCTGATTCTTCACCCTTGAATTAGTCACTGGATTGAAATGGCAGTAATGTTTCCTGCATGCTAGGTTTGGTATGGCAATGAATTCTGGTCCTGTCTCCTTGCTGTTGTCTTGCACCAAGCCAGTAGCATCTTGTGATCTTTCTACTGGGTTGATTATAAGAATTTCAAGCTGTGACACAGATGTAAGATGATTTCAGATGAAGTGTTACGTTAATAAATTAATCTTCAGCCTCTGCCCTATGAAAGGTCTGACTTTCTTTAGATTTTGTCGTTTGTAGTCATGTGTTGTGGTGGTGGAAATACAAGTCTGGAAGTATCAAGATGTGCTTCCCTAAAATAATTCCAGATTTTTGCATAGCAGATCATACCCAGGAATAGAAGGCTTGGGTTTATTCCTTGCCTGCAAACCCAACTTAGTGTAAAGAAGTCTCAGTAGCTGAAATATGAAATCTAAATAAAAGAAAGAAGGGCTGTTTCTTTGCATAACGTTGGGGAAATCAGCCTTACAGTTCACAAACTGAGATGACAGCTCGCTGTAGGGAAAACTTCAGTCCATCATTATTTTGCATTTTTGGGTTGCTTTACTCATGGCAGTTTATTAATTAGTTTCTATTTTGCACTCTCTCTTAAAAGGAAAAGATTTCAACTCATTATGTATCACCCTTGTACCTTTCTTTCTTCCCAAATTACTCTGCATCATGGTCAGTTCCCATCTTCCCTGGCTGTTGAGTTGATTAACTGGGTGATGCTGACTGGAGGGCATGGGATGGGCCACTGATGCACCACCTGATTATGTGGTCATGGAAACCCCTGGAGGTAAGACCTCTGTTATCAAAATAAATTGGGATTTTCTGCCAACTAATGGTTGGCAAAGCTTGCAGTAATGCTAGATTCTGATGGATGATGTCCTATGGAAGCCAATTAGCCTTTGCTGATAAGGTAGACTTTGATTAAGCTCTTCCAGGCTTTCTCATCACAAGAAACATGTACTACTCATTGAACATGCAAATGTATTTGCAGTGTGTAATTACAAAATTTTCTAAAGGGGTGACCTATTTTAAACAGGGCTTTTGTCTCACTCTCATTCCTTCATTGCACTCACCAACTCAGTCACACAGGCTAATTCAGCAAACATAATTGACTGGTTTTAGGAGTTAAAATATCCTGTTGTTGAATGTTTTATGCTTCAAATATCGATTATAATGAAGACTCTGTGGTGGGTACATAGCTCTCTGAAGCCATTCTGAAAGACTTGCCCTTTGCATGAGCCTTTGGGATGCAGAGAGCTGGCAGTGCTGGGATCTGCAGCCCCAGCCAATTTAAAAGTGATCTTGTCCCAATAATCCTGAGAACAAACTCTTTTTATAGCCATAGGCAGGGATAACTTGGGCTGCTGAATGTGCATTGCACTTGATGGGAATTCAGTTATTGGTCCAATTAGCTCCTGACCTGTTTACAGGGTGATTGTTATAATTAAAATTGATTATGGCTGTGTATCATGACTTTAATCTTTGATGCTGGGGATTGGGATATTATGGCCTGCCTCCTGTAGCTGATAATGCATTGGGAAGAGCATCAAG
Source organism: Chaetops frenatus (assembly GCA_013400775.1). NCBI lineage: Eukaryota > Metazoa > Chordata > Aves > Passeriformes > Picathartidae > Chaetops > Chaetops frenatus. The sequence continues at coordinate 105,107 of VZTR01010910.1, read as the reverse complement.
GAGTTAATGTATTTTCACACTCCTCAGGGATACATTTTCTGTGATAGATTCTCCTTTGTGGTGCTGTTAACTGAGTGACAATATCATGTTGCTTACTGGGGCATACATATTTTGATAGCTTTAGTCACTTTGTCTAAGAGATTGCCTGAGCTCCTGTACCTGCCTCTATCTGTACCATGGTGCTTTAGGAAAAAACCTAGGAAATGGACATTTTGTTTCCAGGTGTAACCCATAGTTGTAGTCCTCAAAAGTAACAAATACATTCCTGTAGCTCCTGTACTCCTCCTAGCTGTGGTGCCTTTAGTTTATTGCATGCCTAGGAGCATGGAAATCAGAGTTGTATTCTGTTGTACACTGATGGCATCAAAGCCTGGCATAGTTACCATTTTCTGATAGAAATGCCTTCACAAATTCTCAAATCAGAGCAGTAGAAACACAGAGAAATGGGCAGTGCACTGCCCCATCTGCACTTTCCCTGTTGTACATCCATCTCACCTCCTGTGGGGTGTGGCTGTGGGGTCAGAGGGGAGGAGTGGAAGGAACAGAGCAGGTTCCAGATGCAGCATCTCCTGTGCTTTCTCCTCCAGACTCCCAGTGCTGCACTGGCACCTGGTGTTGGGGTAATGCTCTGTCAGGGGATGTCTCCCCTGGCACAGACCCTCTGAGATGTGTGGTTTTTAGGATGGAGAAAACCAAGGATTTGCCTGCTGCAGAAACCTGTGATTGAGAGTCATTATAAGCCCTGATCCTGCAGGAATAATCTGTATGATGCAGGTTTTGCCCCTTTTGCAGATTATAATTGATGACTTCACCTTCAATGCCTTAGCACTGGGGCTGGTGGGTTCAAAAAATGCACAAATACAAGGAGCATGGTTGTTCTTCCCTTGTGAGGCTTTGCTCCCCAGTCTCTTCCCTCTTACTAAGCCAGCTTCCTCTGCTCCTCACATGGACATTCCCAGGATTTCAGCTAATGACCACAGAGCACACTTCCTGCTCTAAAATCATGTGTCTGTCCTCTCCAAATCAGCAGTTTTCAGATATCCCACTGGACATTTGGCCTAAAATAGTCTGAACATTTCTACTGTTTTATGGTCATCACCAGCTTTTATACTGGTTCCGGTGAGGCCACAGTCTGAACACACACCATTGCAGCCTTTATTAAAATTAAATTCCACCTCTGGTAGGAGTGTTGCTAGGGAGGATTTCAGGACTGATGTTTGGGTGTAAATATCTGAATTATAAATTAAATTCTGCAGCATTTTGGCTTAAGAAGAATTTTTATGAAATCTTGAGAATTGTCATTCTTTCCCATTCTATCAATAGTAACTGCAAGCTTGAGCATATGCTGCAAAAGGCACTGAGGTGAAGTATTCACTTAGAGAGAGAACACAAGTGCCTTTTTCATCTGAGGCAAATTAGCAGAAAAGGAGACGACTTCCAGCAAACTGTGGCTTCCGATGTACAAGCTGATAAAATCTGCACATTAGTCACAAGTTATTTTTCCAGATTTCTAGTTCATTCTGTTTTCCGAATTAAAGATGCTGAAATTCACTTTCAGTCCTTTCAGGCTCTGTTTCATAACTAGTATACTTGATGGGGAGGGGAGAAAACCAAATCATCACCACCACCGTTATTATAGCTCACATCTGGCAGTTTGTGATTTGGCTGGGTTTTTTGGGGAGTAAATCTAAGGAAGAATGCAATCTTTATTGTGACCATGTTCTGTAAAAACTGGATTTTTCTCAAAGAGAAGGGCTTACTTTATGACAAAAACCCCTCATCTGTTGGATTGTTAAATCCAAACACTTCCAGTTATTAAAACTAAACCCTTCATTGCATGGGTTTGGGGCTCAGCATCCCAGCACATCCTGTATCAGCACACTGGATTTTTTAAAATCTGACGTAGGTGTGCACATCATGTGCAAGTGTGAAAGCACAGAGCCATTCTGAGTCTTTGCAGAGTTGGATGTGTGTCTGTCCAGGGCCTGCTCCATACTGAATTAATTGCTGTAAGGATTAATGATAACTGATTTCACTTGTCTAAGAAGGGGCAAGCCATGAGCTTTTCCCAATCGCTGGAGACATCTCTGGCTGGGGGAAGGGGTAACATCCCTTGCCTCATTTTGTAGCAGTGGAATCAAGGGCTTGGGGGAGGGAATGGTTCCTTATCAGAAAAGATGTCCCTTTTTTGTGTAGCAGTCATCAGAGAATCAGCTTTTCTGCCAGAAGGAGCAACCACTGGCTATGGCATGGGCATCGCTGCTTAGGGTAATTCATAAGAGTATTTTGGCTGCAAAGCTTGGCTTTTTACAACTTTGTAGATTACAGTGTCTGAGGACATCTCTTGATCTTCACTTCAGTCCCAGAAGGTGTTCTCTGCACTGTTTTGGCATGTGCAAGTTTGTGTAAGAGTTGCTGAGCCTGAGTTTCTGCCGCATCGTGACCTCTGGAAATGTATTGCTGTTCTCAGTGTTGTCCGTAGAGCAGCTGGCACAATCAGAGCAAGTGCCATAAAATGAGTTGTCTCTCATGATTTTTAATGCTCCTCTGGTTTGGTGCCACCTTCGCTTAGTGTATGTAAATCTGTGATTGGCTTTTACTGTGTTTTCTATCCTAAGTTTAAATTTTATTCACTTTCGTAGCATGAAGGGATGCACAAGGGGGAGGGTGCATCAAAGAGTATCAGAGAACATACACAGGATTTGCAGACTGGGAATATTGACGTACAAGCAGAAGACAGCAAAAGCCAGTTTGATGTGTACAGCCCATGGTTCCAGTTTAATTGGGTTGGTTTGTGGCAGAATATTGTTCCACTCTTTTATTATTTTTCCAGTCAAGAAATTATTTGCACTTGTGCTTTTCACTATCTTTTTCCACACCTCTCTTGCCCTATTTTCACTGCCCTCAGCCTGATCATTGCCTAGAGATGTACATGCATTGGTCCATCACTCATGAGGAGGATTTTTTTGGTTGAAATAAGTCTTCCCAGAAGGGCTAACATAGCATTCATATTTTTTTCTTCCAATTCACTCTGATTGATGTAAGAGTTGAAGCGAATCTGCACATTTAGATGCAGCAAAGGCTGTTTTTATCTCTAATGAAAAACTAAAGTGCCATTAAAGCAGAATGTTTGCAGTAATTTTCTGTGTATGTGTGCATAAAGGCCATAAGGAAGAAGTGGACCTTATCGATTTGATGGCACTCATTATCCTAGAGCTATTTTTTCACAGGGCCTTTCTACCACAGTTCTAGACTATTTTTCTCTTAAAATTTGCTCTGACATGTTTGTGTTTTGGAGGAATTTTCCCTCCACAAGATGAAACACCATCCTGTCATCTACCTTATTTCTTCATTTTTTTTACTTGTGGCAAATTCATGGAATTTAAATGCTGAATTCATGGTGGGCTCGGAGGAAGGCATGATTACATTAACCTTTATGCACTGTTGTGTACTGAAAATGTCCTCTGTTTATTTTCTATTCAGGCAAACTAATTGATTAAGCTATGCACGATTTTACATCCCCAGTGACGTATCATTAATAAAGACAATGTTTTCTAACATCTATATCATTGTGGAGTTTTTTCAATTACTATTATTATTATTATTTTCAGTATGACCTTCATGTTGGTTTTGTCTGTTAGTAGATGGAGCAAGTAACAATGTTCTGCAGGGTTAAAACATTCTCTAACTTGTTGCAGAGAGTATAAAGGCAATGGGTGATTTCCATGCACCCAAGATTCTGCTCTTCTGAAAGACCAGTATATGTAAAACATATACTGAAGGAAGGTTTCAGGACAAAACAGATGCAAAAACATGTTCTACAGAAGCACCTATGCTGGAGGAGTTGGCCTAAACAAACAGGCAGTGTCTGTACCCACAAAATCAGTGTGGAAATCTTGCTGGGCCAGGTACCAATTCTCTCTGAGTCATTCCTACTAGGTAGCATCACCATGGGCTGTCATGACCCATCTACCTGACTTTGCAGCAAATCTGCCATTGGCAATGGATAGAGGTTGATATTTTTTTGTGTTGCTGTGGTAAGAGATTTGCAGTCGTGGCTCTGGATGCATCCAAGGCAGAGAATGAGGGATGAGTGTGTGTGCCCAGCATGGAGCTGGGCTGGTACCCCTCACCTGGGCAGGGTGAATGCTGCTTCTTGGAGCAGTTGCAGCTGAGATACTGCCATGCTGGTGATGCTGGAGTATTTTGATCTCTGGAAAAGATTTGGTTGCCATTCGGTTGGATTTCCTACAAAAATAACCCCAAAGATTTTTGGATGATGGGAGATGCTTAAGGTATGGTTCACAGGGAAGCAACTCCTCTGAAACTGAGCGAAGGAGGTGAGACAGCCTAATATAGTGGTGATTTTGGCATGTGCCCTTCCCCTGCATCTCCTGGAGGCAGGGAGGCTTCTCCTTGGGTGCTGGGATGTAGGAAAGCCTGCAGGAAACCTTCCCTGTCAGCTAGGGAACTAATGAGTCCATTTTAAAAATTAATCATAAATTCTTCATTTAAATTTATCTTACCTCTCACATGCTTAAAACTTCTCTACCTGAAATGTGCAATGGAGAACCATTCTGCAGGGATCTGTAGGTTAAAAAAAAAAACCCAAACAAGGTATTTCCATGGACACACTGATTTTTATTTTCTAAAAGCAGAGACTCTGTATCCCCCAGGAACTTGTTTAGAGCAGATATACTCTCTAAAGATTTAATGACCAGAAGCGTTTTCCTCTTGTTTCACAATTACTTTTTTTTTTTTAAGTGAATACTCGTAAAACATGGGCAAAATGTAAAGCTGAAAGGAAGAGAAGCCAGGAATACTAAAGAGAGAGAGAGAGTGCTTGCTTGAAAGTGTTGGCCAAGCAGCTGTTCATGCCTCCTATTTAGCATGAATGGAAGACATAGCCCTGATTAAAAATGGTAGGTAGCAGCTGCACAGCCTGGGCTAAGGATTACCAGATGGTTAACTCTGATTGACTTGTCTCCATGGAGCTCAGTGGGGAGGGAGGAATGGAATATCTGAAATGTGATGAACATGCTAGGTACACAATTTTTTCATAATGAATGTGCCAGATTTGTTTACATGCTTCTTGAATAAAATATGGCTGCTAGTTTGACTTAAGACAGACATCTTTAGTACATGCTATGTTGCAAAACCTTGCTCTTTTGATTGTAGGTGTGATGATTCCCCCTCATCTCTCCCCTCCACACCCCGGTGCTGTGATACAGCATAAAATAATTGGTTGACAGAATGTTGATTCTGCAGCACGAGGAGGATTTGCACAGATGGGAGTCAAAATATGTCTCCTTGCCTTATGCTAATGCCACCACAAAGGTTAGGGAGAAGTTCAGAACTGAATGTGGAATCCTTGTGCTGCTTTAGCTGTTGCAAAGTGTTTAAAGTCAGTACCTGGAGGAAGAAGATCTGGATCCAAATGCTCTGTGTGTCTGTTCCCTCTGTTTTACAGCAAAAGGGTACCAGCAGTTGCTACATATTCATCATGCTATGGTGCCTGTATGGCTGCTTTTCCTTGACATGTGCCCATGGTGGCCAAAGTGGGATTTTTTTCCTACCCTGGAAAGGGCTAGAAATCACAGATATCTCTAAAAATACTGTGGCAAGAGGATGATGCATCAACATGATTCTAAACAGCATTTTCTTAAGGGGCTTGGCCACATTTCTCACAAATGCCAAACAATTGTCCCTTGTTTAAATAACATGTTCTGCAGAGGCTGTAGCTATGTGCAAGGTGGAGAATTCCTCAAAAAACCTGCTTTTGGGGTGGTGGGAGGAAGTGGGAATGGGTCAGTGGAGGGCCAGAATGGCTAGCCCAACTCTTCTGGAGAGTCCCTGGGAAGCAGCAGCCCCATGACTTGGTTTCCTTCCCCTCCCTTTGATCTCAGCTCCTTTTGTTTGGGCAGAGCTCTCACAGTGTGTTTTTGGAGAAGTCCTGGAGCCGTGGCACCCTCAAGGCCATGGGGTTCCTGGGCAAACAGTCCCTCACTCTGCAGCCTTTATTTCCATGTGACTGCCCTGACTTGCACAGGAGATGAAAAATTGCAAGTAACTAACAACAGAGGCCAGTAATATTTGGAAAGCAATACCTTGGCATGTACTTAAGGAAAAAAAGTAGTAATAACAGTGAATAATTTAGAAATGCCAAGATAAATACCATGTTTGAGGGAATGTGTCACCTCCAGCTGTGGGGAGTGGGAGACATTGATCGTGTGTTTCTTTATCCTCTGTGTTGAACATTTTTACTTTGTGTTTGCATTACTTTTTAAAAGCAAATTACAAATATGTCAAAAAGATGGAGCTGTTGGTTGTGCCAACTCATTTCCTCACATTTGAGTATGAATGGAATTGTGATGCCGATTTTTCTTCATAAATGCTTTTTACCTAGAAAACATTAGTTCTGAACCTGTGACACTTAGTACTCTATTATTGGTCTCACCTGAATGTTGTCACTGTATACAAACACAAATAAAATGCTAGTTCAAGCTACTGATATTGATAAGCAAATGTAGGGTTGTTTTACATGGTTGATTTTTTTTTTAATTTTGGCAATATCAGAGCCTCCCTCCTTCTTCTCGAAATACAAATCCAAACCAAGATGCTATCTGATTTTTTGAAAGTGACAGAGTCTTAAAAGCAGTGATTTAGAGTCTCATTATACTCAAACAATGGTGCCAGAGAGGGGAGGTTGATCTGGGGATGGTGGCCACAACCCCTACCTCTTTGTGGGATAAAATGTTTGACTGTGGGTTTCATGATCCCAGTGTAAGGAGCATCCTGGCTCCAGAGAGGCACCACAATATTTCTTACATGTTTCAAGTGCAGGATAAAAAGCTCATGAGGAAAACAAACCCATTTTTTCCAGTCTGAGCATGAAGACTGTGAAGTTTGTGATGGGTTTTGTAAAGGCTTTTGGACTCCCCTTGTGAGTTGAGCCATTTGGATGCTGGAATGTGGTTGACACCCACACCTGGCTCTCTTGAGCTGGCAGGGTGCTTGTCAGGTGTCCTTGTATTTCCTTTCTCCTGCATGCTGCTAGAAGTCTGATTTCTGGGGAAGACTCATCTACAGCATGGTCTGCTACTCAATGTACAACAAGGTGGATTAATCTTAAGTGTCATAGGCCAGGTAATAGATGAAGGTGATCAATCTGTTAGTATCCACACTGAAAAGGCTGAAATATTCTACATTTGTGAAGGTTAAACCACACGTTGCAAAAAGGAGCAAAAGAGGTTGCCAAGGAGAACTGTCCTGCCTGGTGTTGGATTCTAAATTGTTTTCTGATAGCAGGGAAAGCTGCAGAAAAGTGCTGGTGTGATGAGAAACTGCTGTACCAGAGGGAGACAAAAGAGGGCTTGGTTTTTCAGGTGTAATGGGCACACCTAAAAATAACTCTGCTCTTCAGATGCATGAAGGGGAGAACATTAGCTGTTTGAGCTAATGAGCCAACTTGGTGTGGCTGTAGGCACCGTGCAGAGAACTGCAGCCTTTGGGAGCACAAAGCTCCTCTGCCAACATGGAGGGAAGGACAGAAGCAAAGGCAGTTTTGTGAGAAAAGGAAGGAATTGGTGAGAAGTGCCCCTCCTGTTGCTTCCAGCCCCCTGAGAGCCAGGAGGATGCAGGGGCTGTGATGCTGATGGGATGGGATGGGATGGGATGGGATGGGATGGGATGGGATGGGATGGGATGGGATGGGATGGGATGGGATGGGAT
>VZTR01010910.1:0-97358 GCA_013400775.1 Chaetops frenatus | reverse complement strand
GATGGGATGGGATGGGATGGGATGGGATGGGATGGGATGGGATGGGATGGGATGGGATGGGATGGGATGGGATAGAAGGTGGCCTTGGTTGCCACAGCTGGGCATTTCCTTGTGTGGCCACCACCATGCTCTCAGGGGGCTGTCACAGAGTGACATGGGAGGAGAAAAATTTGCCCTCTCCTCACACATGAGGGTAATTTCTGCCTCAGTGATGCTTGGCAAAGCCATGTGTGAAACAGCCTTCACGTCTCACTGAAAAAAGGCAAGACTGCCAAAATTTTGTCTGTTTTGAGTCAGGAAGGAATGTTGAAATCTTGAAAGTCTGTTTGCCTTGAAAAAGATACCAACACCCCAAAACTCAGATCTGGTCAACTGAAGTACTTTGATTTTGATGCGTTACACTGCCTTTTCCATGTGTGTATAAATTTTGTAACACAGTATTTTTCAAGCAAAACTGTTCATTTTGAAAACTCAGAGCAAGGATTTTGACAATGTAATAAATTTCTGTAGAGAACATGTCATCCTTCCTGTCTACAATTATGTGTGACAAATCAAAGCTTGAAGAGAAAAACACACATGCGCAATAATTGTTCTTTGGGATTTTCCAGCTGCATCGTTTAATACATTATGTCAATTTTAACAGAAGAGGAAAGGGCTAGTGTAGACCTGTGTATTTTGAGAATCCATGGCAATTCCTCTTGGGGCTCAGTCAGCTGGTCTCTTGTTGGTGGGAGGGGAAGATGGACCTTCTGCTGTCCCACCAGCATTTGGGGGAATCCTCAGGAATATCTCCCACCACTAACCCTGTTGACAGGAGCCTTCAGAATGATGTGGCTGATGGCACCACTGTCACAGTCCCAGTGGGATGTGTGGCTTTATCTGCTGAAGAGTGAAGAAATGTAGAGGCATTTGAATGCAAAGACTAAACTGAGGAGCCAGCAGCTCTGCAGCCCTGGCTCTGTGCAGGTTCCTCGTTGCAGTTGGAAAGGTAAGGAGGGGACACAGGTCAGGCTGGCAGCTCTTGGCAAGAAATAGGATTCAGAAGGTGATCTTGGAAGAAATGCCAAGTCTTAGAGAGTACAGGTTTGCACAGAGCCTCCTCATGGGTGCTGCTGCTTTCCTCCAGAAGCAACAGGCACCTGTGCAGGGATCAGCTGTAGGGCAGAGGACAGGAGTGAGTGCACCCTACCAAAGGTGTGTTCCCAAATGGAGAGGAGCCTCTTGTCCCTTGGGGAAACTGCCCATGTGCAGCACTGTGTTCAGTACTAGTGTTGTAGCTACTATTAGTGAGAGAACATTCCTGGCCATCAGGAGGTGGTCAAATTGTGTGGAGAGGAGGGGCAGAGCTGCAAATGTTTCTGAAGCTGCCCTTGAAGATAAGTGTCTGTGGCCATGGGTGTTTGTGTCATTTACTGCTGCATGTTAAATACCAATAAATATGAAGAGAAGTGTTAAATCATATTGCTCTGGCACAGTGTTGTGCTCTGGTGGTACAGGGATGCTCAATGAAGTCTCTGCCATAAAATATCTTCATTTTATTGAGCTACACATCAATAACTGCTTGATGGCAAACAAAAAGTATCTGACTGCTGCTTATGACTCCATGGTAAATGGAACAGATGCAAGTGGGTTTTCATTTTAGTGTTGTGTGCTGAGGTTCAGACTTCAGAAGAAACAGTGCCATCCAAACCTTTTTGCATTCTGCATTCTGCCATTTTACTCTCAGCAAAAACCTGTCGTATCCATGTCATTCTATCGCAGCTAACTCATTGCTTGACATTTTCCCAGCAATATTTCTAAGGAAACATTTTGTCCCCAGTAGCATAAACACTGTGAACTAGGATTTATGTGTTGTAAATCAAGGCCTGCTACTCTCTACTGAGAATAACATTTTGCCATGAATAACAGCTCGGTGTCCACATGTCAGGTGACCACAGCATCCTGCCCTCTGCACCACAGGATTTGGCTTGGCCTGAGTGTGATGAATTAACTGTTTAGAACTCAGCCTCTACATGTGTAGCTGTTTTATGGGTGCTTGGGTGACTCACTGATACTCATGCAATGTAAATCAAATCTCTCTTGCTGGCTGAGTGGTACCTTGAATGTAGGCAGTAAAGGAATTTGTCTTCTTAGAAACTGCCTTGTTTATTAACATGAATTGAGTGTTAAAATGAATTGTTTGCATGGATATAGAAAAATGTGACAATTGATCAGTTTAAGACAAGTAGACATTGATTTTGTGTAAATCTAGTCCATATTTTGTGATTATAAAGCAATACAGAGTTGGCTGAAAAGAAGTTGCATCTTTAATGTGTGTCTGCCTTAGCCAGATCAAGTTAAGAAGTAAAATCTTGCCATTACCCTGCTGCAATATAGGATACATCTATATATAGATCCAGTGGCTGACATCCCAGCCCATGGAAGGGGGGTTGGAACTAGATCTTTAAGGTGCCTTTCAACCCAAGCCATTCTGTGACAGATTATACATTTTTTAAGTATATGTAGGGAGAAAATGTATGTATTTACTCATACACATGCATGCACACATACAGAAATTAAGTAGAGTGTGCATGTGTAGGAATGACTTTAAAGTGTCTGGCTTTGAAGTGTCACCTCTGAGTTTGACATCTGGACCAAACCTTAATGTCACAAGATTTCACTCAGCTGCAGTGGGTGTGTGGATATGCCAATAGTAGACTGCAGTAGATGAGGCTGGATTCTATCTCTTCAGTGCTGTATGGGTCATGAGCAATATGGGTTGGCCTTGGTTGCTCTCCATGCCCCACAATTCACATTTCTTTTTGCCTGGATGCTTACGTGCATCCTTAAGAGTAAGCTGTGAATGGGAATTATCAAGACCTTTTCTGACCTGGCTATGGAGTGAGCTCTATTTGGGATCATGGACACGTGCAGACATCCCAGCATTGCTGTCATGATGTGAGTGGTCCCTAAAGTTCTGTATTTAAAGCTTGGGTAGCACAGGGGAGCTGGGCAGAAGGTTTTACATGCATCTGTGCCTTGCATCCCTGCATTTTGTGTACAAAAGGAGCATTGCATCTGTGGACTTTCTGCAACATGAGGTGGTGCTGGACTCTAATACTGGTCCTGGGGGTGTGTGGAGCCACACAGTACTCAGGGCCATTTGCAGATGTGGAGAGGTGCCTCAGCACCTTGCTCAGGGCTCAGATGCATTGTCTCTTCTTGTGGTACAAAAATTTCATGATGGGGGATTAGAGTGTTTAGTTCTTCATTGTGTGGTTGAACCAGTTAAGCTGCACTTGTTTTATCCACGTGCCCAGATATTGTGATGAGTTCATCCCACCCTACAGCATGTGCACGTTCTGCTCAGAATTAGCTTTATGTTTTTAAATTTCTGGAAAAAAAATCCAAGTAAACAGAGTTGAGCAATTGATCTGGATTAATGGGGACCAACTCTATTAGCCTAATACAACACTAATCTGATTCCAAACTGTTAACATATTAAAGCTGCTTAATTATATGTTTGTTTGACACAATGTGGTAATCCTGTATGATTTAGGGTATATTGTCACAGCTCCTGACTCGCAGTGCCTCACCATTGATAAAAACACAATTAAAACCCTTCGGTGTGAGTTAGGCACTAACTTTACCCTTTGCTGTATTGAAATGTGGCTTTTTGCTGTATTGAAATGTGGCTTGTTGTAAGGGCTGCCAAGCATCCTCCCTGCTTTATAGAAACAGTCACCAGCTCTGTTTCATGCATGAAAACAAGGGACAGGAAAGGCTGGTGCTTGCTTATGCAAGGAATGGGTGTCTGAACTGGGAATTTAATCCAGGGCTCCTGAGGAGGAGGTCTGGAATTGTTTCTAGATTAAACCAGTAGGTTAATGGATAAGAGCATATAGCACTTTGATGTACTTGAGCAGTTTTCTGGTGTTGTGCAGTATTTTCTGTCTGGGCTGGATGCAGCCATGTTCCAAAAAGTGAAAAGCTTCCTCACATCTGCTCACTGTGAAGAGTGGGATAATTAGATGCAAAATCAAGGCAGAGCACAAGCCCTCTTTGCTTGCTTCAGCCAGGCACTGTCAGAGGAGGAGGTGCCTTCCTGGGAAAAATGGCTCAGCTCTTTCTGAGGCTCCCTGTGCAAAGGGCCTGATCCTGGGCTTGTGCAGAAGCTGCTGCCTGGTCCATGGTGGGAGCAGGACCAAACCTGGGGCATCTCTGCCTCACTCACTGTGCTTTTCTGTGGTGTTTTACATTTTTCACAGCAGAATCCTCGTGCAGAATACAGCATCTGTGTGACTCTGCAAAGAACCAGAGAAAGGGGAGAGATTTGTGACTCCTGGTGATAAATGAAATGAACATACCAAGGTCACTTACTATTGAAGATCTCACTAGAACAGTTCAGTTCATATGCCTATCCTAAAACCACAGCTAGCACCTCTGCTTTTCAGAATGTGAAAATCTCCGCTGTCCCAGATTACAAGTTTTTTTTTGACGTCTTGTACAATACCCTTGAGATTTTTCATTGCTATTAGGCAAGGTTGGTGTGCAGATTTTAGATAACATCGTTGAAATCAATACAGATTGGAGGCATTTTTACTTACAGCTTTCCTTTGAATTGAAAATTTTCAGATTTTTAAATGCAATTGAAAATCTTGAAGCATTTCTTGCAGCCTTGGTATGAAGATTTTAACTTAAACTTGATACGGTGCTTTGGTGGCTGCCCAAAGTGAAAATATTCCTGGTCTGGATGCCATATAAAGTGATACCTTGAAAGCAGAGTAGAATATTTCTGGTTTTGTGTCTGTCTCTTGAGTTCAGCATCTGCAAGGCCTAATCCACAAAAAACCCCACAACCAAACAAACAAAACCCACCAGAAAAACCCCCCAAAAAACAAAATAAAACCCCCACTCTGGTTCCATGGATTAATTTATATGATGATAAAGACAATCTCTCTTTGACCCTAATGAATAGTGTGTGCTGTGATGGTGCCTTCAGTTGACATTATAGTGACAATCTGAAAGAATAGGAGGACCTGCCAGATGGATGCTGTGAGTTCTGAGGTGTTTGACAAGGCTCTGACACTGGGATGGGTAATCAGAGGGATAGAGAAGAGGAACAGAAAGTCCTGATTTTCATATGATTCTGAAGGTTTCAAGGCCACTAATTTTTTTTTCAGTCAGCAAGGCTTTACTTGCTTCAGCCAAAGGACCTGGGGCTTATCGACCAGTAAGGAAAGTCTGTTCCCAGTTAGAGACATTTGCAAGCATGGCAGCTCAAATCAGAATAAACAGAGAGTTCTGAGTCCCTCGGGGAGTGTCTTTCATAAGCTGAGGCAGTGCCCAGATGCTGCAAGAATATTTCCTCGTTGATCATCTTCAAAGTGTGGCAATGTCTGTAGGCACCAAGTACAGTGGCAGCATTCCCAGTGCTGGTGCTGGGTGCTGGTTTTGTGTATCCCTGCTCCATGCATGGCATTTCACTGGGAGCCTGGGACAGATTATCTCCTATGATAACTTTTTTTTTTTTTTTTTCAAAAGTTCTGTAAATGATGCAGAAGTATTAGTAATTCATGCTTTCTCTCCAGTTCTTACATTGTACTGATGTTAAATGTCATGCATGTACATGGAGATATGAGACTGGAAAGATGATATTCCCATCTGAGTTAGTTTTCTTTCTGTTGCTCCCACTTTTTGGGCGACATCATTTGCTCAGACATCAGGATAAGTAAAGGTGCTTTTTATGGTTGTCCTTATCTTTTTCCAAGATACTCTTTAACTTTCATGTCTTATACCTTGTTTTACACACATCTGGGAGCTAACTGCTTTTCAGCTGGAATTCTAGGGTTGACCCAAACCATTTTTGCTTTGGAAATCTAGACCATAACTGCTCAAGTGGGTTGTTTTATGGCAGTAAAGCAAATATTGGAATAATAGGTTTCCCTGTAGGCTGAGGGAGGCTTGGGTCTCCTTGTTCAGAGACAGTACACAGCATCTTCAAACCCCCATATCCTTCATGGGAATAGGAGTTAAACTTCACAGCTGGATTGTGTTCTCATTTTCTGTAAGGTGACAGGCTGTGGGAGTGACTGTAAACACGGGAGTTATCCAGAGACACCTGGACGGGAACAGAGACAAGCAGCATACGGTTTTGGAGGGGAAAGTGCCTGTCTCTCTGGTTTTATGGGTGGTACGTGTGACAATGGACCCCGTGAGTGATAAACAGGCTGATCAAGCCGCGTTTTGGGATCAGATCTGCGTTGATCAAGAAGTTGGTGACACCTGGTGGCGGGCGCTGGCCAAACCCGGGCTCTGCCGCCTGACCCAGATTCAGTCACTGCCCTCTGAATGGGCTGCTGCAGATTTAGTGCTGTTTTCTGACAAGGCCAAAATGCTCCACATCAGAGTTACTGTTGTCCGAGGTTTTGCAGGGATAAAACCCGTTAGAGGTAGTTGTGTGCAGTAGCAGGAGCATCTGCTGAGGCTCCGTGTCTGCACAGGCAGGATCATGTCCCTGACACCACCTGTGCCTTTGCCCTGCTGCTTGAATTTAGCAGATCCCCTGGTCTCACATCACCTGGAGTGTGTTATCTGTAAAGGATGAAGAATTTTGGGAAGAATAGACTGTAACAAAGGTTAAGTAAAACTGCCTTACCTAGTGTACTTTGGAGAAAATAAATGCCATTTCTATCTATCAGAATGCTTAGGTTTTGTATCACTGGTGAGTATCTGGTGGATCATCCTACACAGGGAACCGATTAAAATAATATAATAGCATGCTTACATTTATCCATACCTGCTGTACTTGCCAGAGTCCAACTTGGAAGAAAACCTTTGCCTGGTTAGGGAATTTTTGGAGTCACTGACCCTTTTTGTTGTTAGGACCCTTCCTGCACCCAGATGGAGCCTGCCAGGATGGTGCACAGATGGAGCAGTGGTTTGGGGTGTGCAGCAGCCGCTGCTCAGGGTGGTGTTCACCCCTGCAGAGCCAAAGGGTGTCTCAGCCAGACTGCAGTCAGGATCCTTGTGCATCTCAAAGAGTAAAATGTACAGTCCCAAAACTCTGTCAAATGAAAACCAATTAAAAGATCCTTGAAGAGTTCTTTAAAGTGACTTTTCATCCTTTACAGTCACATCTCTAGAAGCGTAGCAGTATTATATCAGAGAAATGACATGAAAGGGTTCTTGGGAAGGTAATGTTGCTGCTATCCTTCCCCAGTGATGGCTTTATTGCTAGAGATGAACTATAAAACATATTTCTTGGACAGCCTAAGATCCTGGTGTTTTAAAATCAGAGAGATAGAGACTTTTCCAAAATCCTGTCAGTTCAGTTGTACTAAGGTGTCTTTTCAGACATTGTTTAATATTTTGGAAGGCTTTTATGCTCAGTTTAATTAGTTTCCTCCAATTCAATTTGGATTTTGTTTGTTGGCTAAGTGATTTTTCCCCAAACTGCCTGAGGCATCAAGCTGATCTTGACAGAAATGCTGAAGTAAACATTATTATTTGGTAACTGTGACTATTCAGAACTGCACCACTGGTACCAAACTGTTACTCGCTGTGACAGCTCATTATCTCCCTGTTTCCCAGTTCTTTATGTATCTTTTTGTTTATTTGGGTGGGCTGAAAATAGATGTGTGTCCATTTGTGTGTGTATTGCTGTTTTCTGGACAGCAGTGAAACCATGTTCATTAAGTGTACAATATCTTTTATAGTTTTAGTGGTGCTGAGGCCAATGGGGAGGCATGTCCTGGTGTAAGCTTATTTTGTGAAGTCCAGAGTCTTATTCATATATCCATCTATATATAAAAACCATAAGGTGTGTACTTCTTTTTTTTTTTTTTTTTTTTTTTTTTACTTTTTAACACTTTTTTTTTTTTTTTACATATATACACATTTATAATTGTGTGTGAGCAGCTCAGCCTGTGCAAGGATGAAGATGACCACTGCTTCCAGTCAAGGTCAAGTCTGTGTATACCTGCCAGAAAGAGTCAATAAGGAGTATTCCTGGTCTAAACACTTAGAGATGTCTTTTTGAGCCCATCTGGCTCCTGGACAATAACATTGTCCACTCTAGGTGACATTTTTAATAACACACTGGCCAAGTGTATCTGCTCTTATCCATGGGTCATTGTTGGGATTGCTGTAAATGTTTTGGAACTGTTCTGAATCTGTATTAGATATTTGTTTTTGATACTTTATCTCAATAAAGGTGAAAATACTAAGCACTGAAACTTGTTTCTATACTGTATTATTCAGATGGAATATGAAGATCTAAAAGTCCATGTTTAATGGGTAGTTTGTCCCAATTTTAGTTTGGAAGACGCCTTTCAGGCACACATGGAAGATGGAGCAGAGGGAGAACTGTTATTTCCTTCTCTGGTTTGTGTTTCACTGTGTGTTGTTGCAGCTGGATCACCTTGGCAATTGATCTTATTTTGAATGGGAGTTACCTGATATTACCCAGGCAGCTGTATTCACATTGCATCCCATAAAATCTTGATAAAAGCAAACTAAAAAGTGTTGGTTCTTTTTTCTTACATATTAGGGGGAACGGTGGTGGGATTATAATTGCAGAGACTTTTCCAGGTCATGGGATTATGCCACGTGGATGGAGGGCTCCAAATACAGGATGTATTTTTCATAAAACGTCTCTCAGCTTGGGCAGCTCATGCAGCATCACCAGGTTGATGAAAGTCAGTATTTTAATTACTTTTAAAATACTTTTGAGGAAAGATGTTGCATTTTTGTCTGTGACCTGGGACAACCTTGATTCTGATCTTTTAACCAAGCAAGCAGCTATTTTTATGTGTAAGCAGAGTCTGTAATCTGCATTACACAAATCAACAGATTATGGCATATTTGGAAAAAAAAAAACAACAAAGCAAACAAATTGAAAAACAGATATCTGGCCTTATCTAGGCAACAAACCTCCTTGCCAGTCTCATGAGAAATAGGGAGAGAGCCCTGGAGGGCTGCAGGTCTCCCTGCAGTTGTGGTTTAGAAACCACTTCAGAAAGCCACTGGTTGTGGTGGTGCTGCCAAATGCCACTGCAGGGGATGGATGTCCTGCTCTCAGGGCATCCAAACATCTCTGCCCTGAGCAGATTCCAAGATGCAACAGGTAGAACTTGTCTACCAAGTCTTGATCAAAGGGATTCTGCCCTTGCAAGGCGCTGGACTGAGGAGCTCCACTAACATGATCTGCCTGGGTCTCGAGCCCTTACAGTGATGCCTTTTGAAGCAGTAATGTGATTTTATTTAGTCAGATAGGAAACATTATTTATCTCAGAGCTCCAAGATAATAAATGCACAGCTTAATGTGCTACAGATGTGTGTGATGGTGAATCAAGGCCTTGGAAAGCTTCCAAAGAGCTTCAGTGCTGGCACTACACAGGCTTGTGACAGAACCCTGTTTTCCCTGCACACCTTGGTTTAGTGGGAATGGCAGGGAAAGTTCAAGGGGATGTCTGCACATTGTTAAGAAACTTATCTGCTTCTCCTTAATTCTGTGTTGTTTACTTTTATTTGCAATAAGTTTCACCAGTGAAGGAAACAATGAATAATTTTATGAAGATACTGACAGTTATTCCAGACCAGAATATTTTTTCCTAAATCTAATTTTCTCAGAAGTGCTGGCTTTTTCCTTCAGTGAGCTGGAGTCATTATATTCTGTATATATCCGTTGTCATAAAAATGCTGACAAAAGAATTTGCCAAAATAGCATTTGTTTGCATAAATTTAGCATATAAAAACCTACTTGGGATGAAGTTGAATACAAGAAAAAGCTACTTGCTATGAGGAGTACTGGCCCTCATTTGCTGTGCCATCAGTTATAGCTCTGATGTCAGAGACAACCAAAGGTATTTCTGTGCATGAATTAGTGCATATTTATGTGTACTGTATGGCAAGAGTGGTATTTAATGATATTTTAAATAGTGTGGAAGGGGCCTGTGTTGCTGCAGTGAGACACTGAGATGCTGAGGAGGAAGCTTTGAGTGCCAGTCACTTCTCCTCTGGGATACTCCTCCCTGCTGGGGTCAAACTCCTGTGCTTGGCAGCAGCTGTGGAGTCATAAAGATTTTAGAAACACAAAATTTTGCATGGTTTTGTCCTGTAGTATCCAAAATGTGGCAAATGCCTCAGTCTCCATTCCTTTGCCTGTTCACCTACTGCCACAGTTTATTTATCCATCCCCAATGCACGTGCTGTCCATGGTGTAAGAATATGGAAAAGGAAAAAAAAAAAAAGAAAAAGACAGCAAAAAACCCCAAAACCCAAACTAAACCAACCAACCAAAACAAAAACCAGAAAAGGAATATGGAGAAGTTTAAAGGCTCAGCCTTACACTGAATGTGCAAAGTTCTCAGACTCATTTCAGTCCTCTTGCTCCTGTCACAAGCGGAGCTGTGCATGGGGGATAATTCCATATGAAGGGAATTTATCTGGAGAACTTCAACCACCCTGATAATTAAAGGCAGGTACAAGGGGATCAGTGCAGATGTTCAGAGGTGAGTGAGGAGGCAGCCAGATCTTATTTAGCAGCAAGCACTGATGGAAAATGAGCAACTGTGAGTAAAAAGCAGGTTGGTGTCCAGCCATTCCTCAACACGTGTATTTGGAGTGATCATGCTCGAAGCCTGGCCCAGAGGGAACTGTCTTCATGGATGGAGAGTACAGAAAGAACAAAAGTGTCTTTCCCTGTTGCAGCCCAGATCCAGTGCTGTTTTCTCAGAGAAATGCTGTAACAGACTGAGCTCAGCTGCTGGAATTGGCTGCTGCTGCTTGTGAGGTAGGGATAGGTCAAAAAAAGTCAAACTCTTCCAAACTGGCTCTGCCCCAGCATGGCTCACAGATTTGAGGGTGCTGATGTCCTGAGCAGAGCACACAGGCTCTGAGAAGAACCAGGTGTACAGGCAGCATAGATGGAGGCTGGAGGATAACTCTAGAGTGGAATTGACACAAGGAATGTTTGCTGAGAGCTCTTTAATGAACTTCACTGTCTGTGCTTCGTGGGCTCTGCAGTGACTGCAGCTTTAACTCACTTAGGAGACTTCCCTTGCTTTTAATAGACTTTCTCTCTGTGCTCCTTGGTGTTCCAGGCTGTTCTATTACCCAGTTGTCTTCAGTGCCAGGGGAACAGTGCAAAATCAGCTGCTGTCAAGACATAAACAGTGACATTTCTGGGGGTAGTAAATTATCCCACACCAAGCTGTCTGTGTGTGCCAAAAGCACCTCATGCTGTGCACATTGTGAGAGTCATAAAAGTTAGAAGTGAGTTTAAGAAGCTACTTAAGAAGGCCCATCTGGAATCCATCACTAGGAAAGCATTCTGGTGTTCCTCATCTGGTGCTCCTTTTCCCAGCAGGTAGAGGGGGGTGCAGGCAGGGCTGGTACAGCCTGCCCATGCTCTGGCAGGTAGCATGACACCATCTGCATCCCAACTGCCACAGGTTTGCTCTGCAAAACTCTCTGCCATTGCTTCATCTTCCTGGGCTTTTCATGGTAAGTGCCTCTCTGCATTGCCAGCTTTTCATGGCTCGACTGAGGAGATGCCCCCTGAAGTCAGGCTGGTGCTACAGAAATCTTGCTTGTAATCCCATCCTCACACCTTGGAAAACTTGACCCTGAATATTCTATATGAATTCAGGTTAAGGGAATTATAAATGAAAATATTTTTTCCTTGTTACCTATGTTTTGACATTGTTCTGTATAGTTTCATTTCAGTCTCCATAGTTACTAAAAGCATTTTAGTCTGTTTTTTTAGTGAGTGCACAAGTGGTGGTACCTTACAGTAGAATTTAAAGCAAAGCAAATATTTTCTGTTGTGTGTTTGTTTAAGCAACTGTGACAAACTCCTTGGCTTTACAGGTGCACTCCCTTCTTTCCTGAAGTGCATGAAATTATTTTCCTTCTCACTGCTGATGATCAGAAAACCATTCCTCTCCCAAGTGCTACACTCCTTACCTTGCCTGTGAATCTTGCAGGGAGACTCCTGCTGTTGCTGTCTGGCACCTGTGGGCTGATGTGGGCTGAGGAGGTGTTAAGCTGAGCAGCCACCCCAGGTGAGGTGTGGCTTTGTGAGACACTTCAGTCTTCATATGCTACCAGATAGATACAGAAAATAATGTGCTTGATAACAAATCCTGATTTATGAAAGTAGAACAAAACTGCAAACTGATAAATGGGCAAAGCAGTACAGCGATTGTAAAGGATTTTTTTGCTTGGCATCACAAATAACCTTCAGTTCTTCCCTTTGGGTCAAGCTAGAATCTCCTTCCCTTAGTTTAAGGTGAAGTTTCTTGCTTGTATTTTCTAGAGGTTGCAGCACCTACCTTCTTCTTCTGTATGGAGAAGGAAATGATCTGGGCAGGAAAAAAAAGCCAAGTCCTGCACCATCTCAGACAAGAATGCAGCCCTTGTACCTATTTCAGGGTTTTCCCTGCATTTGCATATTGAACAGTCCTGGCTTCTTACTCTCTCCTCCCCTTTTCTTAAGTGTCACCTGGCACAGGTAATTTCTGAGCTGTGCAGTGTGAAGAGAGAGCATTGAGGTAGAACCTTGGGCAGACCCCATATGCCCTGTGGAAGATGCCCTGGGGTGAGGGCTTAGTGCTGTGCCATGATTGTCATATTTCTCTCCAGGTTCCAACACATTGCTGAGGTAGTGCAGAGCAGCATGAGGCATATGTGTGACATTTATGAGATGAGACAAATTCCTCTTGACCTGGAGTGGTACATTTCACAGACATGGAGGAGTGTTTTCTTGATTAGGTAGATTAAATTTTCTTGTATGGATTTGCACTGTCAGGGCATTTCTTCCAGCCTTCCTTTGATAGGGAGGATGTGTTCATGATGCTCAACTACCACTGAGAAGTCTGGGCTCAGTTCTTGGCTGGGTCACAGACTGGGAGATGCTGGCAAGCAGTTCCTTCTTGTACCTTGGCTGTGAATGGGAAGATCTTTTGTGCTTCTATGAGGACCTCAAGGCTGTTCCTTTTAATAATGCAACAGCTTCCAAGCTCTGATGTAAATAAGGCTTTCTTTTGCATATTTCTGTGCAGTAGTTTGATGCCTTAAGGAACCTATAAATGAAACAACACACACTTTCAAGATAATATTAGTATAGGAGGTAATATAAAGGTTGATCTTTATTGGAGGCCTCCAGGGGAATATATGGAAAATGTCCACAAAAGCCCACCCACACAGGGTGAATACAGTTTCTATAAATTTAGCAAATTAGCATAATTGACAAGAATTCCCAATTAGAAGGTGAGGAGGTAATTCCCCCTTCTGATTCAACCCTTTTCTGGAGCCCCCCCTTGGTACTAGCTGTACTTTATGAATAAATGTACTTTTATGAATAAATGTGTCTCAAAGAGCCGTTTTCAACCTTGGTAGCCACAGAGAACCAAGATAGGATAGGGGCCCTTGGAATGTGTTTTGTCTTTCTGCCTAGGGAAAGAGCATGGAAAACTTCTGGGAAAACTATCCACTAATACAACAGTAGGCTGTAAATATATGTGTAAAGAATACAGAGAATATGTTAAAGAAAAAGGCAAAAATCAGAGCGGCATGAGTTTGATCCATCACTTCCAATTATCTCCAGATTTTTCATTCTTGTTTTATTGAGCAGCATTATCCTGTCTCACATTTTCATTCTCCTTTGCCTAACAGTGATGAAGAAGAAATACATGTGCTGATAAAGTACTTTCAGGGTGAGCTGGGGTGAAGAGTTCATCTGTTGCAAGTCTCCTCTCTTTTAATCCTGAAAGGTTAGTTGGAGCACTAAAAGGACTCTTTTTGAATGATATTGGAGGCAGTGTTCAGCTCATAAATATTTGTGTTTTATCACCGTATCAATGAAAATCTGGAAGGCTGTTATACCCTGTTGGTTCTGTCCTCACTGACTGTAAAATTTTAATTGGTTTTACTTCTGGTGCTTGTTAACCCAAATGTAATGTTGAGTTCCAGGGGAGATGAAATCCCTTCCAAAATTTTGGAAATAATTGTTTAAATAGAGGCATGTTTTTTGTGATTAATTTTTTCAAGACAAACTGTTTTCTGCTCTTCACGGGGGAAAAGCCTCCCACTGCCTTTATCCATATCCTTAATTCAGCCAATGTGTTTACAAGGATTGAGCTTTAAAATCAAAGCACCATCAGGACTCAGCTGTAACTTTGCCTGCAATGACAACATTGCTAAATAACTGTTGTGTTATTTGTGCTGTAAGCTCTGTGGAAGTGGCAGCCTTTGCTCTTTTTTTTTTTTTTTTTTTTTTTAATTCCACCTTCTCCAAAGCCTGTGCCCCAGCTGACACATCTGCCCTGACCTTCCTGTGGGAAGCTCAGGTCTGGCACTATCTCCACAAGCCCCAAACTGGGACCAGAGTTAATGAGAAACCTGGGGAGAACAAGGTGGATCTGCAGAAGAGGCAACTGATGAGCAAAAAAGGCTCTGGAGGAGACTGTTGCTCACCACAGGGTCAGCACCAGCTAATTTTGCAGTGCTGTGGTTATTTCAGAAATCATGTGCTTATGAATAATGGTCCATTTTCCCCATCACCTCCCAGCACTTAATACATGTAAAATTGTCTGACTTCCATTTGATTTCAATGCAATTGGTTTTAGTCATAAATCAGTGTTGATTCCCTGAAAGCTGAGTGAAGTAATTTTGGCACCCCTCAGTATCGCTCTCTACAGAGCCTTGCTGAAGCCTGTGTATGTTTGAAATCACATACTGCAGAATATTACTGAATTTTGTCACTGACAGTCCCCGTATGGGGAAGCCAGAAAACTCTAGTTAGAAACAATGGGGGAAAAAAAAAAATAAAATAGTATACTAATACTACATGATTGGCTGAATTAAACATATAAAGATGCAGATTTTTTTTCCTTATTTCTCATTCTTTGCGTCTCTGGCCACTGCTAGTTATTTGCAGTTTGAGTTACCCCACAACATGAGCCTTGGTGTCATCTATTGTGTGTTGATTTGGCATAGCCTGGTTTTTGGTAGTGGGGGAGAGCCAGAGCGGTGCCTTCTGTGAGAAGCTGCTGGAAGCTTCCACCATGTCTGACAGAGCCCATCTCTGATGGCTCTGAAGAGGGACATCCTGTTGGCCCAATTAGAGAGCTTGGTAGTGCCTCTGTGAGGACATTTAAGAAGAAAATCAAAACCTCACACGTGCAGCGTTTTCCAGGAGTGGCGAGGCACGGCCGCCATCCCTGGTGCGATGTGTGGCAATGCGCCGCCGAGGCTGCCGCCATCTCGGCACGGCCCGCGGTGACTCTTGCCTGTCTGGCCGGCCCTGGCCAGCCCTGCTGCGGGCAGAAGGGCACAGGGACGGCAGCAGCAGCGGCTTCCCCTTCCCAGTGCCCCGCACGAGGCCCGGTGTTAAACAGCGCCAGCGCCGCGGCGGCCGCCACTGCCCGCGCCGTGACGGCGGGGCCGCCTGGCCGGCAGCGGAAGCCTGACGAGCCATTCCCCGACACCAAACCTGGACCAGATCGACTTCTCGACGCTGTGGGATCCTGCAGGAGTCTTTGAATTCCTGGGACTTGTTGGCAATGGTACCTACAAGCAGCAGTTTTCTTCCAGTCAGAGAAGCAGAGCAAGTGAGGACGTGTGAGGGAAAACAACATGGCGGCACCAAGGTCAGTGGGGAAAAGGAGGGGCAGGAGGTGCTTCAGGTGTCAGAGTTGAGATTCCTCTGCAGGCCCTGGTGATGATTGTGGTAAAACAAACTGTCCCCTTGTAATGAATGAAGTCCACAGGGGATGCAGAGATCCACTCACAGCCCCTGGGAAAAGTGCTCACTCCAGAGAAGGTGGGTGCCAGAGAAAGCTGTGATCCAATGGGAGACCCAAATCGAGAGAGAGGGCCCTCCTTCCAAACCAGAGCAGCCTATCCTTCTAGGACTGCACCCCGTGGATGAGTGACCCACGCCACAGCAGTTCTGGGAAGATTGTTTGCCCGTAGGAGGTACCCACAGGACAGCAGAAAAAAACTTCTGTCCCTGAACAAACAGAAAAGATTTGGAGTGACAAACTGACCAAAACTCCCATGCCCTGTTTCCCTGCGCTGTTGGTGGAATGGAGGGAGGGGCTGGGGGAAAAAACTAGTTTTAAAGGCTTATTTTACTTCTCATTATCCTTCTCTGACTCTGTTAATAATAAATTTACTTTATACATTTAAATTTGAACCTGTTTTGCCCTTAGAGTCTTTTCTCCCAGTCCTCATCTCAGCTCATGAGAACTTTGGTAATTTTTTCCCCTCTCTTCTGCCCAGCTGAGAGCAAGAGATGGTGAGCAAAGGGCTTTTGTGGGTGCCTGGTGTTTGGCCATTGTTAAACCACAGCATACTGGAAGTGAGCTGGCTCATAGAAACATCTCTAACCCTAGCTCAGAATTGTCCAGTATGAACAGCAAGATGTGGCCTCCAAACTGGGTATTAAAATTGCAGTTCAGGTAAGAGCCAGCAGTCCATTTACAAGTGTAATTATTAATCATAACTGAAACTGGCAGGCTGGAAATGTAAAGGTCTTTCCTGAATTAAAACATCTTCAGGTGATGGCAGAACTCTGCAGAGCTCTATAAAACCTACTGTCTCTGGTGAAATCAGGCTCTTTGATCTCCATCTCAATTTTAGGTTTCTACAAAATTAAACAAAACCACACAAATATTTAAAAAGAGAATCAATTGGTTAGATTACAAATAAAGCAACTTCTTTTTCTTTCATATAGAATGTGCTGTTTATTAAAGCTTGTATTCCTGAGCTTAAACATACTTTCATGATAGAAGAAAACAGGTTTGTTAACTATCTGGATTTGCAGATACAAGGTGATTCTCAGCTAAAATGTCACAGCTGATGAGATAATTCCTTATGAGAAGAAGTGATCTGCAGATGTGAGGCAGAGGGATGATCAAGGGATTGACCCAGGGGAACAGGGAGAACAATCCATTGACTGCCTAAAAGCCCAGATCCTCTGCATCAGAGATCCAAGCTGGATCCTTTTCCTCCCTGCCATGGGAGGCAGCACTGGCTGCATCCACAGGTTCTGGGAGAGCTTTTATGGGCATGGGAAACATCACCTGAAATGGCACCTGCACATCTCCTCCACAGGATTCTCCTGGATAGCCAGGAGATATTTTAGGCAGCTATGCCTAAATATCACATCAGCATTAGTGGGTGGCAGCCCTGCCTGTGGCAGAGGACTTGGAACCTTAAGGCCCCTGCCAACCCAAACCAGTCTGTGATTCATTCTGTGATTCTATAAATGTCATGTTTAATATGGTAATATGTATAGCCAAATGCACACAGAGATATTTGTCCTTTAAATTGTTTGAAGACTTTTGTTTACCACTGTTGATTCATGCCAGCCTTGCTCTTACTTTAAATCCATCCAGGCCTTGGTGTTCTTTGGCTTTGATAGTTCATGCTCCTCAGATAGCAATTTATGTGTTTCATTTATAACCTCATGACAGGCCTTGTGTTTGCAGTAACAAAAAGGCTGTCATACACTTAAAATCATTAAATTGTCAGCTTCTGAGCACACTGAAAAAATTGTCTAAGTTAATTGTCTGTTTATGGTTTTCATAAGAATTTGCATGTGCAAATCAGATATTATGTTGCACAACCACCATCTGAGTTGTAAATGCATCCAGGCAGGTTTGGCAGGTATGTTTGGACTAGGGTAAAGAATTACTAAAATATGCTAAAAACCTGGAGGGTGGCTGAAACCAGATTCAGATTTGGTCATTGACATTAAAGGGATGTTGATTTTATAATGCTGCTTAAACCTTCTTTGGCTTAATTTCATTTTATGCTGGGGTGTTAGTATTTTGTGTTTTCCTTGGTAGAGAAGTATTCCTTTTATGTGCTTTATATTGTTTCTGAGCTACTACTCATATATATGTACTGTTTATCACTTTCAGTTTTCATAAGATTTTTTTCCCTGAGTGATCTGCAGTTCAGAGTTAGTATCTATGAAAGAATTAAGTATTGTTTTTTCAGGCCAGTCATGAGACGTTGCAGCAGACCAGACCTTGGAGATAAAGTGTAAATTCAGTGAGCCCAGCACAGTGCTCCAACACCAGTGTACATGATAGCCACAGTCACAGTTAAAGGACTAGTTAGAGCTAGTGAAAAAAATGTCTCTAATATTAGTATACTACTATAATTTGTTAGTAACTGTTTGAAGAATAGGAACAATATTCATCTTAGTTCTCTGCCCAACTGTATTTAAAGACGATAACTGCATGCTAAATTGTTAAGTAGACAGAGTGAAGATATTTTATCTGCAAATCCAAGTGTTGCTTAGGTTTTACACAACCCCAGAGTTGCCCTGCACTGCCTCTTGGTGAGGCTAGCCAGTGTCCAGGGAAGGAGCAAGGAGCACTGCTGGATGGGCTGAGGAAGAACCCAGCCACACCTGGGGTACACTTGGGATTTGTGAGTGTGGACATAATCACCAAACCCAGCATGCCTGGGCTCAGTGCAGGTGATCTTAGGTCACCCCAAGTGAAAATTCAAGAGGCCATAATTAATTACAGCTGCAGAATCACATTCAGCCGTTGCTTTTAAGGGAGGGGGAGGGAAGGAGCAGCAGTTTTGACCAAGTGACTGGTGCAGGTGTGAGCTGAGCAGGTGATGTTCTCAGGTAAGCCAGATCTGCCTGATCCTTGGCGTTGCTTTCTCTACAATTCCTGTGCAGAGATCTGTGGGGCAGGACTGAAAACGTTCACAAGGTATGTCAGTGAGAAAGGGGATCAAGAGATTTTAGGCTTACTAAATTGTACTGTCTAGTCTAATTTTTCTGTGTAGCCATTGGAAAGAGCTAGCCTGCTCCTTAAGGTAAATGAGGGGTGAGCTGATGTTGAGAAAATACCTGGAGCTGTCTGATTTCATGTAAGCATCCTTTAGGAAGGTGCAGGAACAGCTTCACAAGTTCCCTGGAATGGGGCTCTGCAGGAAGGAGAGTTTTGAGGATGGGTGTTGATGAGGACAGGGTGCTTCAGAGACTGGAAATAAGAAGTCTCCTGCAAAGTGGCCAGACCATGTGTGGGGCTGCAGCAAACAAGGAGAGCTGAGTGATGGGCAGGTGAGGCAATCCTTCCTGCTTTCCTCTGTGCTGGTTACACTGTGGGAAACCATCGCATTTTGGGCTTAATCCTAAAAGAAAGAGATAGTTGTGAAAACAGAGTCAAGAAAGGGACACTAAAAATGAACTGAGAGTAGAGACTGTGGGGAGAAAAGTTGTGGGGTTCAGGCTATTTTATGTGGGGGGAAAAGAAAAGAGGTAATTGGAAGGAGACAAGATCATGTTTGAGTTCTGGGCTGCTGCAGAGAGGTGAGGAAGGGAATGGGCAGTTCTCTTGTGTGTGCTGGTGGGAAGGAGAAGACATGCTATTAAGGGATATACGATTTTGAGAAGCACTGGGGTAGATTTGCCCCAGGAAGTTGTGGAGTTGCAGTCACTGGGAGTCAGAAGTTAGATAAACATCTGCCAGAAAAGATAGAGCTGCCTGGCCTCTGCTCTGAGGGCCCTTTCAACCCTCTTTGCAATGATGACTTTGAAATCAAATCCTGCACAAAAAAAAGACAACACATTGCCTTTCCTCTGCAAAGAAGAAGATACAGGGTGTGCCCAGGAGGAAAAGATGTGGAATAAAATGGTTGTGGCAAGGGACAAAATGTGACTGAGACCTGAAACCAGTATTATTTCCTTCCTTCTCTTTAAATATTAATAGATTTTTTTTCACGCTATTAAGATAGCCAACATTATTCTAAGCTGTTGCCTAGCCATTAATGCACTGTGCTCTGAGTTATATTTGTCATGTATATTCCTTCCCCTCTCAAGAGATTTTGTTATGAAGTACCCTCATTGACAGCAGAGCTGTGATTTGCTGCAGTGTGGTACTTCATGAACAAGTTCCTTGGACTCTGGAAGGAACAGTGACTTTTGGGGGCGAGACTCCTTCGCTTCCTTACTCAGCAGTAAGCAGGCCTGTAGGATAACTGATCTTGATAATAATAAAGAAAAGCACACTGTGTGCACTGGGGAAATAATAAGAAAAGGATTTATGAGTGGTTTGGAGTGAGATTCTTGGGGCTGTAACCACCATCCAAGGGAACTCTCAGTACCAGAGATGCTGTGGAAAGTCTGTTCAAGTTAGCAAGTGTATACCATCCAAAAACCTTTGCATGTAACAGCACAAGAGTGTCAGTTTGGGGAATTACAGTCCCTCCCACCCCTCCTGAGCCAGGTGCAGTGAGATGAGATCTGGGAGATGTAGTGGTGACTGTTGGGGTAGATGTGCATTCAAATAGTTCTGTTTGCCCACCTACAGGGGTTCCCTCAGCCTCTGGTCATCTGCCCAGAACAAAAGCTAAAACCTTGAAGGTTTCATCAGCTTGGGAGCACGTTCATCTGTTGAGATGCTTAGCAGCAAGCCTGGGCAGCAGAGTGTCAGTGTGGTCCATAATTTCTGGTCTCTGTGATCGAAAATTCCTGATGAGTAAAGCCTTTTCATCCATGCCAGTGATGGGAGGAGAACAGGCTTTGTTACCCCCCTGCTGTCGAGGGACCTGTGTTATTTGCATTGCCCTGTGTACCCTGGAATGCAGAGAGCCAGGGCAGGCCCAGGCAGAGCTGCTGCTGCCTTAGCAAGAGGCTGTCACACCCCTCCAGGTTCGTCAGTCTTAGTAAAGACAGAGCAGGGGACTGCAGGCTCCCTGTTGTCTCGTTAATGCCTCTGCTTGTCACTCTAAGTGGAAGTATATTTGGTGGCTTTAGTATATTAACAGGCTTTTGGTGTTGGAAAGGACTGGAGAATTCAGAAGCTGCCTGAAAGTCGTGGGTTTTTTCCTTTTCTTGGATGTGCTGAGGGTAAACAGCTCTGCCCTCTAGTGCCGTTTGCCAAATCTGGTAAAGCCGAGCGCGTCAGCGATCCAGGGAGCACGGAGCATCCCTTGGAGCACACTGACCCGTGCTGGTCCAGGCTGCTCTGGGCATCCCCGGGAGCAGCTGGAACCAGGACAGGAGGGTTTTAGCCCCACACCAGGCAGGAAAGCATGGCACGTATTGGCATACCTGCACAGCATCCCCGTGTTAATTTCTGTGTTCTCCCTCAAACAACCCCGCTTAGCCTGATTATTCGCTTGCCCATTATGTTTGTTATGCCTTTGGGAGACATGCAGAAGAGCTAAACGATTTCAGCGGCTTTGCTCTTTCAGCCCCATAAATAATGAATTCATCAGGGTGAGAAAACACATGCCCAGACACAAACACATGCAGAGCCCTGCAGAGGAAAGGGAATGAAGACAGAAGCTTGAGATCCAAATGCAGAGCTCTGTGTCAGTAAACTGGGAAATGCTTTTTGGAGTAAGAAAGTGTCAGGTGGTGGCTATGGAGTTAATTGCCTCAAGAAGAGGCTGAAAGCAATTAGGAGTGCAAGTGAGTGCTAGCTGAGGTTGTAAGTGGTAAGTTGCTACCTGCTTGGCTTTTGGAGAGGGCCATTAGTTTGAAGGAGATGTTTGTTTTGTCATCTTTAGGTCCTGTCTTCAAGCATCAGATGAAATAATTTGCTTGTGGTGGCATCCTGCAACATGACAAGGGGTACAAATACATTGTGAACCTGCTGGACAGCCTCAGCTTGGTGGGGCAGGATAGTGGCATTTCAAAGAATCTGCATTTCTGGAAGTTTTGTAAACATAAATAAAAAAATAAGTGGAACCTCACAAGTCCCACACTGCCTCTGCTGAGAGTACTTGCAGAGATGGTGTATGTTCAACTAGACACCAGACAATCCACCCATCCCTCCTCCTCTGCTGGGCCAGTTGTGAACTTCTGGGGTTTGCAAGGGCTCTTTCCTTGATGCTTTGAGTGCCCTTTCCAGGAGAGATCATGAGCAGCAGGAGGTGTGAGCCTGGCTGGTGTGGGGAGCCATGGGGTGGGATGCTGAGACCAGCAGTCCAAAAACCAGGTGTCTGCAAACCTGGGCTGCATCAAGAAGGTAAATGCAAGAGGTTCACCCAGGGAACCTTAGCAGTGTTCTGCTGGCTGAAGATCATTGTCTTAAGTTCTTCCCTGGAAAAATTGCAAAGAAAAATACGTTGGTTTGCAGTTAGTGCCTCAAACATGAGTGCTCCTGGACAGCCAGGGGAGCACATAGGCAGCTCTTGAGTTTAGCAAATGCTGGGACTTCAGTTCTCTGATCCATCTTAGCTTGATTTGCACTGATAAGAACTTGGGCATTTTCATAAAATTTAGTCCTCTGCCTATAACCATATCTAAAAGGTTTTACAGGTCAGCTGCCAAGATGAGGTTATCTTCTGTGGGATTGAAAATTTGTTCGGGGAAGTCTGGACGAGTCCATTTGGAGGCACTTTACCGCTCAGCAGGTGATGAGGAAGGGAAAAATTTGTGTGCACAGCCTGAAGATGCTGAATTTCTGATCTTAACTGGGGCTTGGTATCAAAATTACATTGGTATCAAAACCATACCTACCTGACCATTGCATAAATAACCTTACAATATGCATGCACTGATTAATTTTTTTCCCCTTGCCACTCAGGCCATCTATGACTACTCTTATGACTGCTCTTGACCTGCTGTATTTTTCACCTTGGTCTCTGATGCAAGTGACATCTACAATATTGTGCTCTCTGAGCTCCTTCCTTCTCCCCATAGATTTTGAATGCTCATTAACTTGTCTTACCCACTTTGACTGGGGGTAAACACTGTGTCACTGTGGGTTTTGTGAACCCAGCTGACTGGGCTGAGCAGAAGCCTCTTGATGCCTTCAGAGGTTCACCCTAGAGCTGACAAATTAAAGTGGGAGTGAAGGGAAAGAAAGAGGCATTAGTAATTCCTGAGTTCAGGAGAAGTTCAGCCAGAGCTTCCCCCAGTAACTGTCAGTTTCCTTCTCATCCCTCTTTATATATTTAGTTGTAATGATGAAAGCTCAAATGTGAATGCAAATGAAAGATAATTTTGCAGATCATCATTCCTAGGAGTGCTACAATCATTACAGGATGAAATAATATAAGTAGAAACACAATGGCAAATAGAGAGAGGAGTGAGCCAAAAAGAAAGTAAGTTTTCAGCTGAGCTTTGGAAAGAAACAGAGCTAATGAGTTGGAGCTCATCTGGATGGCAACATCAGGCATTACTTGTCCTGACAAGAGGTGGTGCATGTCTGGAAAATAAAAGTGAATTAAAAAGTTGCCTGATTAGTGACATGGGAGTTGAAAGAGCTGCAGGAAAGGGCTAGGAGTAAACTGAAACAACTAAGCTATCGTGGATTTGCATGTACTTAATTTTATTCAGTGACTGATACTGGGCAGTTCATAAAACCAGGCTGCTGTATCTGTGTAATCCCTAGCTGTCTTTATTTTTAAAATAGTATTTGAGTTGAGCAGTTTTGCTCCTGTTGCTGCAACAGGGTGGCCGGGGAAGGAGGACAAAGGTGGCAGCAGAGGTTTTGCCCCAACCTGGAGACCACCAGGATGTGCCAGGGTTTTGGACCACTGGTGTGCCCACCCTGACCCCATTCCCTTCTGGAAGATAGTCCACAGCATCAAACCAGAGACGTGTTCATTTTATGGGCTCATTTATCCTCTGCCCTGTCCTGCCAAGCCCAGAACACGAAGTCCCTTGGGGTGACTGCACCCTTTTGCCCCAGCAATGGTGCCAGGCAGGGGATGTTTGAATTTGATGTAGGCAGCTCCNTTTTTTTTTTTTTTTTTTTTTTGAATCCTGGTTAAGCAAGCTAAGAGAGCCAGGAGCTGTGTAATTAGTGGGAGCAGGTCCCCGTGTTTGCATCGGGCAGTTGTCAGCAGGGCTGTTCCAGGCTGAGCTCAGCAGGCTCTGCCCTCGCGCTGTGCCAGACGGAGCCGTCGGTGACAACGGGCACAGGTGGGCTGCTTAGTGAGACGGAAAATAATTAGGAGAGCATTAGTTTTAGGCTGAAATAAATGGATTGTCCAGCTGTAGCTGCTGTAGAGAGGAAGCTGAATGTTAATTAGATGCCACCAGTAATTATGGTGATTATGTATTTTTTTGAGTGGCTGTTGGGAATAGTTCAATT
The DNA here is from genome assembly GCA_013400775.1 of Chaetops frenatus. Classification (NCBI taxonomy): domain Eukaryota; kingdom Metazoa; phylum Chordata; class Aves; order Passeriformes; family Picathartidae; genus Chaetops; species Chaetops frenatus. The sequence continues at coordinate 73,287 of VZTR01010910.1, read as the reverse complement.
CACTTCCACAGGGTAATGTGAATGACGTCTCTAATTGGTTTAAGGGAGGGAGAAGGTACTTTTTTTTTATTTAGTTTTTTTTTTTTAACAATGACAATTGCAGTAAAACAAAGCTACTGGAAGATGAAAAAAAATGTAAGATGTTTGATGTAACTGCTCAGAAAAAATGATTGTTTTTTGAAGTAAGAGAAAATGTTTTGTGTCTGCTGCAAGAAATACATCCTACTTTTCTACAAAGAGAAATTAGGCCCTGGCAGAGTTGGGACCTAAACCTGTTTTTCCATCTCATGGTGCATTTTCTTAACTGTGAGACAAGCAGACCTCTTGAAAATAACTCTGAATTTATTTTGCTGACTTTCAGGCCTGTTTGATGCTTCTCTCTCCTTCTTGCACAGATAAAGGTGATGCCAATAAAATTAATGGAAACAGTGATTTTGTAAGAGACTATTACTTATATTACTTGCCAAGGGCCAATTTTAATATTTAGATCAGAAAACTAATTTTATAGGCTTGTCCATGCACAGGGCCTCTCTGAAACAGTTGCTCCATACATATTTATGTAGGCATTGTGATAAATCAAGTGCCCACATGCGAATCTGTTCAGCAATATCTGTTGTGCTCTATATTCAATTTTTCTTTCAGTTTTTTCTTTCAGTTGTAGATCGAGCCTCTCACTTATACCCACTACTTAAGATGTGAACACATTAACATGCCACCCACTGTGTCTGATAACCTAACTAACACCTGCGATCTCAGACAGCCTCAGCTCAAATTCACTCTTAGCATTATTTGTCAAGATTATTTGTAGAATAGATTTGCATAAATTGCCAATAAGCATGTACTGAACACCCAGACTTCTGTGGAATACTTTACTGGAAATGACTGGTGTGGGAGAATGTTGTCTTCCATGCAAACAAAGTGCTGCTTCTGGAGGGGTTCTCATTTCAAGAAATAATAACAAATACTTTAATCTTACACACACAAAATGTGCAAAAGCCCAAGGACAGTGAGCTGCTTTGCACTGAAAGCCTCTGCTGGTTGGACAAGGACAGCCTTCTGCGATCCACAGGGAAGGTCGACCTAAAGCACTCGTGTGGCTGCCTAATGTGAAACTTAAAAAATGCACCATTCACCTTCATTCACAGGGGAAATACAGTACCTCAGCCCTGACCTTCCTGAGGCCAAAGTTTGGAACAGCCTTGCTGATGGTGATTCAGGTAAGACATTGCCTGGTGTTTGCATTGGCCATGTTACTTTTGGCTAGGGGCATGACTGATTTCTCTGAGCATCAGGATAACACGAGATACCCCGATGACACCACATAGTCAGCATGTCTCAGACAGAACTGAAGATGTCCCCAGTCCTACACTTGCACTTTTGGGGACATCAGTTGGAGATATGTAATCTTTTACCACATGGCCCAACACTTGCTCTCCTTCAGCTTTGTTCTCCATGTAGAGTTTCTTCAGTGGTCCCTGGGCATGTTACAAAGGACCACCTACTTCTTTGGGTGTGACTAGAAGTCCATCCATTACAGAGCTGAGTGCAAGTGTCCTGCAGCATGAGATGGGCACATAGAGACCTCTCCTTGCCCCTGTACCCTGGCACATGGGTAGGTCTGTGGTGTGGTGTGCCCTTCCTAGAAGCAGCTGTGTTTTGTTCCCATAATGGGTGCAGTTATGTAAGGGGGAAGGATTTGCACATCCAGTGGAGCTGGAGCAGTGGGTGGGTTGATTGGCTGTGCAGCAGGGTGCCCCACATCTGGGAACAAGCCTTGGGCTAACAGCTGGCTGAAAGCTTTTGGTGGGTTGGATGTGTCTGGGAGCATATGATTTGCCAAGGGGAAGGCTCCTGTTTCCATTGCAAACGCAATAGCCTGTGCTTTCCTTAATTACTTCCATCTAGGAAAGTTGATGGCTTCTTTGATTGAACTATGTTTAATGAAAAATAGATGCAAGAGCAAAGCATTCATCTTGGTACCTAAAGTCCACTGATAATTAGAACTTATGGAAGAAGTAATGTACTTCCTTTTCATTTTTCCCTGGCCAATGAGTCAGTTGAAATACGTTTTCATCCTTTGATCCATTGTACTTTAATTTGGGGAAAACAGAAACCCTGCACTCGTTTTCTTGCATGCTTGAGCCACTGTGCAAATGGGAAAGTTGGGCTGGCCTTGAATTACCTGCTGCTTACACAGCCTGTGCTCTCCTCTTCCAGATTCATCCTGAAGGATCTACTGCTGTTTTATGGGAATTCATCAAATACACTGTCACTTCATAAAGAGCATAGGACAGTCTGGGACTCTTGTTCCTCTTCTTTGAGGATGAAGAGTTGACAGTTTTAAATGGACACACCACAAGCAGTAAAGTCAAGAGGAGATGGAGGGAGATTGGAAGCTCTGGCACATTTTGAATCTTTGAAGAATCAGACCCCAAGGGTGTTGATGTTGATATTAAGGCCTGTGTTTATAAGAGTGATTGCTTTGCCATGTTCTCCTTGAGGACCTGGCTGAGCATCCAAAGAGGAATCTTTTTCACTGTCACCTCCACTGGGGCAGGCTGGCTCATGCCACCAGATCTGTTTTTCGCTACGAGCTCCTCCATGTGCTGTGCCATCACCAACACATGTAGGAACAATAGGAGATTTTGCTGCTCCTGTGCCTGGCAGCCTCAGTTTTCCTTGTTTGACCTTTACTCTCCTCCTCTCCTCTTGTACTTGGACACAGGAATAATTCTCAGTCATGCTGGTGGGTTTGCCTCCACCCTGAGGTGTTGGTGCTTCCCTCCTGTGTCTTCACTACGCCTGGCACAGCTGAGGCTGTGAGCTCTGCATGCTGCCAGGGAGGTGGCACCTCACTGACAGAGCCACCACCAGGGTGACTTTGGCCATAACACAGTTTCTCTGTGTCTTTGCAGCTCTCTGAGTAAGGAGGTCTGCCAGCCTGAGGGTTCATTTGCAGAAACGCTATGGGTGAGAAATCAAACACAGTGTTGTGCCATGTTTATTTTAAATCTCAGGGCTGCTGAGAGCTTTGTCAGGCAAGACAGTTCCCCAACCCTTGGGAACACCAGGGCTCTCCAGGCTGGATGTGGTGGGAGCTCTCCTGGCTTGCCTGGGAGCACCATGGTGCTGCTTGGCAGCCCAAGCAATGGTAAAAATGATTTTTCTGTCTTCTTGTCCTAAACAGTGAAGCAAGTTTAGCGATGGGGGGAGGACAGAGTAACACAGCACAGGGAAGAGCTGTCTTACCAGAGGGTTCTTACAGTGTACACAAGGGATTTTTAACCTTGGGGTCCCTCTGAAATTCTGGTCAGAGTGTCTCAGGCTTGCATGGGAAGCAGTAGTTCCTTGTGTGCCTGCAGTGCATTGTGCTGGGGCTGATCCATCCTTGCTGTGGGGTGGGAGAAAGGGTGAGCAATTTTCAATTTTTTTTTACATGTTTTTAAACTGGTACTTTGTTTCTCCCACTCTTGTGTTGATGGACACTGCTGTTGTCCATCCCAAGGATAGCTCCAAGAGCAGGCTGAGTGAAGGCTGAGGTGCTGTACCCCGTCTCTGGCTGTAGTAGGCAGGGTGGTGGTTGTCCCAGTAGGAAAATCACCTCAGATGAGCCAGTCTCCCATGATTCCCATACAGACCTGGTGGTGCAGTGAGCGTGCTGATGTGCTCTGTGCTCCTCTCTGTGTGTGTCAGTCCCAGCACAGGGAGGGGCTCCTCCAGGCAAGAGAGAAGACTCTGGAGCTGGTCCAGGTGCATGCAGAGCCCTGGCACTGGGTCCCTCCTGGCATGAGCCCCTTCCTCTGGGACACCACTTTGGGAAATGTGTTGTTTCCCATCTTTTCCTTGCCAGCTCTCAGCAGTTTCTGTGCGTGCCCACCAGAGAGCAACCCCAGCACAGGGTTGTTGTCTCCAGAGAGACAGATTGTAGGGCTGAGTATGAGGTCAGATCTATCTTCCCTTACCCCTTCCAGCCCTATTACCTCATCCCAAACCTGAGCTGAACAATGAGTTTAGGCCCTCTATGTCCTGGGCAAGAGGAGTATCCCACAGGGAAGGAAGGACATGCTGGAGCAGAGAGACAGGAGACCCTGGCTGTGTCTTCTAACAGCTAAGCCAGTGTCATCTCCAGGAAGGGATCATGCCATGAATTAGGAAGGGACATCAATCCAGGATGTACAGGAAACAAGTAAGGGTTCAGACAGAGCTTAACCATTTGGATGGCTAAAAATCTGGTGCTTTTTGCAGTTTCCTATAAGTGCATAGATAAATTGTACTCATTTGGGGAAGCACGGAATCATTTAGTCTGGAAAAGACCTTTAAGATCCTCAAGTCCAACAGACATCTGACTGGGTATCTTTGGTGCTTGAACAGGTAGCTGGATGTCTTGGTGGGGTTTTGTATGTGAGACTCCATCCCAGTGTTTGGGGAAGGAGCAAACCTGTGTTTTTCATCTATCCTCAGGCTTTCTGCATGTCACCTCAACCTCAGTGCTGGCAAGAAGTCCCAGGGTAGGCAGTCACAGCTGGGGTTCAACTGTGCAACATCAAATAAATACCTAATGTGAGCTGCCTGGGTCAGGAGGGAGAGGTGTGCAGGATTGTTCTTTCCTGGGATGGACACAGTGCAAGGGACTGAATCTCCTGCTGGAAGGACCTGTCCCTCTCCTCGGTGCTTTGCTAGAGCCCTGGGAGCAGCATTCACAGGCCAGTGGAGGGTGCCAAGGTCTGTGGCACTGCTGAGCTGCAGCCCTGGTGCCTGCAGAAAAGGGCTTTGAAAGAAAGCTGAGGGAAGAAAAACTCCTTGCTATTTTTATCCTTGCACCAGCCCCCGGGGATTTCGATTGACAGGATTAGTTATGAAGCCAATATTATGAGTTTAACTATGAGTGAAATAACACAACTTCTGTGGGAAGCAGAGTAAAAGAGGCAATTATACAGTAGTTTAATAACAGCGCGCTGCTGGCTGGGTAGCTGAAAACTTACAGTTGACAGTAATTAGATTTTTCCATTCTTCCTGTTAAATAGCTATAAAAATTACAACAGAAAATAATCTGATTCTCTTTTATTTCATCCTGTTTTCATCATCCAGTCAGTATCCATTTGGCCTTCTGATTGTTCTTTATATGGTTTCAGGATTTGGTATTTAAGACATACAGAAATGGGACAATGTTAAAAAAATGCAGAAAGCACTGGGAATGAGGGAATGGCAGTAACACTCTTTGGAGCATGAGGAATCTAGGGGATGCAGGAATAGACAGTGAGGGCTTTCCAAATTGACTAACTCTGAATAACAGCTGGACTTCTAACCACAGGAGTTGTTCCAAATAATTTACAATTAAAGTGAAAAAATGAGATGTTAGGAATTAAATCCCCATTTACCTGTCTGTTACTATAATGTGCCAGGTGTAGATAAGCAGGAGGGATGGAGGGAGGTGCTGTGGAACATCAGTCTGCACTGGTTGCTTGCTGCCCTCATCTCCCTGATGGGATGGGAGTCCATGCTGTGATGTGATTCTGGGCTTCACTCCCACCTTGGGCTCCATGCTGGGATGACAGTATGACTAGTGAGGGTGTTTGTTGGCTGGCAAAGAGCTGGACTTGGACAAAAATCTATGAGGTCCCTGAGATCTGCAAGGCATTTTCTCTTCCCAGTCTTTCCTGCTTTTCCACAGCCCTGCAGTGCTGGGATTTGTGCCCTGCAGTGCTGGGGCTGTACAGGCATCTCATGTCCCTGTTGTTCACATCCCAAGTGATGCTTCCGTGTCTGCTGCCCTCTTTTCATGCACTGTCCTTTTTTTTTTTTTTTTTTTTTTTTTTTTTTTTTTTTTTTTGTCCCCTGTGTCTAGACAGCAGTAAGTTTTCTCTTATGGCATAAAAATGTGAATTACTTTAGAAATACACAGTTGTTAAACTTGCAGGATAAAACTTAATGAGCCAGCAAATGTGTGGCATTTTGGCTGCTTATGATCATAGCTTGAAAGTGCTGCACAGCACAAAGGGAAGAACTCTCAGGTTTGCTTTCACCATGGAAAGCCCAGGATGGGATATTTGCTTAGATATTAGAAGTATTCTTCCTTTTGCTCTCCTTTACCTTACAGTGTAAAAGATCCAGGTATGATAAACGGTATCCTGGTTGTGATGTTGTGCAGGGAATTTAATGTGAGGTGGTGTTTTGCAGCTCTGGTGCCTGGTGGGATCTCTGACATGCAGTAAATACATTCTGCAGCAGCACAACCAACCTCACAGCACAGCATGTCTCTGATTTTATTTCTCTTACTCTGTCATGGCAGGAGCATCACAGTTCAACTTCACACACATGTGTCAGTTCTAAAGCACTGTGCAGGTTCCCACAGCTGAGAGCAGGGCAAAGGACACCTCCAGGTTTGCCTCTACCCCATTTGGTTCCACCAGTTGAAGAAATGCGCCGTGCTTTTGGCAGATGCAAATGCTCCAGATGGTACTGGGAAAAGTGCAAATGGAAGATTTGATTTCAGCCCTTCCTCACTTTAATAAAATCCTGTTCATCTCTCTGGTAGAGCCTTTTTTTTTTTTTTTTTCAGGGGCTTTTAAAAACATATCCTCTCCCTTTTTTTTCTACCACTACCTCTGAGCCTGTGACTTTCAGCTCTTCCCTGTGGCACTAGAAGTTGTTCTGCTGGTTATTGCAGTCTGCCATCCAAAGCAGGTACCTTCCAGCGTGTTTTTTCTGGTGCTAGTCTTTAAAAAGTGGAAATAATCCATTAATCACAGTGTCTGACTTTCTGCATTGGGGCCTGTTGCCAGGTTTGAGCCAGGTGGACAAGGTAGTGAGCAGTGTGTGGGGTCTGGACACCTGGACATGTGCTGGTGAAGTGCAAGCTTTTAATGTATGCTGAAACAAATATTCCCTCGTGTTCTGGGTTCCTACAGGCCCCTGTGTGAGGGACAGGGGCAGCTCAAAACAGCTGGTGCTGCTCTTGGGCAGTGTCTGCTGCCCTCATAGGCATTGTTCTTCTGCAAAGCTCTGGTGGAGGAGCAAGAGGCTGCAGGGAATCACCTTCTGGGGCTGGTCCAATCCATGGGCCATTACCTGAACCTAATTTTGGCTTGGGAGGGTGAAGGAGAAGAGAGCTGTCTTCCCCCTACTTTGTTCCATCTGGAATGGCATGTGTGCTCCCTGGTGTGTGCTGTGATCACACAGTGCCCGAGTCACCACCCTGCATTGGCTTATTCCAGCACATTTCCTTGTTACAAAATTAGATCCATTTTGCAAATTGCTGCTGCACTAGTAATTGAATTGAAAGGGTATTTTTGCTAGTTTTCTTTCTCCTTCCCCCCCCCCCCCTTTTTTTTTTTCCACTGGAGTAAATCAGGAATAAGTCAACAGAATCAAGCCCTCAGTGCTTTCAGCAACATGCTCATTTAAATTGGATGCAAGAGGGTGTCTGTGTTTACATTTGGCCTGCCAAGAATCTCTGTTTCAGAAACTGGCTTACATAATATGTCAAAATTGGTTTACTCATTAGCATTGCAAACTGCGTGAAACAAGCTGCAGATTGATAAACTCGCAGCAATATTTGCATCCGGATCTGAGTGGCACAGGGGGAGGGGAAGTTCATTAGGAAATGTTCCATTTCCACAAGAAAAACAAATGGTTTCCAGTTATAGATCTCAGACTTCTTTAATTTTCTGTCTTCCCAAATTTAAGTAAAGATTGAGAGGGAAATGTGAAAATCTCTGTTGGCAAACAGGCAGCCTATCTTAATATTCCCTGTACTGGTGGGTTGTTTGCAACAGCAGCTCCAGGTAGGCTGACTATCCTATCCCAGCTGGGGCTTCAGCCCCTCTGCCAGGCTCCAGCCTGCTTGGACACCACTGCTGCCTTGATTGATGCTTTTTCTGCAGCAGAGGTGGGATGGACACTTTAATATTAATTAACTTTTCCAAATGTGAAGCGGCCACTGATGCTGTAGCACAGTCCAAAGGGCCTTTGGTGGTGCTGGCTTTACCTGGCCAGGGCAAGGGTGCAATCCAGCCCTGGGCAGAGCTGAGGACCCTGATGTGGAAAAGCTCCAGCTCAGGTGCTCCATGCCTAGACTGATGAAACTCCATCTCCACAGTGCAGTGTGTGATTTTAGAGGTGTCTGTAAATCTGCACACACACACAGGAGCAGGCATGAACAGGGGTTCTGGGGTAAAGTGAACAAGCACGTTAAGAATAAAGCAACAGAGCAATGAGAGAGTCAAAGGGTGGGAAGTGCCTTTGGGCTTCTGCTGTGTGGGTGTTGGATACCTCATAATATGCTGGGGGTAGTGAGAAGAGACAGTAAAGAGTGGTGGGGAGCCAGATGTTAGGAAAAGTTTCTTCACTGAAACAGTAGCCAAGCATTGGAACAGGCTGCCCAGAGAGGTGGTGGAATCTTTGTCCCTGGAAGTGTTCACACGATCTGTATGTGCTGCATATGGGTGTGGTTTTGTGGTGGGCTTGGCAGTGCTGCATCAACTTGGACTCGGCAATCTTAGAAGTCTTTTCCAACTTTCCAACATAATTCTGAGCTGTCCTCATCCAGATGCCTCCCCTGAGTCCTGCTGGGTCCGGGGATGAGTCTCTCCCCAGACTGCTGCCTGTCCTGTTGCTGGTGTCACTGCATCCCTTTCAGCAGCACTGGCTGCAAACCTTGCACAAAGTTGATGTAAATCTGTTAGATGTATACTGCTTTTCAATAGTACCTAAAGTAGTTTGGGGCTTAAATCCCAGGAAATTTTTTGTTTTGCTTTGAAACTTCCAGCACAAAAATCAGAATTAAAAAGAACTGATACAGCACAGAGACATGACATGGCATAGCAGTGCTGGTGTTGGCAGCAGCTCTTCTTGAGCTTGGTGATGCTGAGTGCCCTGTCCGGTATTTCAGATGAATTTTTGAAAAGGGATCTAATAAAGCTGGAGAAAGGACCAGGCTGCAGTGCTGCAGGGTCTGCTGCAGCCTGACAAGTGTTTTGCCTTGTCAGCAAACACCAGCACATTCTCTTTCAGCAGTGTTAGAACTGATCCACAGCATCCATGGTGTGTTACCAGTTAGGGAAAAAAACCAGCCTTTGATTTCTGTATCCTGTGGAGTCTGTGTTGCAGCAGTGTTTGGAGGAGGTGTGTGACAGGACAGGTCCTCATCTGCTGTAACCTGCTGTGCTCTGGCTAAAGCTGCATCCCTACATCCCACATGGGTGCTCAGGTGCACACATGTTTTAGAGGACTGAGATATGGCAGCTGTCAGCTCAACAAAACTCTCTTAATGTGTTTTTCAAAGTTTTCAGAAGACTTTAGTGAGTTTAAGTAAGCAGTTGTTAGCTGTGGGAAGGGAAAATAAGTTTTCTCACTGGAAAATGAAATGAGAGGTGTTTGCATTTCACTTACTCTCACACCTTGCAGCCTGAGGCTGGTCACCATGAGATACAGCGCATTTGAGTGCCAGCTGGAGAACTGAATGCAGTGAACAAGGCCAGCAGCAGTGAGATGCATCAGCTGGGGAGCTGAGGCAAGCTGAGTATTATCCTGCCATCCTCCACCAATGTGCACCCGCAGGCTGAAGGAGAGGAGCTCCCAGGGCTGCAGGAGAGCCAGCATCACTCTCTGTGCTGATGCAGTGGGTGGTAAGTTTTGTGTGGTCCTTGGTCACCTTTGACCACGTGGAGCATGAACGTGACTGCAGAGTGCAGCTCCTGCCTGCATTTATACGGCATCAGAGGGCTGCTCACAGTGCAGGGGGAGGCAAATGCTGCCCCAGCTCTGCAGACCAGAGTCACTGTGGTGTTTAATCTTCGTGGCTGGGGCTCAGGGACTGTGCAGGTAGCTGGTGAATGTTTTTGTGTATGTTAAAATGCACCATGCAGCAGAGCAGTGCTTCAGCCTGAAGAATCCTCTGAGCATCACAGCATCTCCTCATTACAGCATCCACCAGCATCAGGCTGTATCTGCTGGAAGCACAGGACCACATTGACAGCAGTGACATCTGTCAGCCTGGCTGTGCAGCTCCTGCTTATGGGAAAGAGGCCTGGAGTACTATGCTCACAAAGGGTTGTCAGACCCCCCTCTGTGCCTGGATTGTGCTACAAGTGCCAGCCCCCAACAGGTAAACTGTATTATCAGATGAATTCAGCCTCCTTGCTTTTGTCTTCAGGATTTTCCCTGTGAATTCCAGCAATTATTGCACAACGTAAATCCCAAGCCGCTGGGGATAAGCAATTGTGCTCCAATTTTGCAGTGAAGACAACTGTTGTCACCCTACAGGTGTTTCTGTATACCAGCATGTAACTTCTGTCTCCTAATAAAAAGGAAATTTGCCTTATGTCACACGCATTTGTAAATGTTTGATGCTGTGGGTAGAAAAGAGGGTAAAACAGTGATCAGCTCAGCACTGATCAATAAAGAGCACAGAATGGGTTTAGTCTTGGTTACACTGAGTGCTGTTGGGGCTCTGGTCAGTGCAGAGCAGACACCTTGGCAAGAGAGATCCATGGATCCATTCCTGCTCTTATTGTGCTGATGTCCTGAATGCAGAGCAGGGATGTGGGCCTGGCCTGAAACCCGTCTTGTGAGGTTTGCTGTTTGTAGCTGCTGTGGGGAGCAAATGTGGCACCTTCCCAAAGAAGTGGTGTTTGGCTGCCACTGATGTGTCCTGCTGGCAAACAGGTGCCTGAGCTCATCCCCTGGTACATCCTCCTCTTCCCAACACACACACGGCACAGCAAAGGTTTTGTTTCGGTGGATTAAGAGCACAAAAATTTTCCCTCTTAGTGCACGGCAACCCATGGGTTTCCCACTGGTTTTCTCTGATACACAAAAAGGGACAAAAGCTCAAATTCCAGGAGGACACTTTGGAGGTTCGGTCCTGTGGAAGCACAGGGTGAGCTCAGCACATACGAAAGTATGTGAGACTTGAGAGGTCTTTTCCCCTTTCTGGATGGGCTCCTGGCTGCAGCTGCAGGGCAGCTGTCTGAGGTGCAGTGAAAGGCATCTCAAAATGTAACAGAGTCCAAACAGCCCCCAAACCTCACAGTGAAGAAGCACTGCTCCAATGACAATCAGTAAATGATAGCATTTTGGAGGATCTTCGAGTTTTTTTCCACTTTATCCCAAAATTGTGAGCTGATTCTTTTCTATAGAGCACTCACAGGGGCCGAAGCAATGCTGCATTAGCAGTGAGGTGGGAAGGGGCTGCATCTCCCAGCCCACCATGGTGGTACCTGCACCACAACAAAGCAATCAGCCCCTCACCGAGGGGAAACAGTGTGTGTAGTCAGTGTCTAATAATATGAGCTTTTTGCCATCCCTCTGCAAACAAGGCTGAGGCTGCTGCCTGATTGGTATATCATCTCACTTTCTCTCAGCATTGATTTTCTTGCTCTCCTTATTTGCTTCATAAAAAGCGAGGCAAGGAGCTGATGCTCGCTTGCTCCCTCTCTCTCCCTCCTTCCCTCCCTCTCTCTCTCTCTCCTGTGAGAAGCTTTTGGGAGCCTTTATTTTTAGTATGAGACAAACCTTGCTTTATTTCAGGAGACGCAAGTTGGATTATAAATCCTTTTGTAAATGTGTATGGTGATATTTGCTCCGGTAAGTTATATGCATCTCTATTTATTTGTGTAGCTGTACTGGCTGGGGGAGAAGTGGGGTTTTTCAGGAATCGTGAAGCCCACAGAATTGTGTTTAGGCTTGGTTTCTTTGTAGTCTCATGCTGAGCCAAACTGTTCTGTGATTTTTAGATACGTTGAAATATTTTCAGTTTGTATTTGGCTTTGCTGAGGGGGATGCCTGCTTTGAAAACTTGTTTTGCACTTCATTTTACTGCAGAAACATGGACAATGATGATTAAAGGGAAATGGGATTCTTATTTATCGTATTCCTTCTGGCATTTTAAATCAAAGGTGCCTCCAAAATAATGCTGCAATATTTGATAGAAAAAGAAAATCAGTAAGAGCTATTTAATACTGATCAAGCTGAAATATGAAATCTACTGCCTATTACCTTAGATCAATCTAAAGTATGACAGCTTGGCAGCAACATGCTCCCCATCAAAATGTGTTAATGAAATAAAGAAAATCTTTAATTAAGAAAATATCTTGCTTTTCAAAGTGTAACATCATTAATACAGGTCAATAGACTGTTGCTCTGACTTTCTGCTCCCTGCCTTCGCTTTTACAGTTCAGCAGCCTCATTCCTCAGCCCTCTTGGTTAACTTGGAGACCTCCTTGTTACCTGTGAATAACAGCAAGGTGCAGTTATTTCTCTCTCCCCACCACAGCTCCTGGTGAGCTTTCCAGGCAGCACAAGTCAGGGACTCCAACAGTAGGCTGAGGAAAACAAGATGTATAGCTTTAATACTTTCAGACTACCTAATACTTGAGTTTGCAGCATTATATTGATTAATGTATTGACACATTAATTCTCTCATACTTGAACCATATCTATGGGAGTCGATAGCTTTGGTGTTCCAGAAGTCTTTAAGAACTCCAGCTGTAGCACAAGTTGGAGCTGCTATGAGAACATGTTTGAGTATGTATCTGCTCAGAAAATCAACAGATTAAACCTAGAATAGTCTGCTACTCTCACGATACCAGGGTATGCTAATAGATATATGAAGTGTACTTTAATAATGTTAAATGTAATATTAATATAATAATAATGTTAGAAGGCTGTAACTGAGTTTACTAAACCCACAGGAGAAGGTAAAGATGTGTCTGGAAGCTCAAGCTAAACTCTTTTAAAATCTGAGAGAAATTTCAGATTGGCAATAACTGCTTAGTCATTTTAAGCTGCTTTTGGATAGCTTTAATTGTCTCCCCCCCCCTTTTTTTTTTTCATATAATAATTCACTTGCCTTCTCACCTGCCTGACATGCAGCTGATGGGAGTATTTGGTGCTGTGCCCCTCAGCAGTGGCTCACAGGCTCTGCTGGGTCTGTGCCTGGCTGGGCTGTGCTGATGCTGGTGCACAGCATCCCATAGGCAGCCAGGGCATTTCTCAGGCGAGCCCCTGTTCTTTGTTCCTGAAAATGTACTTAGTAGGCACTCGATTCAGAGGCTTTCTGGTGTTTTTGTGATTGCTGTTTCATAAGGACCATATATATTTAGAGCAGCTGCATAGCTTGAATGCATGTGCTTGGCACAGCAAACACAGTACATAAAATGTGCTGTGTGCCACTGTGTTAGAGAACAAGATACAGAACAATAATTGTCTTTTTCACAGTCCTTTAGCTCCTCAGGTGTGGAGGGTATGGGTGTCTGAGCAATGCACATCTCACACACTTTCTAAGCATAATGCTGCTTGCCTGAGGGCAGCATTGGGCATTTCTAACTGTGCTCAGCCCTGGTATCTGGCTCAGTGCAGTCCTTGAGGTGAGCAGGGCAATGGTCAGAGAACATGTTTGGGTGACCCAGAAGGGGAGGGGGCTGAAAAGCACAGTTCCTGCTCCTACCCTGCAAAACTAAAGGCCTGGTTTTTCCGTGCCACGTAACTCATCATAGCAGGGGTGCCAGACTGCCCTGAAGACAGGTTGTGGTTTATTAAGGAAGGCAGTTGATCTCATCCTAATAGCTTTGAAGCAGGAAAAGTGGCTTGAAATGGCTGGTTTGACTGCAGGCAGGGGCAAGTCCCATCCCTGTCCCTGAGGGCAGGTTGCCAGCAGCCAAGAGACTTAAGGCACAAAGGGAAAATGTGGTTAAATCCATTGCTGCAAGACTTTCTCTTGGTGGAGGAGCTTTTGGCTGAGCAGAAATGATCCTGTCAGCCCTACATCTCTACAGGGTACAGCTGACACAAACTCAGGGGGACAGGAGAGCTTGCCCTGCTCATCAGGCCATACATACAGAAATCTTCAGTGTTGATGGGGTTTTGTCTCTGTCCTTTTTCCCATCCTCATGCTGCAAGGTGTGATGATCCTTCATCCCCAGCTACTCGGTGGTAGCAGGTCTGGGGGCTGCTGCTCCCCAGTCCAGTTCCACCAACCACCACTCAGTCTCAGACCTTGGAGCAGCCTCCATCACGTCCTCAGGAGCGTGATACCCACTCTGCAAGATGACTTCAGGCTGATGTGCAAGCCAGGGCTTGGTGCAACTGCAGGGACTGTTCACAGCATGGTGCTTTGCAAGCCTTGGGGCTGAAAATGTGAGATTTGTGCCAGTGGGATGGAGGCACCACTGTCCCCTGTTAGGAGGTGCATCAGGATTTGAAATATTATCAGTAGTTTGAAATATTATTTTTGGATCCCAGGAGCTTCATTTACTGTCTTCTGAGACCTGTCTTCCTGGCTGCTCTTCTAGCAGCTCAGACATTTCCTAGATATATTCCATAAACCCTTTAAAACATTGATTTCTTAAATATCTGGCTCCTCATGAATGTCTGATACTCTTTTTTTAGCCAAGTCCTTGGAAGACTTTATGAGTACTTTCCTCACCTCTGTTGGTCCTGTTCAGATCAATAGAAACTCTACAGGGGGAAAGATATTTGTATTGATAGTGGGTAGCAGCTGCCTGTCAGTGCTGGTGGTGGCAGGTGGTGCTTCATTCTTCATGTTATTCTTGATTAAGAGTTTCTCTAGAATTGTATGACTATTTTTTTCCAGGGAATTTTTCCATGAACGTAGGATGGCCGATGGCAACCTAACCCGGAGTTTAGTTTTTCCTGATTTTGCTTGTGGGCTCTCTTTCCCTCAGCAAGCTGAGCACAAGTAGTTTCAAACATTAGTGTATCACACCCTTGTGAATTTGACTCATTTGTGCGTGGTGGGCTGGAGACTCAGCCCAGCTGGTCTGCGCAGAACTGGGGCCTCTGGGTCCCTCCTGAGCTTGAGGTGCCACTGGGGGATGCAGGCATTTGGGAGCTGTGCCATGGATTGGGAGCAGGGAAGGGCCACGTTTCTGTTCAGTGCATCCCTGCTCCTTCATCCAGAGCCAGTGCAGGCAGCCTGATGTGAGAGGAAGAGAGGAAGCTGCTGCCTGCCAGCGCTGCAGCCGTGTCCCTACACAGGGCAGGGTTGCTGGGGAGCCCAGGGGACACGTAGCTGCTCGCTGTGCATGTGGTGGCACAGTGCCAGCCCTGAAGGAGCTGGAAGGGCCCATGGGTGTGTCTGGGCTGCAGGTGAGGTTGGGGCTCGGGACACACCCCCCTCTAGAACCCTGGAACTTCCTCAGCCTTTATTTACTTCAGTGTCCAGTGCAGATGGAGGGTCTGGCTCTGCCTGTGCTTAGTTTGCTGATGTGACCAAAAGGTTGCAAAGAGCCCTTGCACCTGCAGTGAAACTCTTTGGTAAATAAGCTCTGGGGCCAGAGACATGACAGTCCTGTGAAACTCTTCAGCTGTCCTCTCCTGTCCTGTGCCACGTCTTATTTTGGAGGGGGGAAAAAAAAAAAGGCAAGGAAAGAAAAAATGAGAAAGATGTGCTAAGCCCGTCTGAAGAGACAGAGACAGGTGATCAGCATGGGGTATCAGCAGTGCTGTGCCTTCCCTCTCCTCTCCGTTCCGTACTGCTGGGTGTGTGTCAGGGCTGCCTGTCCGTCTGTCCGTGCTCAGGCTGGCTGGGTGGGACAGCCCTGCACCACCTGAAGGGCTGCGCAGCGCCTCATCTGTCACTGGAACTCCCTGGCGCCCTGGCAAAGCAAATAAGCTGCAGCAGCCTGAGAAGCTGTAAACATATGGGCACTAACAACAGATTAAGTGAGTGATTTAGTCTAAGGGGCTTGGTAGATTACCATAAAATGTATCTTAATTAGAAAAGCAATCAAAGTTGCACAGAGTCAGTGAGGATGAAACATCTCTGTTGGCAACAGTGAGAGCTCTGTCCCCCACACCAGGGGATGTGGATGGCGATGGATGTGGCTCATGCCCGCTTCGGGGGACTTCCTGGGGTTTGCCAAATTCAGCCCCTGAGTGCAGGCTGCCCTCATCCTGAATTATTTGTTCTTTGACCCATGAGACCATCCTGTGAGCTGCTCAGAATGAGCCTGACGGTGGATTCAGATCCTTTAAAAGCATTAACAAGCCAGAAACTGCTGAAGGTAAAGGAAGAAGAGCATTTGCACATTTTCCTTAAAACTCTGTACCAGTACCCAAAGATACATCTGAGTGTTTGCCGTGTATAGTACAGCTAGTCCCAGATAAAGGATTGGGGCTTCTAAGTGCTACCATAACACAAATAATTAATAAGTCTATCTCCCTCACTGTGTCCTTATCTTTTCAGTGAGCATGGCCGTAATTAGCTTTCACCTGATTCTGAGTTTATAGCATGTTCAATTGCTTTTTCCATTCTGCTTGTGTTTTCTCTGCTTCCGTATTTTAGTGGTCCTGGCTTTATTCCACAGGCCAGAGTCTATAGATTAAAAAAAACCAAAAACTGGATAATCATCTCCAGCAGTGCAGATGTAAAGATTGCAACAGCCAAAAACATACTGATGCATTATTGGTTTTGTACAAGTGCCTGGTTTTTTTCCAGGAGGATTTGAAGTACATTGGGAAGTGGCACAGAAGATTTGCAGCAGCTGCTGGCAGCTGAGGGAAAGGGAAGGATGACTGGTTGTCTCAGAATTAAATATTTTGAGCCATGAAGGAAATGGAGAACATTCAGGCGAGATTTTTGAGAAGTTTTTTCTCTTTGTGTTTGGAAGCAGGTATGGGTACAATTTCAAGGAATTGGATTAAGGGATGTGAATAAAAAGGAGACAGGCAAGAGGTGTGGAGCAGCACAGGATGGAGGAGGATGTTGGGGAACAGGACAACTTAACCTGTCCAGATGAAGTGTTTCAGAGCTGGTGAGATGAGGACAATGTTGTTAGCATTTCCTAAATATGTTGTGTTTAGGTGTTGCTTTTTATGATTTAAGTGTGGGAAGGAGAGCAATACCATCTCTGGGGACAGAGTATGAGAGGAGTGGCAGAAAAGAAGAGGAGAGGGAGGTTTTAATTTTAAAAATGTTTCTTGCTCAAAATGTTCCCCATGAATTCCCAGAGCTCAGCAAAGCAAATGTTCATTTATAGCCCATCATCTTAATTATTAAAAAATAAATTATTTTTACCATGTGGGCTGATATTTAGCCAGGAGCAAATTCTTATTCCAGCCTTTTGCACAGAGGTGGATGTTGAGGTCAAAGCCAGCTTCTGTGGATTTTTCCATCCAAAACTGGTTTGAGATGAGGCAATGGGCCCCATAGCTGGAGACAGAGCCAGGGCAGGCATGTGGGACAGCAGGTGGAGAGGCAGCAGATGACACCAGATAGTTACACCGGAGCCTAGGGAGCTGAGAGGAAGCTACTAATGGCCTCTGATGAGCATAGATGTGATAATAATGAGGTTAATGCCCTTTCATTCACCCAGAAACATCTTCAGGAATGTATAATCCCTGCTAGTCAATGGGCAATCATTAGGTCATAAATAATACAGCGTGATTGAAGGACAAGAGCCTTTCCTGTAATAATCATTTTCCGTCAGAGGTGACCCCAGGAGGGTTTGGTTGCAGCCCCCTCACTGTGCCACACTGCAGGGACCCAGCTGTCAGAGCATTTTCTGGTCAGAGGAGTGCTCCAGCCTCTCAGTTCCACTGTGTGCATCTGTCACCAGAGCAGGAAAATTCTCCTCAGGAGCCCAGGTCCACGGAGTAGTGCTGGGAAAGGAGCTGAAGCTAATGGAAAGAACAGAGGCACAAATCAGGCGAGGAAGCAGTTCCAGGAGCCATCAGGGAATGTTGCCAAGGGACAGTGGTGCCTGGTGGTGATGCTGGCAGAGCTGGGAATGGGGCTGGGCTCCTTGGCTGGGAGAGGTGCTGTGTCTTGGAGGGGGGAAATGGCACACTGTGTGTACAGTGCTGCTTTTGCAAGCCAGGTTTGTGGTCCCTGCCATCCAGTGCTGCAGAGTGCTGCAGTCTCGGTTGTGGTTGAGTCCCTGCACCTGTATCGACCATCCAGGGGTTAAAGACATTAAGTTCAGGGGCACTTTCCCTTCACAGAGTGCTTCCTATGTGTGCATGTCACTCAGCCATAATGTAAATCCCTGTGATTATTAGAGGGAATAAATCCTACTCAGTAATAGCTTGGATCATGCTCTGGTGTGCATTTATATTACATTATGGGCCATTTTAAGCTCTGATGCTTTTGAACCCACCAAGCAAAAGAGGAAATAAGCAGCCATCCAACCTTTTTTATTTTATAATTAAATGTTTACACTTGTTACACAATAAATCCCATATAATCAGGTTGTAAAGTTTGCACAAAACCTGTTGTTTTCTGGAGGGAGCAGAACCTGAGTGTTTGCTGGGTTGTTGCACATTACCTGTTAGTATAATGAGAATTGACTTGACCTATTAGAAAAGCTCTCATACCTCACCATGGCTTTCCATGGTTTTGCCTACAGTGGCCAGATGTGATTGGTGCCAAAGCAGCTCATGAGACAAAAGGAAGGGAACACAGACTGGGAATGGCTTCTCTCCAGGACTCTGGGCACTTGTGATGCTCTGGGCACTGTCACAATGTGGATCCTGATAGAAACCACCGCTGTTGTTTTTTGGGGTTTTTTTTTGCTGTAAGTCTAGGAGTAGAAAAGCTCTCAGGCCCAAAAAGGAGCACATCCCTGCTGCAGTGACATATGTCACAGCATGAGTCATTCAGGGATTATATGTACAAACCTAAACATGTCTGTCCAACTTGTGCTCCCACGTCCTTAAATGAACAGGGCACAGAGGGGAAGCTGTGGAGGCTGCAGAGGAAGAGCCATAACTTCCAGGCTGTTTTCCAGCCAGAGGGGAAGAGGGCTGCAGGCTGCAGAGATGCCTGTGATACATCCCCCACACACCCAGTAATTACCCCAGCTACTCCTCAGCCTGTCTGCAGCCCCTACCGGTGTCTTTTGTTTCAAGGAAGACTTGTCACCAATGTGTCAATGTCCATGTGCTGAAAGCAATTTATACAATAAATAAAAAAAACCTCCCTCAGGTCCTTGTAAATGTGTACCTCAAATCTTTGACTAATGGTTAGAGGTGCTGGGAGTGCTTGGCAGCTCTGCCCAGCTTGTGTAAGTACCTTTGTACTCCGACAGCTTTTCTCTTAGTCCAAGAAGAGATGCTCTATATGTGTTTCTTATTTTCTGCCTGTTAACTCTTCCATGCATGCTGTCAGCCTTAGCATTAGCTTTGTGGCTGACCCATTAAATACTGGATGAAACAGCTTGCATTACATTTTGAACTTAATAAATAGGAAAGGCATTACACAGATTCTGTCTGGCCATCTGGAAGAACAGTGTTCTTTACCTCAACAAATGGCTATCTAATCTTCTCATATACAGTTGGGCTTTATTCTACTAAAATATAATGAGAAAAGACTACCATACCATTATTTGGTGGAGCTAAATGGAATTTTTAGAATAATCAATGGAAGATGAATGAAAAAGATAAAGGTTTTCTTCAAAGCAAAAGAGAGAAAATTGTCTCCTTGAGATTAAAGTACTGTATAACCAAATTATTACAAAATGATCCTTACTCACTAAAAATACCCCAATTTCATTTCCATAAATCTTTCCATTAAGAATCAAATGAAGTTGTGGTTTTTGTTTTTTGGTTTTTTTACATGCTAAGCATTAAATGAAGTGTTGTGCTTTAAACAGAGGATGCTGTGGGGTTCCTGCCAGCTCTGGGCTCAGGTCTTTCCATCTGGCTAGTGGCATCAAGGGCTGCTCTTTGTAGGTGCTCTAAAATGCCAGACAGAGGTTTACTGCTGTAGGTGGCCTCATGAAGGTCTAACAGCCCTGTGGGGAAGTCGTGGAGCCGATTGGTCCCCTCCAGGTGGGTGACAGTGGCATATGTGGTTCTCCATGCCCAAACTTTGAGTTGCTCCCTCATCCCTGGGATTTTCACTCCACACAGACCAGGGCTGGCCTGGCACAGGAGCCTTCCTAGCAATGCTGCTGTTTATTTAGAAGATGGAGACACTAAATCCCAGCAATCAGTGAACTGTGGCTTTAGGGTTTGTTTCTCAGCAGGAGCAGAATATATTTCAGCTTTCTCTCTGTATAGCTGTTGAAGGAAAATGACTCCAGCTAGTTGTCACCCCCCAGCACTGCGTCGGCTGAGATGCTATCCACCTCCAATTCATCAACCAGTCAAGTTGATATAATTAGGAATCCCAAAGTCAATAATCTGATAATCTCGAGTGCACAAAGGCTTGTATGTAGGAGAAGTGATTCCAGGAAGTCTGCAGCTCAAATCCGTGCAGGAAAAATGCCAGATTTTAAAAAAGAAACAGGCAGAGACCCAGAAGAGAGAGTGCTTCCTAATCCTTCACTGGTGACATATTTTGGGCCATCAGTTCTGCAGTAAACGTTTCCCGTACAGTCATTTAGTGCCTTCAAACCTTCCCTTTACAGCCTTAATAATAATGTTCAATTACTGGTTCTGCCCTATAAATAAATAATCTCAGTTTAACGAGCCACTCTGCTGGGTGAGCGGTGCTGGCTGTGGGGGGACGTCTCCAGAGCCCTCAGAGCAATGTGCTCCCTCCTTGCTCCACACATGCTCTTGGCCACAGTGGGAAATATAAGACAATAGAACATTTGGCAAAGGTTTTGCAGTCTCTCTCTTATGGTGATATGGAGAAAGGGAGGACTCAGATCCAGAAATGATGCCAGAAAAATAGGTCTCCTTTTTAAAACACTCTGAACATGTAAAATGACTAATAATAGTGCAGGCGTTTTGAATATTTCAGGCTGCTCTTTAAAAGTGTCAGGAGTTCCCCTCGGCTTTCCAGTGTTAGGGCAGGAGCAGGGGACTGGGGGGGACCTCTTTGGGAAAGTGTCCAGCAGGTTCATTCCCATTTTCCTTCCTCAGTGCCAAGAGAAAGCGTTGGAGACCAAACCACGTAGTGAACTGCATCCCTCACAGCCTGTTTTTGGCCACCGCAGCTCCAGGCAAGGCTAACACTTTATTTTTAAAGTCTTGCCCTCCTGGAGGACCCACCAAGGAGTCCTCAGGCAGAGCAGCTCCTCTCCTTTGCAGCAGGGTAGTTTTGGGGTGCATGCCCTACATGGCTTCATCCTGTCAGTCAGCAGGTTGCCACAGGCTGCTGCACAAGGCAGAGATGCTCCCAGAAAAAGCAAGTGGTTTATATAAAAGTTTCATCAATTTTAAATGACAGTGTTGTCTTCCTACCAGGATGTTTTAGCTGTAACATGCACCACATAAGCCTTTTAACTTGCCTTGTCAGGAACTGTCCTGCCTTCTCCTGGTGTGCAGAGTGAGCCTGTTGCTCAGCAGGCAGTGAGGGGAATTGTCACAAAGCCAAACAGGGAGAAGTGATAGGCAATCATCCTGTTTTTCCCTTCCACGGTGGGATGAGTGATGTCCAGGGTCACATGCTGAGGCACCACCAACTGTTTCATTCACAGCTGGGAGTTGGGCTCCCTCAGGGCATCTCACACACCCCAAGCCCCTGGCCACTGGGTTGGGAAATGAAGGAACCAGCCTGGAGCCTGGATAAAGGACAGCACCTGAATGCTGAATTACAGGATTCATTGCTATTGCATTGAAACCTGGCATTGGAAGAAGGGAGGTGATCCCATAAATCATATGATGAACCTTTCCCTGCCCTGTGCTGCTGTGAGAAGCAGTGTTGTGTTCTGCTGGGTTATTACATTGCTATTTTTTCTGAAAGTGCTAAGGAGCCAACTGGTCTTTAAAACATGCTTGTCTGATTTGATAGGGAAGGCTGGTTTATTGTTGCACAGTACCATAATAAATATAATTTGAGTTGGTTAAGTTATACTGTGGGATTATACTTCTTCACAAAAATATACCAATAGTCCGGGCAAAGGCTGGAGGTCAAAGAGGGAATATCACCATAACAGGATCTGGGAATGGTGTTAATGACTCTACAGAAACTCATTGCCTTGTCAGCATTGTGTCTGAGACCATGAGAAAGAAGGATGATCTTACAGCCAGGCTACACTGGACATGAGTGAGATGTGCATTGCTCCAGTCTGTGCTAAGAAGCACAAATAATGTTCCTTCCTCTCCCTCCCTTTGGTCTGTGGCCTCATGGGGTGGGTTGGTAACTGCTTCCATAGCACACACTGAACTGTGGGATGCTCGGTGTGTTACCCCACATGGAATGTTGGCCACTGATCCAGGCTGGGGACAGGCATTTCCCATTTCCCTGCAAGGGTCCAGGCACACCTGAAGGCAGCAGCCTCCCCACTGTGTGACAATGGCAAGGCAACAGCTGCAGCTGCAGGAGGGATGGGGAGCACCTGTGGGCAGGAGTAGCCTGGCACAGCCAGAGCAGCAAGGATTTGTTGCCTCAAGAGCTCCATGCTTCTCCCACTCCTGCTCCAGGGAAGCCAAGCACAGGAGAGGAAGGCAGCAGCCATGTGATAACCAGAGGTAACTGCTCATGGGGAGATTTTTCTCATGTGAAGGGGAGAAGCAGGATGCATGCACACTTGCAGATTGGCCTAGTGCTGAGTGTGAGTTTATAGGCAGAGAGTAAATAGGAACATGGGGAAACACTTTCCCTTTCTCCATAAACTTTTCAATTTCAGAGCAGCCAGATTCAATAAAATTATCTCACAGATGGAGGTTTTATTGAATCTGGACCATAAAGCTCCCATTATGGGGTTTACAACTGCCATTTACACAAATCCTGCTATAATAAAATACAGTGGTGTTTACAGTATTCCTGAAATGGCCACAGAATTACTGTGTGCACAAAAAACCAGCTAGTAATTCTTGGCTTATTGCACCGGGCGCTCCTCTGACAACATAAAGCAGCACAAACTTGGTGGGGAGAAAGGGGAAATGCAGAGGTAGGAGGGCAAGAATTACGCTGTTGCTTGGCCAAGATAGCCCAGGGAAATACCTGAATTGATACACAGGGAAATTGATTTACAGCCCTCACACTACATTCCCTTGATGGAAACTGTAAATATGCTTCCAAAAGGTGCTTCATGTCCTCAGCATGCAGCTGTGGGGACTGGCTGGGCACTGGTGGCAGCTGGGTCATCCCAGCCATCAGCAGCATCTGATGCAGCCACAGCAGGGAGCCAAGCTGCAGTTGGCTGAGGCATTGCTGAAGTTTGGTAGAAAAGTCTGCAGCATGGTCCTTCTCCTTTTCCCACCTGCCTTGTGGGTGCTGCCTGGTGCCTGGAGCAGGGTGTGTGCTGGGTGAGGGTGGGAGCTGCTGGTTGTGCCTGGAGGGGTTTGCTGAAAAGCTTCTGGTTGAGAGCTGGCTGTGGGGTTAACAGGTGAGTAAAGGCTGGATCTGAACTATCTGAAGGACCAAGGCTCCAGGTGCCTGAGTCTGCTGTCAGAGATGTTCTCAGTAGGGGAGAGGAAAAACTGGGAATTCTGGAGGAGATACTTCCTGGGAAGGAATGGCCTGAGCTGTGTTTTTGGGCATGGCTCTGTGCCTCTGGTGAAAAATCAGGATGACACCCATTTTGCTGATTTTTAATGCATGACTGAAGGAGATTCATTTCAATTGCACCTCTTTCCTCTGCTTGTCCTCTTGCTGAGAGTGGTAGCTGAGAGGTGATGGCTCTTCCTTTATGGCAGGTCTGTCTCACACCGCAGGCTTTCAAGTTCCCTCTTTATATATCACTGTTAATCTTTGTGCCTATGTACCTACAAAACATTTGCATTTGCAACTCTGTTAATTAGGCCAGAAAGCAGGTCAGCTTTCTTTCCTGTTCTCCTTAATATATTGTTTCCTGAAATCACCTCACAAATTAACCTGAGGTGATAAATTCTGATTTTCAGTGCTGTGCTACATGTAAGGGCAGAAACTTCTTGTGTGTACAGAGGAAATGTCTCATCTAAGATGAAGGAACACTATTTAAGTTGTAATGAAAACATTTATTTTGTGGCATATATTTAACAAGTCAATTCATAGTGAAGTTCAGCTTTCCTCTTTTGCAGTGAGCTCAGCAAGAATAATTGATTCAATCAAAGTTTTTATTAACTTTTCTTGTCATTAGGTACCTAAATACCTTTGCAAATCTCTCCTCCATGTATGATATGCTCTGATCACATTGGAAGTGAGTGGCAGGGTGGAAACTTGCATCATTCTCCTGCTACTCCCTGTGCTCCATCATGCTCAGCACATCACTCTGCACCCAGGGAGGGTCTCCCTGCCCCAGTGCTCAGGAGTCACCCCTATAATCTGTCACTCTCTGGAGAAAAGGTGCACATGCAAAGCTGAATTCCAGGGAGGCTGCTGAAACTTGGGGCTTTGTTTATGCTGCAAATTGGGAGAACTAAGATAAATGGCATGTTTTGCAGAGCCTTGTGCAGCAAGAAAATATCTAGTTTTTCTATTTATTATATTTTCAGTCAGTTATTTTGCCATTTCATCTGCTTGCTTCATAGTTTTTCAGTGTCCAAAACATGGTTTCTTTCCCAGATGTGTACACTCTTTGTTTCCTCTGGGTTGCTGATTTTAGCTTTTCTAATTTTGGCTGGGATTGGGCATTTGCTTGCCATTTCCCTTATCTGCCCCTCCGTAGATCTCACAGTAACTCTGTTAAAGCTCATGGAGTTACTTCAGAGCTATAGTGCTGCAATCAACAAAATCTAACCTGTCCTTTAATTTAAATTACAACTGCATAAATAAATTGTCCCCACTTCTACTTAGGGTCTTCCAAGGAAGCCTACATCAGTGTAAGATATTATGCCTATGCCTGCTTCCAATTCCTTTCTTTGAACCCTTGATATAAAAGCTGATGTGTCTCTGCCCTGCAGACTCACTCCATTATTTTTCTCCTGGAAGATTAGGGTGTGATATAGGTTTGCATCAGAACCACCCAAGCTCTGTTCCTTTCCAGTTTGCTTGACTTCAGCCAAAGTTTGGAATTCCTTTCTGCTTTGCATTCAGTTTATTCCACCTCTATGTCCACTTTGGATTATCATAGTAATTTAGGAAAAGTAATAAAAAATATTCTGTGGTTTTCTTCTAAGTCATACATGAACTGGGAGAGGGGGAGCTCAGTTCTATGTTTTGCCACATAATGGGATGGTGGCTGTGTGAACTGTCTTGGTCTGCTATTGCTGCTTCTGGTTGCACCTTTTAAATACTTCTGCCAGTGTTTTGTTTGGGTTAAGAATTACCCATTATGTGCAGTCAATATTCATCCTTCTCTTCTTGTCCATCTCACCTGTCAGTGGGGTGATTTAAATAACTGCTTGGGTTGTGAATCCTAAATGGGGCTCAAGACAGGAGGGGAGAGCTGAGGTGCCTGGCATGGGCAAATGGTGATGTCTCTGTCTGTGTGGCAACAGAGCTCCATGGGTCACAGTTTTTTGCTTTTGGGAAGGGTGCAGGAATAATGTATGGCAATGCTTTAAATGCAAGGAGTGATGGATAACCTGACCCGAGGGGGCTGGTGCTGCAGCTAGAGCTACTGCATGGATCTGCTTGTGGTGGTCACTGAAACGAAATGAAATTAAAATATTGTTTGTTTTTGACAGCTTTTTGCAATCTTTGCATTTGCAACATGCGGCGGGTACTCTGGAGAGCTGCGCCTCAGTGTGGACTGTGCAAACAAGTCAGAGAGTGACCTCAGCATTGACATAGCCTTTGCCTACCCCTTCAGGTAACCCCGGCCGGCTCGCGGCGGTTCCGCACTCGGGCAGTGGGGCTGGCCCGGCTTCACCGAGCTTCCCTTCTGTTACAGCAGATTTCACTTCAGCACCAGTCTGGGGCTCCAGAATTTTCCTCTGCTGTGCAGGAGGAGTGAGTTTGGCTAGGTCTGGTGTGCATGGGGCCATGGCAACTGCTGGGAATGGGAGCTCGGCAGAGGAGAGGAGAGATTCCAGAACCCTGTGGAGGCTAGGAAAGCTTGGGGAGTGGGAAACGGCAGGCAAGGAAAAATGGAACAACACATCATCCCAAAATAAAAAAACTGTAGTGTAGCCATTAACTAAGCTGGAAATGAGAGAGGTTTCCAATCCACTGCAGTAGCAAGGATCTGAAATAGCTACTCCAAGGGAGGGGGGAGCAAAAAACCAAAATGAGTTTGAACCATAATTTTGAAATGCTTTTTGAAAATTTTACTAATTGCTTGTTTACATCTCTTGGTGTCTGAATGCTTTAAACCTAGTAATTAAGGAAAACAGTTTTTATAGTTTTTTAANCAAAAGAGCATCTACAGTCTTCTGTTTTTAGATATGTCAAGTCCACTGCAGAAACCACTCACTTTTGTATAAGTGATTTCTTCAAGGAATTGAGATGATTAAGAAAAGATTGCATAATTCAATCTCAAGTCTAGTACACTATGCCTCTGAAATTATTTTTCTTCCTTGGGAAATCACATGCTGTTTTGCTTATGATTGCGATGCACAGACCAGACTTGAAAACATCTATTTCTTTAACATATTCTAAGATAACAGCAAATTCCAAACAGTGGGAACTGAATTTGATTCCTTGAAATGTTGTTCTTGCTTGACATACATTTTTTACTCCAAACAGTCACATTTCCTGGTGTTACAAATGTTTATTTTTTGTCTTGAACATGTCTACATTTTCTTTCATTTCTGCTTAGTATGCATAGGAGAGATCCTGAAAATTGAGTTATGTGAGTTTGTAATTTGATTCACTGCCAAATAGGTCATTTCTCCAACATTCATTACAAATACACCCTGTAGTGAAGTGTTTTTAGTTAGCATGATTATAAAACAGTATTTTATTTTAAAAGTTAATAAAACAGAGAGAAGTAGCCATCAAGTGTCTCCTAGTGTTTCACCAGGCACATCAACCATTGTTTCTAGATAGAAGTGGCTGCATTGCAATTTCCCACAGTTTTACTTATTAGAAAACTGGAAGTAATTGATGGGTAATGTAACATTCCAGCAGGTTGCAGAGATGATGCAAAATAGGGTTTATTTGCAGGAGGGATCCAGCTGAGGCTGTGGCTGGCCCTTGAACTCAGCATGCACAGATGGGATGTATGGCATGTACAATGGGATGTGGTACAAATGTACCTGAAATGTGTGGGTGAGAAGGGAGGTGACATTTAGCTGCTGTTTTAGGAGAAGCATGAATATACTCAGATTTTGTACAAATTGGGGTTTTGTTTGCAACCTGAGGCATATGCAAAAAGTGTCCAGAGATGTGGAGATTACACGAGGCAGAGATGTGTGCCTAAAAAATCTGGCCCAGTGCTACCTTTGGAACTTGGTGTCATCTCAGTGTTTTATCTAAATATTCCTGTGACTTTCTCATGTGTTTGCTGTTTTTGCTTTTCTCCAGTGCTCCTTCCACAGAATGGAGATGGGATGCTATAAAAACAGAAGTGAGATTAATTGGGAAAGGTAACATCTCAGAGCAGTGAATATGCTTGGCAAAAGCAGCTCAGAAAAGTTTAGGCTCTCTGATCAAGACTGCTCCTGAGGCTGAGGCTCATCTCCTTTCATGGGCTTGTAGGCATTGTTAGGTAGGATGAATTTCCCACCAGTTGTCTTGCATTCAGGTCCATCTTCACATGGCATTTTCCTTTCAAATGCCTTCACAGTCCTGATTATTGGCTGTCAGCTGGGGGAGGTGTAGGTGGAAGGAGAGAAGCTGCTGAGCATCTAACACCCCTCTGCTGTTGGGGCTGTCAGCAGTGACACTGAAGCAGTCAAAATACCTGAGCACTGCTTTTTATGAGCTGCACCTTCCAGCGTGATTTGAAGTGAAGAAAGTTGTGCTACCAGCTGCTTTCATTTCTGTTGCTGTGAATTTGAGGTTTTATTTTCTTCTCTCAAAAGGTGAACTGCTAGACCTTGGCCAGTAGATGACAAGTGTCAAGAGCTTTAAGCTGGTAAACAAAGTGGTAAGGCTGAACAGGACAGCTTGGCAAAGCTAGAAGGCTTGGATGTTTTGGAAATGAGAATTGAAGGAGCCTGAAAATGTTCCTATTAAAGCAAGATCAGAATGGGGAGAGAGTTTTCCACACTGAAAGGATGGGCATTGCACCTGTGACCATGTGCTTTTGGGGCCAATCACCTGAGCTAAAGAGGATGCAGGAGGGCAAAACCAGTGCTGTTTGGGCATGGGAATGTGTGGCTAAACCATATTGGATGCCAATATGACTTCAAACCCGTGATTCATGTAGCTCCAGGCCAGTCTTGACTGCACTGAAGCAGCACTGCACTCCACAGCTGGTAGCTCCAGGTGCTCCCAAAACAAAGGAGCATCTTCACACCTGCTTATTGAGATTTTTCTCAGCCCCAACCTACAAATTGTAAGTCTCCAGCAAGAAATAAAAGTTGAGTCCAAGAGAAATAATTGGTACAATTAGAGAGGAAGTTTTGAAACATACCTTTAAACTAATATGAATTTTTGGTTTTGTTTTATTTTTTTAAAGTTATGGCTATATGGAAGTTGTGCCTGGCTCCTGTGTTGTCTTATTGCTGTTGTAACTCTGGTAGCAGGAAATTGTGGAGCACCAAAAGGAAAACCCAGAGAAACCTTTTTCACAGGGTGGCTTCTTCTCATTTCTGCTGGAATCACTTTCTTAATTAGTCCTGGACCTGGATTAATTTGCCCTTTGAAAAGGGGGAAGTGAGGAAAAGCACAAAAGTGCACTAATCACTAGAGACCACCAGAGTAATCTGGTGCAGTGGTGCTTTTGCAGGGCTGGGGGACAGGATCCCTTGGAGAATAGCCCATGTGGTGGTGCCTGTGCAGGGCTGTTGTGCCAGGAGCACGAGGGGGCTGAGCCATTCCCATCTGAGCAATGCCCTGTGCCAGAGCTTCTGCTCTGAGCTCCTGCTGCTGGGGTGCAGTAACCACAGAAGAGTCCCCCCAGTATTGAGGTAATTGACCCCAAATCTGCCCCCAGCATCTCTCCTGAGACAGCAGATGGGATGGTTGCTTTTCCATCCACAATTACACCGATTCATTTAAGCTTCCTGTAACCCATGTCCATGACCCTATAGTCACCCTGTAATGTGGAAATTAACCTGAAGTCTAAACTCTGATATCCTCCAACAGTGTCTTCTGGAGCTCTGCCACACTCTTCCACAGATCCTGCCAGACTCTTCTGTGCCTAAGCTGATATTTTTAAGGATGTTTCAAATATTCACCTGAGGTCTTTTCTCATTTTGGCCTGATTCTAGTTTTATTGCAAAGTATTTCTTTCCTTATTATGTTTTAAAGCACAAATCAGCCATTCTTCTGGATACCTGTATATGCATTTTGAAAGTTTTACAAGTTCAAATATGGAATCAATTTCTCTGGCCCTACAGTAGCAGTTTTTTCTCTAGCATTAGGATCTGTGCTTGATACTGTCTATTGCAAATTTGGCACAAATTAGGATGTTCCTTAACTTGACCCTCACCCAAGCAATGATTCTTTGAGGGGTGGAAAAAAAAGTCAACATCTTGGGATTATTTGTTACTCTCACAGTCCATCACCCTTTCAGACTGGATTTGTCACTTATCCAAGTGCCCTGAGGCAATATGTTTTGTCTGTAATAAGAGTCCTTGTGAAGGTCCTATTTGTTTATTATTTTTTGTGATCTCAACAACATTTTTATCATGTACTTTGTTTTTCCTTGGCTTGACTTTGATAGTAAGTGATTGAATAGTACACCTACTGTGTACATATTTGTTACTGGTATTCACAATTTTAAGATGCTTTTTCATCAGTCCTCCTAAAAGCAAGTATTTTTGTTTGCTTAACTTACTGAGTCTGTACTGAAGATTTTTTCCTGCATGATTATTCGTATCACAGACTTGATGTTTTCCTTGCAACTGGCAGAGTTGCACTGGAGCATTAGGGCTTCTTCAGCTACTGATTTAAATGCACCTTTGCATCTCAGAAGTGCTCTCGTGATGATGTGCTGGGAGAGGTACTCTCTGCTGATGCCATCACCTGCTGCTTTGTGGCTGTGTCCTGTCCTGGCCAAGGGAGGAATGCTGTGCCAGGCCCTGGCTGTGGGTGATGCTGATGGGGTCTGTGGCTCGTGGGACTCCCAGGAGCAGAGGTGTTGTGTTGGACGGGTCTGCAGGGCAATGGGAAGAGAGAACCATCTCAATCCAAGCCTGTTAAGTCTTGAGGCAGACCCTGGACTAAAATCTCTTTGCCTGTAGCTTTTGGAGGTGCTTTAACCCAAGCCTACATGTGCAGTATATCCCCCAAGTTAAATGCTGCGTGGGAATTAATTTGGACTATCTCTTGTCTTTTCTTGGGGCATTTATCCTGAAAACTGCTTGGAAAATATTGGCCTGGAGGATGACATTGTTAAATTTTAAACAGTCTCACCTAAGCCAGGGGTTAGGTGAAGTGTGTGCAGAGGTGTTAGGAGCACTGGGCCACAGTTACTAGGACAGAATAGGATTTTCTGGCGGTGCTAACATGAGAGCCTGAGGAAAATACATCTTTGCACATCTTTGAATCACAGCAGTGAGCAAAACGAATGTTTTCCATTTTATTCTAAATCACCTATTAGTATCTTTTCAGTGTGCTAGTAAAGCTGTCTCTTCAAGTGATTTTTCCTTCTGAAGGAAAAGGAAATTGTGGTTTATGGGAGCTTTTCATTCACTTTAAGCATCTCATTTGAATAAAGACGTTCCCATTGAGCATTCTTGAAAGTGTTCACCTCATCTGCATGCGATGGATAGTCTAGTCTTCCATTTGAAATATGACAGCCAGATCTAAATTGCCTACTTAGAAGGTACAAATGATAATTAAAGAGAAAGCATCTAACTTTTTGAGCTTTGCATCTATCTTTCTTTGGAAAAGGCATCTACTAATGTTAGCACATTTCTGTGCCAGTCTGTACTATCCTTTATTTTCTTCATCCATTTGTAGTAAATCTTTCTTCTGAATTCAGTGAAAAACATTCTGGCTGAAAGATTATAAATGTCTGTGATGGCTGGGAGACTGACAGCTGCTGATAAATAGAAATTCTTTCAACTAAGTACTTGCCTGCAGTGCTGACTTTCGGCAACTGCAGTGGGCTCTGCTCCCAGACTTCTTAGGAGGTTGGAGATAGGAAGGAATAAAGTCACTGAGTCAGCTAAACTTCTTAAGGTTTGTGTTTTATTTTGGATGTCTTCATCTTACAGAAGATGCCCCTTCTGCAAAACCAAACTGTGGCCTCACGGGCCTCCTGTGGGTAGACAGGAGCAAAAGCAAGCCAGCAGGAGCTGTGCACTGGCTTCAGGTGTAACCTGTGCCAAAATGCAGATGCCCCAGTTCCCAGGCAGATTTGGCAGAGCTCCTGGAAAGGTGAGAGGTGCTGCTAAACTGTGCATAACCCATTCCAGCTTAATAAAGGGATAAATCTCCACCCTGGGACTTCTTAGAACAAAACCTGGTGCTTTTGAGAAGCTGCTTTTGCACAAGCAGGAGTTGCAGGGACGATTGGATGGTGTTCAGAAGACCACAAGCTGTGACACAATGGGCCCCTCTGGCTGGTCCATGAAAGCTGCATTAGTTTAGTCCCTCTTCTTGCCAAACTGTGAGCACCTCATCTGGTACTACAGATCTGGGGATAACAGCTGAACTGATGAGGAAAAATGCAATAATCCATCAGCTAAGCTGGAGATTTTCACCAATATCCCTGTTATATAAACTGGCTGTGTAGGATGGGCACTGAAGGCTCAGTCATGGCTTTAATTATCTTCCACAACTGTTTCAAACTCTGATGTCAGCAGTGCTTTTTATACCTAATTTTGACCTCTTAATGAATAATCTGCCTAACCAGGACTTCTATGTTTTAACTACTGTTAGTGGGAAGTGGAAGTTCGGTGAATGAGGAAGATAATGTTACATCCTGCTGAGTAAAAGTCAGGAAATCCTTCAGGTTACAAATATCTCCGTTTGTGACACCTTCACAAAGTGTCTTCGTATTTAATGTGACTTAGTGGTACAAACTGAAGCATTAAGATATATTTTTAACAAGGAAATAGACCTTTTTTTTTCTCAGTTGTGATTTTTACATTCTGGTAATTTATAGGGTTATCCAAAAAATTGCAGCTCAATTTTTCAAAATCTTTATTTTTCCCCCAATGGAAAGCCAGTTAAAAGATTTTATGCCATTGTGATGTGAAGGCAAGAACTTTGTGAGCTATTTAAAGTATGGTCCCAGCACTTCCCTGTCAGTGAAGGCATCAGAAACCTTGGTCAAATTCCTGCAGTGAAGCAAGTTTGGAAGCAACCTGAACATGGAGCTTGCAAAGCCAAACTGAGCACTGATCAATGAGCTCTTGGTTTAGTTAGAGCTGTTTGCTCTTAGATTGTCTCCTGGGCTGGGAAAAAGGTGATCCAGGTCTGCAGAATAAGTACTTTTCTTTTCAGGTTTGAACGAACATAGTTTCTAATAGGAAAGAATATTTCACATTTTTATAACTGGCTTTAATGATTAGAGAGTGCATCCCATAGTTCAGAGCCCTGATGTGATTTTTGCTTGCTTGTGCATGGCTACAGACTACTGAAGTAATTTAAAAATGCAAATCACTGTTCTCCAATGTCCACCGGTCTCCAAGAACCACACTGACTCTGGGGATACTGTCTTCAGACAAAGAAAACAGTAGAATGGGAGAAAATGGGCTTTTTTACTTGCACAGCTGTGGTCTTCAGTAACAGCTGTCCATGAGTACAATGTACAATGTAATTCCTGTTGTCAGAGTTTGATGGAATTATTGCTGGTTTGATTAAAACAGATAAAAATAGGGATGACTTTGTGACTTCTAGTTTTGAGGGCCTCCTCCTGACCCCAATTACAGTCTTCATAACCCACTTTGTAGAAATCTTCAAGATTGGCAAAGAATGGTTGTTACTTTTCGACCTGTGGATAAAGGCCAGTGCCCTTTTCTCACAAGTGAGGGACCAGAGATGCTTCCAGTCACACTTTGTTCCTGCGTGGCTTCTACAGAAAACCACGAGAAATCTGATAAAACCACATCTTCAGCTTCTCTTTGGGGCTGACCCTGTGCATGTGGTCCTCATCACAGCTGTGTTGTTGAAGCAAGAGACCACCCACCATTCCCACAGTTTCATGGCTGGTCTGGATGGCTTGGCTTCTGGGTTCAAACTATTTTGTAAAAAGCCAAGAAGCTGCAGCCCAAGGGTGGCAAAGTCTCTGCTCGCTCCTGCTGCTGGTGTGTTGGGCTGTGAACAGGGATTCAGTGCTTGAGGAGGTCAGAGGAGGAGGTTTTGTAAAACCATGAAGTCTCCAGTTAATTGCATAACCATGGACAAGCTGATGGGTCCAGGCAGTGTTTTTTGTGCTGGGGCAGCAGCTCTGCAGACAAGGTGACTTCTCCAGATGCTGAGGTTATCTCAGTGCTGCTATCGTCAGTGTTCTCCTGCTTCTGCTGTGTGGTTTTTAATCCCTTAAAACTCTAAACAAACACATTTTTGAATGCTGAACTGGGGCCATAGAGGAGGTTTGTCTTGCTTTGCAGCTCCTCAGATTGGTCAGTTCTCATCTTCTTGTCCATGTACAAACATTACAAAAACACAGAGCTCATGGACACACAGCTGGAGGGAGAAGGAAAGTGGTAGCAACTTTCTAGAGATAGTATCTGCTGTAGATAAGGGAGAACACTTTCTTAAAACTTTGTTAAATTGTAGAGCTTTTCTTTTGGCACTCAAAAATTGGATTTTTCACTAATTTGGATGGTCCAGTTGACCCAGACTGGCTGATTTTTCTTCATAGAGGCTATATTTTATGCTTAACACTGTTTTAGTGCCAGAAAAATTCTTCATTAATTCTTTAAGCCAAATTTGTTCTTAAAGTGTAAGTCACTTTTGGATTTGTTAATATATGCAGCTTTTTCACAATTTGAATTTTTAATATATATTCATGAATAGTCTCTGCAGTATTGTGCAGTGATGGTGTTTTATCTGTGCCTGCCACAAAGGCTTTTCCTAAAAGTCAGACTTTAGGCAACTTCCCTTGCAAATTTATTTTTGCACATTTTCATGCTGTCAGTACAGAAGCAACCAAAGCAGCCACCCTTCAGCTTTGCTTTGTTTGCCATTTGATCCCATAGCCTGGATGGCACATGGTGACCCAGCTGGGGGACAATCAAACACATGCCCTTCCCTTTTCCCTGCTCCAAAATGTGTATTTGCTGTACAGGGGCCCTGAAGGTTTCCCCAGGACTGTGGGGAATGGGATACATGGGATGTCTTTGGTCTCCTCTCACACCTGGGTTCTACATTAATGTATTTGCCAGGAGATAAATGCAATATTTTTCATTCAGTAGACTCTGGAGAGGATGTGTATCCAACCCCCTGCAGCACAGCCCCACTCAGTGCCTGTCCTCTCTGGATTCACACTTCCTGGGCTATTCAGGGTGTGAAGGTGCTGGTGATTTGTCTGCAGGTCCTTGGGCAGACCCACAGATCTCCTCGGCTCCTGCCTGGTGCTGGAGCTCACCAGCTCCCTGAGGAAAGGATTTGTCATATCCTTCCAACGTACATACTGTGACTGGGAGTTTCATTGGAGTCATCCCATAAAACTCTTCAGAGAACCTAATTTGATTGCTTTAAGTACGTTAGGACAATATACTTGAGAAAATTGTAGTTAAATACAAAGTAATATTGAAATACAGCACAAAGAAGTAAATGTTGCTGCATCTTCTGTAATTGCTCTTGTATTTATCTCAGTTGGTCTGGGGGGTGAAATTGCTGCTTTCACAGTTTATAGATCTGGATGAAAATGTATGTGAACACTGCTTGTCACGGGTGAAGCATTTATGGTTTCAGGTGGTTCTGGCTGAACACCAGGTGATGCCCAAGAATTTGGAATACCTTTAATGGAGTTCATAGCCCATTTGATGGTGGAAGGGAAGGTGAGCTGGAGGTGGTGTGAGCAGCTGCAGAATGTGTTAGGGTGCAGGAACAGCAGATCAGCAGTCCCACATTGCTCCATGCAGAAACACTGCCCAGGGATTTGATACATCCACTTCTCTGAAATGGTCTTAGTTTATCCAAATATTTTTTCAGGCCTTTTCTTTATAATTTCTACTGCTTGTGTTTTATTTGTAGATGTTTAGATTTCTATAGATCTTTCTCCAAATGGAAGCTTTTGTTTGGCTCTGACAGCTCTTAATTTGGAAGCTGTTTCCTGTGTCTGTCCAGAGGAGAGGGCAGCAGGAGAGACATGAGAGCAATGGGTTCAACCAGGATCTCGTTATGGGACCAGGTGACATTGGATAGTTATTTATGTGGTGATGCAAATATATGCCAAGGCCATTTCCAGGTCCTATAATTTGCCTTGTTCTATGAGCATGATGACTTTTTTTAAAGATAATTAAGAGTTACCTTCCTTCAGAGATAGTAGCAAAGCTTCCCAGAGACTAGAAAGCAGTTTTTCCCAAGAAAATAGCTCAGTGAAGGGAAATCAGAGCGTAATGCCACCAGTCTGTGCCACAAAGAATGTAAGTGCCCAGTCTAGGAAGTTGTTTGGATTGTAGAGACTGGTGGAGCATGTCTTTGAGCACTGTGCTCTGCTTGCACAGCAAAGAAAAGCATGTGTTCCTGAGAAGAGCTGTGAAATTATCTTGGGAGATAAATCTGGGTCTTGGATAAAGGCTTGGAAGTGGGGTTGGGATCACCCACTCAGCTTTCTGAGCACTCTCAGCAGCATGTGTTCTATAACCAGCCTTTTTTGTTGGCTTTTTGGTGCTACTCTGGAGTAGTAGGGTTTGCATTCCTGCTACGTGCACAGTCTGGGGAGGCTCATTCCCACGGCTGGCACGAGCCTGGATGTTTCTTCCCCCAGGAGTATTGTGCAGGCTGTTTCCCCAGAGCTTTGTGCACACAGTCACTGGGAGCAGGTCCTGCAGGAGGGATCTCAGGCTGGGATATGGCATCTGTGCCTTCTCCCCACCACCAGTGCTGGCCCTGTTCCAGTGTCTTCAGACCCCCTCCTCAGAAGGGTTGTTTAGCTTCTCTTTCTGGAAGCCTGAGCACCTCCAGGGGTCTCAGACTCACTGTCTTAACAGGACAAATGAAAGGAGGGGGAGAAGGATGGAGCAGAGGGACCCATGTGGTGCCCAGCTCTGGGTAGGCATCATGGTGAACCTGCTCTGAGCTGCCTGCACTGGGGGAATTGCCCAGTCCCAGTGCAGCACACAGTGTGGTGTGCTGGGACAGCAGCTGTGCCTGGCATCTTCTTCTGATACGCCAGTACTGTAGGAAAATAGTGCTGGCCAAACATGTACATCACAGCTATGTGCTAGTGAGGGCTGGGAACCTGGCAAGCTAGGAAATTGGAAGTATGAGGAGAGAAATGCTTTCTATTATTTTGGCTGGACATAAACCAGAAAAGAGTGTAGGTTGCTACAGCTTTCCTGGTTAACTTCCCAGCAGCACCTTCTGGGGTTTTTTTTTGGTCATGCTGCTCTGGACATGGATTTGGATGGGTATAAGCCACTAAAGTAAGCTGTGACAAAGGGGAGATCTTTAGGATGTTCAAATGTCCAGGACAGAAGCTAGGAATAAACATTTGCAAGATGATACATGCATTTGTGTGAAATGGGTGGTAGTGTTGAATAATTCTAGAGTGATATGGGCTTTGGATTTTATTTTTACGTAATAAATGGAGAGGTTTTATAGAGCGAACAGAAGTTCAAAGTGAAGTATTTTCAAATACTCTTTGATCAGCCAACTCTATTCTTTCTTCCTCTAGAAAGGAAAGAAACAAAAGACCAGGCTTGGATTGCTGAGTCAGATGGTGCATTTTAATTTTGCATTCTGTCTCCAGAGAAAAACAAACCAATTTTGTAGGGGGTGGGTATGTGGTGGAAATGAATGTGCTGCTGCTCTGTAGGGGAGGAGGGTACTGAAGGCACCTTTGAGTACTGGGGAGTCTGGAAGGGAGTTGCTTCTTGGGGCAGCTGGTAGAGTGAGGTATGGAAAACTGCTGGGATAGTTAGGAAGGATGGATAAGCATCTCAGTTTTGAAAGGCTGTGGTGTATGCAGGCAGCAGTGGGATGTGCATCATGTAAGGGATGGGAATACTTGGGTAAGTGGTAATTTCTTCATCATTGGAAAAAAGCTGTTTGAGAGCAGGTTGGGGTGAGAAGCGGTCTTGTCATTGTTAGCAAAAGGATAGAAATTGGATTTTACCAGAATAGCACAGGTACAAAAGGGGCAGGGAGCAGTCACCTCCATGGTAGCTGCTGGCCTGCTGAGGGGCAAACCCCATCTCCTCCCCACAGTTGTCCAGGGCTCAAATAACATCTCAGCTATTTGACTTTGAAGGGCTGGAGAGAACTTCAGCATTAATGGCTTCAAGGTGTCCAAATGTGTTATTAACAGGCTGTCTGCCTGAGACTAGCTTCAGCAGCTCCTGGATGCCTGGGTGCAAAGATTCAAATCCCATGGGAATTGCTGGATAATGATTTTGGTGCTGCAGGGTCCCCCCAACTCAGAAGTTTGTCCTTGCAGAGCAGAGGGGGAGGAGGAAAAATCTGCAGAGCTCACTCCATCCATCCTCCTGAAGACTGGAGGATCTGCCTGTTCCTTGCTGTGTGAGCAGCCTTGCAGATAGCCAGGGTTTAGCACCAAACATTCAGGAATGCCCAGCACTGGGAGAAGTGTTCTTTGCAGTGAGAAGATCAGGCTGTGAAGAGTGTTGGAAGAGTCAGTGGACCCCAATTTCCTTAAAGAAAAGCCTTTTCATTTGCAGGCAGATTTCTACTTTCACCTATTAGAGATGATTATCAAAGTGTTTTTCTTAATGTAGGTAGTATCTCTAGAGAAGTTTTACAGGAATGATGAGCTCTGTTTCTCACAGGAAAGGCTCCCATTTATTTGTGTTCTTCCACTTAACCTACAAAAACATCCATATTTGGCACCTCAAAAAGGTACATTTGCCCAGGGACTGGCTGGCTGGAGGCACCGGTGTCAAAGACAGCATAGTCCTCTGAAATTAGGGGACTCCAGTGTTTTCAGGGTTAACTAAAAGAAATGCCTTTACTCTGTATGCCAGAGAAAGGAAGATGTAAACCCTTGCCACGTTCTTGTGCCTCAACAGAGCAGTTTGACTTGCTGAGGGGCTCTGTGCATGGCAGCATTTCACTACTGTATTTTGAAATTTCATTTTCCCCTCATTTTGGAGATTATCAGCCACAATAAACATTTCCCAAGAAACCCCTCCACAAATACTACTGCAATAACTCATTTCTAGCAATGTATTTCTCTCAGGGATTTGCAGACAGTAAAGACAATTGACAGTTTGACTACCAGAAACAAGCTGGGGGGAAATACAGCCCAATGAGAAGATAATGGATCTCTGGGTTTTTGCAAGCACATGTGTGGGTGTTGCAGATTTTGTTCCAGCATGTTGTAGACAGGTTGGAGGGTGGATTACAAGATGCTATTTTCAGAAAATAGGACAACCTGCCAAAACAGAGACCTTTTTTTTGCCTGTTTTTCACTAGATCCTAGTAAAGGAACAGAGAAACACTAACCCCCATTGAGAATTTTTGGAGGCAGAACTCTATCTGTTGTTTATTAATCCACAAACTAATCAAAGCCCAGGAGAGGAAATCTATGCTGGTTCATCAATAACATTTGAGCACATTCTTGTGTTAATTGCCTAAGTCTAAACCCTGTGTGCATTGTTGAAGGGAGTTAAAATCAGACAAGATTAGATCGCTCAGCCTTCTGCTTGGGCTCTTCTGTGTCTGCTGGTGGAGTTAGACAGGTCTTGGGGCAGTTGGCTCTGACCATTTTCATGCTCAAGGATCATCAGGGGAACTAAGCTGCTCAAAAAAATGGTGAGTTATGATTAAAAGAAAGCTGTGGCTTGAATATCGTACTGAGGAAGTTCAGGAAGAAAAGGCAACTTCACATTCACATGGAGAGAGAGCAACTTTTGCTCCCCCATAGCACATGTAAAAGCTGTAGCTTTGTTCAATGTGTCTGGCTTATGTATTGTTTTCAGAGCAAGGGTAATTAGTGTCTGAAAATGTAACTGCTCTTCGTTATTGTGAAATAATGTAAAAATCCCTTTTTTTACTGTAAAACATTCCTGCCCTCTTTTGATCTTGTCAAGCTAAACAATACAGCTGTCTTGTCATCATGTTTCCCACGGCAATGGAAAGTTTGCCAAGTAGTGGAAGAAACCACAGAAGCCCTTAATTACTGTGACTTTATCAGTGAAACCTGACTGCCTTTGGTGGACTGGCTTCGGATGGAAATGAATTTGAGGGAACTTGGGCCTGGATGGCTTGGCCATGGCAGTTGCTGTTAACAAAGGGGATGGTGCCGGTAACGATGGGCAGTGAGGATGACCTTAGTGCAGCTCTGCTGAGTGAGGGGTGAAGGTCACATTCCAAAGTCAGGAGCTTTATTTCTGAATTAATAGCAATACTCAGGGCAGTTCAAGTCAAAAAAACCCTGGAGGAACTTACAAGGGGAAAGGTTTCCCTAATTAAGTAAATTCATTACTGTTGTGTTCCTTATTTGCATTGTGCATCAATCGGTGAAAATCACTCCTGTCAATGCAGCCTAACAAATGTTAGCAAAGTGCAGAGGTGTGATTGCAAAGGGTCACTCTTGAGGCTCCTGATTTTGTTTAGCAAATGGAGAGTCAAAGGTGAAATAGAGGGGTGGTGCTGGAAACTGGGAAAGCAGCAGAAGGAAGACACTTGGAAAGGGTGACTTGAAGAAAAAGGTGCGGTATAAATAATGAAAGATAAGAGTAGATAAAAGAAGAGCAAGTCAAGAAGTAAGAGACAGAACAGGTAGAATTATATCAAGAGTGGGAGGCAGAGGCAATTAATGTTTTGTGAGTCATCACCAAACCATCCTGCCCCCAGAAAGGCTGACTCAGCAACATCTGTGGAAAAAAAATAATTTTTCTCTCGGAGATGCCATTCCAGATCAAAAAGGTTTCGATTAGTGAAATTGGATTTTCTGTCACTGATCCTCCCCTGCCTTAAAGAAACTTTTCAGATGTATCATGTAAAGCCAGCATCCACCCTAACCACCTCAGGGCTTGGCACCCTCACTTCTCTTCCCTGTCACAGCTCCTCTTCCCAGGTCTGAATCATGGTCTATTTTGGGGCCCTTTGCACAACAGAGATCTCGGTTGTTTTGACAGAGGTGAGGTGGCCACAAGAGGCACCAATTACTGCACATCCTCTTAGAGGCCAAGGAAATCTAAAAAGAAAAGCAAGTGAATAAAAATAACTTGATGGAAGAAGGTTTCTGTGATCCCTGACAGGGGCCTGGCCACAAAAGCACTTCTGAGAGGGTACAAGTGTGGTGTTAATATATGAACATTTTTTCTGGCTTATGATTCAGAACTAAGGTGCAGTCAGGAAAACAGAAAAGAAAAGGAAAATGGTCTCAGTTGCTTTACCATGTTTTGTTAAGGCTGGTTGTTGTTGATGATGAGACTGAGCTGTGTTGACAGTGGACAGTCAGAGGGGCAGTGATGGGCAGCAACTCCCATTCTGACTCTTGATAGAAATACTCCCCAAGTTATTTCCTCTTTGGTATGCACAAGAGTTTGAGCTGCTGCTTGCAACACCATGTGGTGTCCAGTCTGCGTTTCAGGACTCCTGGGAAAGGGAAAAAAACTCAACTATAAAGACATGTTGTACACAATAAAATGCGTGCAGATTTGTCTTCTTCTTTTTCTTTTCCCCAAAGCACTTGGATTGCATTTAATGTAGCTCAGCCCAATTTCACAATGCTTGTGCAAGTGGTGTGAGGGGATGTGGTGGCAAAACCAGAGAGCTCCCCCCACTCCAGCAAAGCCTGGCTTTTGCTTGGCTCAGCTGGAGAAACAGATTCCACATCCTACAACAGGGCCCTAAAACAGCAGCTGTGGTACCTGACTGTGGCCCTTCAAACACAGCAAATGTCATGAGTTTTTGAAGAACCAGAAATTTGGAGGCTTGGACCAACAAAAACAACCAGCCAAAGAAAACCCTCCCAGCCTTGAGCACTGAGTTGCAAAGTCTGGG
Organism: Chaetops frenatus; assembly: GCA_013400775.1. Classification (NCBI taxonomy): domain Eukaryota; kingdom Metazoa; phylum Chordata; class Aves; order Passeriformes; family Picathartidae; genus Chaetops; species Chaetops frenatus. Next base: position 32,363 of record VZTR01010910.1, on the reverse strand, counting down.
CTGACAAGGAGACTCTTGGTCTGCTTGTGGGCGAGAGCAGTGCCCATCTCTGGCCCTGCACACCACTGCTGGTGTCCTTCCTGCCCCACACTGCAGCTCTGTGGCTGGGTGGGATGTGAAACCTGGCTTGAACCTGGCCTTGAGCCCCGATGAGGACTGTGAGGACAGCCTCTGCCTGCACAGCACTCACTCCCCTGGGGAAGGAGGGATGGGCCGCATTTCTTACTGATCCAGAGCCCCACAGAGCCTTCCAGTTACCAAGGTGCTTTGAAACACAGTTTTGTTCTGTGTCAATACAGCACCCAAGCAGCCTGGCGTGGTTTGACACTGGCCCAATGCCAGGCCACGAGAGCCGCTCACTCACCCTCCCCTGCCATAGCTGGGCAGCAGAGAGAAAAAAAAATTAGCAAAGGTTTCATGAGATGAGATAAGGGCCAAGAGAAAACACTCCAAGGGCAAAACAAGTTCACCTTACGTTGCAAAGTGAATTTTTTACTAACAGAATCAGAGGAGGATAATGAGAAGTAAAATAAGCCCTTAAAACACCTTTTTTCCCCCAGCCCCTCCCTCCTCCCCACCGACAGCGCAGGGACACAGGACATGGGGGTTTTCTTCTGCTGCCCTGGGAGAGGAGTCCTTCCCCTGTGAGACCGTGGAGTCCGTCCCACGGGAGACAGCTCTCCGTGAACTTCTCCAGCGTGGTTCCACTCTCACGAGCAGCAGTCCTGCCACACCTCCTGCAACGTGAATTCCCCCCACGGGCACACAGTCCTCCCAAAACTGCTGCGGTGCGGTCACTGCTGCACGGGGTGCAGTCCTGCAAGGCCAGGCTGCTCCAGCCTGGGAGCGGGGCCCTCTCTGTGCAGCGGCTCAGGCACAGGGTCACAGCCTCCTGCAGAGATCCACCCGCTGCGGCCTGGGCACCTCCCCAGGGGCTGCGGGGGGATCTCTGCATCCCCCGGGGATCCCCAGGGGCTGCGGGGGGATCTCTGCATCCCCCGGGGATCCCCAGGGCCTGCGGGGGCACAGCTGCTTCCCCATGGTCTCACTGCGGCCTGCAGAGGAATCTCGGCTCTGGCACCTGGAGCACCTCCTGCCCCTCCTTCTCCACTGACCGTGGTGTCTCCGTGTTGTTTCCCTCACATGTTCTCACCTCCTCCTCTTCTCTGACTAGAAGAAAAACTGTGTGCCCTTAGTTTTGATTTTCTTCTTAGATATGTTATCAGATAGGCTTTACCAACCTCTCTAAAACGCCCAGCCCTGGCCAGCAGCCTGTCCATCTTCAGAGCCATCAGGGTTTGGCTCTGCTGGACACGGTGGAAGCTTCCAGCAGCTTCTCACAGAAGGCACCTCTGTAGCCTCCCTGCGACCAAAAACCAGACCGTGCAAAACCAATACACAGCTGTACAGAGGAAAGCAGAGAAAGCTTCTTTTTAGACCATGCAAATCGTGCCTTTCAAATCTTATTGTGGTGATGGTTAAAACAATACTACTTTCTCTCCAGACTGCAAAATTGGCATGACAGGCACTAGGAAATCTTACTTCTCCTTTTATCCCCCAATTTTAGAAAAGAACTATAAGCCCTGATGAAAAGTGTGTGTCTGGTGATGCCAGGAAGCAGCGAAGTCAGGAAATCGATCATGAGCGTTAGGATCTCTCTTATGTGTTCAGAATTCATCAGGCTTTGCTGGCTTTACACAGGAAAGTCACTGCTCATCTCTGCAATTTGGGCAAACTTGGTTTTTGTTTTCATCCCACCACTACTACAATGATAGGAATAAAATCTCTGAGGCAAGTAGCTGGTGTTATTCATCAACCACTGATGAAAAGGTCCTGCCTAAGTTTGGGTGCATTTAATCAGGACCAGCAAAAGCAAAAAGTCATCCAATCCTCCAATGTCCATTAATCTGTCTTCTGTGATTTCTGCTGTGAGTACTTTGTTTTCCTCTGGGGAATTAACTTTTTATTTAGCCAAATATAGTTATGGCTGCTGTTGCCATTGGCTTGCTGTTGTACACATTAATTGCCCTTGAGCAGAGGAATGTCTCCCAGAAGGCCTAATCCTTTCTCAGCACCAGATCATCAGTTCTTTAATTGCTGCTGGCTTCGTCCCCTCCACTCACCCTGTGCAGAGCAGAACGTGATCCCTCATTGGGCTCCACATCCCCAGTCATATGAATCTAGGCCATGCAACAGGACCTGCCAAAATGACTCCTCCATGTATCCTCTTTCTTTTTCTGAACCAGAAATTAAAATTTTTACAGAAAAAAAGGCTCCTGCAGAAGCTTCCAGAAAGAACTATCTATCAATTAGCTCTGTCACTGATAAACAGTGTGTGAGTATAAAGTTAGGGCTTAGGTTTCTTAAACCAGGGCATGCAGACTTTTTCTTTGATCCAAGTTGTGTACTTCTGCTGCAGCTTGATTTTAAAAGCCTTTAATGTAGAAGTACTTTGTGGCTTGTAGCCCTATGGGCTAACAGCCACAGGTAGCTCTGCACTAGACAATTTTATGCAAGGAATTTGTGTATGTCCAAACATCAGTATCCCATGGGCTTAGTGTTCAGAATAGGACCTGTTTCTGCTGCCTGGATTGTAAGGATTCAAGAATCAAATTGTTTCTCATGTTGTCCTTTTTCAGTTGTTGCCATGGCAAAACCCCAGAGAGGACGAGGAGGGTTGTACCAAACCACTGGAACATAAACTTTTCTGTGGGATGATTAAAAGATGTGTTCATGTGTTCAGTCTCACCTTGGCACTCACAGGGGAGAAACCTCTCATGTACAAGCAGCTCTGAGGAGCACAGCCCACAGCTGCCAGTTATTCACGGAGATCAATGCACATCAGGAATGAGACAGAGCCAATGTATTCATCTTTATTCAGATAACAGCTTCCATTTTCTGTACTTCATCTGCTGCTCTATGGCATGTTTTCCAGGTTACATCAAGTGAATTTTGAGGCTCCCACTTGTGAAGGCAAGCGCCGGGAAACACTCGCCTTGATAGGGGACTTCTCCTCTTCGGCAGAGTTCTTCGTCACCATCGCGGTCTTTGCCTTCCTCTACTCGCTGGCTGCCACCGTGGTTTACATCTTCTTCCAGAACAAGTACCGTGAAAACAACAGGGGACCTTTAATTGTAAGTGTCTACAGCATTTGCAGTGTTTTCAGGCGTAGCTCTTTACCTCTTGCTTTTTCAGTTGTTGAGGTTTTGGCATGGTCTGGGGTATCCAAGTGTCCTGCTGCCCAAAACATCTCTGCATTCACCTGCTTTTTTATCTTAATGGTGATTTAATATTTTAACACCAAAGGTAATGGAGGCTGTATGCAGGAGGAGTTTAGTCCTGTATGCACTTGTGAAATTCTGTGCTTCTCTCCCACTGCCCACAGGGATGATGATCACACAAATAATGAACATTTAGCTGAGTGGTAGCAAGATTGGGGTCTCAGCCCTATGTCTGTGATAGCAGAACTTCATTGGTGGGGAAAAAAGGGAAGAGATCTTAGGCATTGTCCTAGCAGACAGATGAAACTATGCACCTGATCAAAGCCTGGCCATGGAGATTGCTTATTGCTAATTACTGCAGTGTTAAGCCAAATTATTTTGCTTTGGAGAATTATGTGGCTGTTTTCTTAGCATGACACTGAGCTTCCAGTATGTTTGTGTCTCCACACTGGCTTATGAGCCTTCCGGTTATCATCATCTGCACCCATCAAGCTGTGGCTGTTCATGCCTTTATTTTTCCTTTTACTGATTCCTGAAGGCTTGTGATAAAAAGCAAGTGCTGCTGTGCATATATTTTCTCCTAAACTGAGACTGTAAAGCCAGTGAGGGCTGTTCTGGTCCAGGTGTCTGTTGCCTGTCAGTGCATTGTGGTCCATGGTGCACCCCACGGTCTTGTTGGGCTGCCAAGCACTGGGTGCCAACCTTCACCTGAATTTGGGTCAGGTCTCTGCATCTGTGGGCTGTAGAGTTGCAGCACGGTCTCCCTTCCATGGACAACCCTCATGACTGCAAGGAGAAGGTTACTAAGGGAAAGAAAATACATCTCTGGAGTCTTGGTGTAAAGGTGGGGGGAGTTGATCAAGGACATGTGTAAGGAAAAAGTTAGTTCTGGGTTTCAGAACATTCTAAAGTTTATCACTGACAGAAACCAGACATTTTGCTGAGATTTAAGTGCCTAAAAGCCACCAGTAAAGAATATCAGAAATATATAACAGGGAAAAAAATGAATTGCTGGTGCAGAAAAGCTGAATCTATTAAAGGAAGTAACTACAATAACAGCCAGCAAAAGATTAAACTGTAGGAAGGTAAACTTAGCATCTTGAGGATTTGAGGGTAAGATTTTCCTGCTGCAGGGAGATGTGAACTGGTTTTTTTGAGTTTGCATAGTTCAAAACTTATGAACTTTTACCAGAAAAATTCTCCTTCCATATCAAAGGAACTTAATCCTCTTCATTTGAAGGTTCTTAGGTGTCATGGTTTGACACTGGCCAAATGCCAGGCACCCACAAGAGTCATTTGCTTACCCTCTTCTGCTACAGTTGGACAGAGAAGAGGGGGGGGAAAAAAGGATTAACAAAGAGTTCATGAGTCAAGGACTAGGAGAAAAACAGGTTTTGAGGGCAAAACAGGTTAAATTTAAATGTATAAAGTAAATTTATTATTAACTGAGTCAGAGAAGGATAATGAGAATTAAACTAAGCCCTTAAAACACATTTTTCACCCCAACCCTTCCCTCCTTTCCACCAAGAGCTCAGGGAAACAGGGCATGGGAGTTTTGATCAGTTTGTCACTCCCAATCTTTTCTATTCACTCAGGAAGAGGAGTCTATTTTCTGCTATTCTGTGAGTCCCTCCCACAGGCAAACAGTCTTCCCAAAACTGCTGTGGCGTGGGTCACTCATCCACGGGGTGCAGTCCTAGAAGGATAGGCTGCTCTGGTTTGGAAGGAGGGCCCTCTCTCTCTATTTGGGTCTCCCATTGGATCACAGCTTTCTCTGGCACCCACCTTCTCTGGCGTGAGCACTTTTCCCAGGGGCTGTGAGTGGATCTCTGCATCCCCTGTGGACTTCATTCATTACAAGGGGACAGTTTGTTTTACCACAATCATCACCAGGGCCTGCAGAGGAATCTCAACTCTGACACCTGAAGCACCTCCTGCCCCTCCTTTTCCCCACTGACCTTGGTGCCGCCATGTTGTTTTCCCTCACACGTCCTCACTTGCTCTGCTTCTCTGACTGGAAGAAAACTGCTGCTTGTAGGTACCATTGCCAACAAGTCCCAGGAATTCAAAGACTCCTGCAGGATCCCACAGCGCAGAGAAGTCGATCTGGTCCAGGTTTGGTGTCGGGGAATGGCTCGTCAGGCTTCCGCTGCCGGCCAGGCGGCCCCGCCGTCACGGCGTGGGCAGTGGCGGCCGCCGCGGCGCTGGCGCTGTTTAACACCGGGCCTCGTGCGGGGCACTGGGAAGGGGAAGCCGCTGCTGCTGCCGTCCCTGTGCCCTTCTGCCCGCAGCAGGGCTGGCCAGGGCCGGCCAGACAGGCAAGAGTCACCGCGGGCCGTGCCGAGATGGCGGCAGCCTCGGCGGCGCATTGCCACACATCGCACCAGGGATGGCGGCCGTGCCTCGCCACTCCTGGAAAACGCTGCACGTGTGAGGTTTTGATTTTCTTCTTAAATATCCTCACAGAGGTGCTACCAATCCCTCTAATTGGGCCAACAGGATGTCCCTCTTCAGAGCCATCAGAGATTGGCTCTGTCAGACATGGTGGAAGCTTCCAGCAGCTTCTCATAGAAGCTCCCCCCGTGGCCCTCTCCCGCTACCAAAAACTAGGCTATGCCAAACCAACACATTGCTGCCTTTCCTGTCTCAGAAAATGGCGAGGAAATGTAAGAAAATCCTGACAGAGGCAAAATAAAGGTGTCCCTGCAAAAAGAGTAAATAAATAAAATGCCTTGCTTTGTCTTGGTATCAAGTAAGATCTCGTTTCAAACTGCCTCATCAAAGGACTAGTTACAGAATTCTGCCATCTTAATTTTCTTGCAGAAAATAATTCTTGCTTTTGACGACCGCATTATTCTCTGTAGCAATAGAAAAAGGAAAGAGAAATAATAGTACTAATTTGTGACATTATGATATGGCCACTTGCCTTTGTCCAGGACTTCTCTGAAGCAGCTGCTGCAGTCATGTCTGTCACAGGATGCACAGCACAATCCGCTACAGCATTAACGTCACATTGACTTAATTTGTTCTGTGTAATGGATTATAATTGAATCTACAGGTTAAACATAATCAGTGTCTGTTACTAAAGCCTCTGTTTGAAATTTCCCAGTATTTAAACCTAGGCTATATGACCTTATTTGTTCAGAATATAAAAGTGCTTTTGAGTTTGTCCTCCAGCAAAAGCAGCTCCTGCTGGTGAGTGGTTCTGGAAGTGGCTGAGGATTATGGTCATGTTATGCCTGACAAGAGGAGAGTCTCATCTTTCCCAGCCAAACGCTCCTACAACTCCTGTGCACTGTAAACTGTGTTGTACTTGGTACTTTTAGAAAAAATAACCTTTTTTGCTTGGAGCACATCCTTGCTAGTGTCCCTGAACACTGTCCAGTGCAATGATTGCAGCACCACAGCCTGACTGAGGGCAGGTGTGAGTTCCTCTCTGCAGTGGAGTTGTAGGGAATATGCAGAGCCCCAACCAGAGAAAAAGCTGTCAGTTGTAGCCAGGAGGAATTCAGCAGTCAAGGAAAAAGAAAACTTGGAGTGAAAAACAGCTTCTCAGGGCTGCAGTGCTCACCTAAAGGATGTCATGAGTTCTGTGAAGGAGGCAGGCAATGTATCCTCCAGCTCCAGGCAGATGCTGCTCTGAACTGATGTGTATCAGATCAGATGTGTGAGTATGTCTCATCCCTGAGATTGTTCCTTCCAGAGAAAAATGCTGCAAAAATCTGTGGTGCAGCACATGTTGGTGAAGGAGGCCGGGCAGCCCTCATTCTGTTTCATCACCAGGCAGGATCAGTGCATCAGGCACTATATCCAGACTACCATTTTTTTCCCTCTTAGCGAAGAGTTTGAAGATGATAGTTTCATCCATCCTTGCTTCTGCTGCAGTGCCTGAACACAATTTCATGGTTAAAACCATTCCTGTTTTAAGCCTTGTACTTCCTCTTGGCTTCATATTTTCTCAGTCTGGGGATGACATCTGCCTTTAAGCAGCACGCTCTCAGAGCTGCCTTTTCTCCTGAGATATTTTTCGGAAAATGAGTATGACAAGAGAAGTCGAGAGAGGAAAAAACCCCTTTCACTTGAAATTTTTTAATATTTTTTCATAATGCCCCTGCACAGGCAGTCAGAACACCATCAGTGCATTACCAAATTGCAGAAGCCTGACTGGGTGCAGAAGATACGATTATAAGGAATTTAATGAACATTAAGTCCCAAGAAACTTGCAGGGAAAATTTCAGTCACAAATGTTTCAAGTTTACTCTGTTTATACAGATACAGGGAAATGAACTGCATGTGCTGAGATCTCAGCGAAGCATCACTTTAACTGGGGAAAAATATTTTAGCGTTCAGTGTGGAGTGAGGCATGATAGCAAGGAAATATTTCCAGTGGGAGAAGCAGTTAACTCCTTCCCTGGCTGTTTGGATGGCAGTGGTGTGTAAGCCATTTCTGTTGCTAGTGTTGTCTGTCAGGTTTTGGGGATAAAAGTCTTCCTTTTGCCTTTTGGTCACACAGGGCCCTGGTTGTGTTACTCATCCATTCCCATGGGGCTGGCAGCAGTGAGTCCTTGCACTATGTGCCCTCTGCTTCCCTTGCTGGCTCCCTCAGGGATCATCTGAGGGGGTTCATACAGGCAGATGAACCTAAGAGAGGACCTTGGATTCCCAGTTTCTGAAAGAACAAGGGGCAGGTTACCAGGGATTCAGTACCTCATAGAAATGTGCTGTGTGTGTCTGAGCTCTGCAAACCATAGCTGTGATTTTCATTCCATTGCAAACTCCCACATGGTGCACATGTGCAGGAAGGAGCTGGGGGCTCACCTTGGTGGGTACAACGAGGGCAAGGCAGCTTCTCAAGTGACTGATTAGTGCTCAAGAGTCACTAACTTTTGAAAGAAATTAACTGGAGGTGGTGACTTAGATTTTAAAGAATGCAATGCACAAAATGCCACCAGTTTTCAGTATATCCCCATCTCTCAGACCAAACCAACATAAGCTGGTTTCCACTCATTTAACACCATATAACCTGGAGAGGCACTGCTGGTTTGTGATGAGAGAAGAGCTGAGCTGCACCCTGGGACTGCCAGCCCAGGCATCTGTGTTGATGCTGTGCTTCAGGTCTATACATTTGGAGCTTCTTGCATGCAGAGAGTAACCAACCCAGCTGTGATGAACTTTTAGGGGATCAGGGGTAGGATGTTTCCATACGTCTCTCAGAAAATAAAGAATAGTCACAGTCAATGTATATCAGTCCCCATCACGCAGACTTCTTGCTTTTCCTATAGTTTCTTTACCCTATATGTGCTCCATTTAAAATCCACATGCTGACAACCTTATGTGCCTTCAGGTTTGTCTTTGGGAAGTTATAGCTTGGCCATGAGAAACCACATGCATTCATGTATAAATTTAAATCACTTCATTAATATTCCAATCAATTAATATAAAAGCATAAAATTATTCAGCCAAGAAAGGTGACTGATATAGCCCTGAAAAGAGGTAGTTCATTTTTATAAGTTCATTTTGATAATCTCATTCTTACGGTGCATAAAGATGCTTACATCTTAAGAAGATGAGATCTTTCCTTTGCATCTGGAGCCCCATCATGAATAACCACATTATGCAGAAAGGCTTTTGGTTCCTTATATATGTTGCAGATAGAGAGAGTTAAGTACACCCTGGTCTGCTCTTTGGACACCTCTTTGATTAAACGTGTTGTACTTCCTTATCAGTGTCCAGTTGTGTACAAAATAGACATGAAAAGAATAAAGAGCCATATATAAAAACAAAGACTGAATCCTTTACAGTTGAAAATTGAAATTAGGAAGAACCTAAGAAATATAAGAATATTTCTTTGCATTTCAAAGAGCTGTTTCAGCCTGCAGTAGTCCTCTCCTTTCAAAGCACAGGCCAGGGTGGCTTTGCTGTACATGCTGGTGCCTCCCAAAAGGCTCTGCACTTCCCTGCCAGTAGCAAGCTGCAAGGCCTTACACTATTGCAAGAAGCATGTGATTCTTTCAAAGCTTCATTCGGCAGAAAATCTGGGGTGGGACCTCCTTCAAACCAAAAAAGAGCTAAAATGCCACTGTAGGAAGGCGTTTGCTGCCTGCGGCAATCTGCTGCTGGCCGCTTTCCCGGCTGGGACCGGGGCTGTGGCTCTTGCCGGGGTAGTTCTTGAATTTTTAGGTTGGTTGTGACTGTGAAAGCAAATCCTCTGAGTGGTTTGCCTCTGCTGGGTAAAGAAATCTCCCTCTGCTGCTGCGTGGCTGGTCATGAAACCTGTTGGCAGTGCTAGACAGGCTCTGACTGGGAGGGTTTATGGACCTCCCCATTTGTGGAGCTGCTCCCTTGGATGCTGTAAATGCCTGAGAGGCTTTTCCTGAATAGAAAGGTTTTGTGGCGTGAGCCCTGCATGGAAGCCAGTTACAAGGCAGCAGCTGCAGTTCTATGAGGGAGGAGGGATGCCAGGAACCCTCTGGCCAGGCCAGAGCTGAGGTTTTGCCTGTTTCCAGCCATGCCAGCCCAAGACCATCCTGCCAGGCTTGGCTGGGAGGGACAGCAGGGCACAGAGTGCACGCAGGGACATTTGTGTCAAAGCCTTCAGGGGCTGATGAGGCCACTGACCAGCTTGGAGCAGATGCAGCACATCCCCTTTCTGAGTGAACAAGCAACTTCTGCAGAGGATCTTGGCTGGGTGAGGTTGTGCCAGAAGCTGGGCAATCCAAAACTGTGCTCAGGAGGCTTAAGTGGCTGTAAGTGACTGCCCCTTTCAAAGAGGGGCATTTTGCAAAAGCCAATAAGTAGCTCGATGGCAAGGAGAAATATTTCAACTGTCATGAAAAGAAAAGGCATTCACAGTTCTATTCTAAGATGTATAATATATAAAATTGTTCCAAGTAGGCATTTTTGGCAAACTTAGTAATAACAAGATTCAACTTGAAAAAGGCAGCAAGAATATTTTTTTTTGCACATACTTCAGGATCTTAAAAAGTCCCTCCTTGTATATTCAGAATATTTTAAATTTCAGTTTTTGCCTTTCTTTACATGTTCCTATTTTCTTTCCTTCCCAAAGGCATCTGTAGAAAAAGCAAAGTATCTCAGCTGAGATCTGAGAGAGAAACGCAGCAATTAGGAGTGTAATGTAACCATACAACAATACACACCGAAGAGATCTGTAGACAACACTTTAAGAGAGTAACTACAGAAAATTACTTCGTTCCAAAGGAAAAAAAGACTCACCCATGCTATAGGGATATTAAACATTGAAATGCAAGATTTGTTTTAGTATGCAGGCACTCTGGCCTTAATTACCAAGGAGAAATTCCCCAGATAGACATTAAGCCACAGAACAGCTTAGCTTGAAATTCACTTTTATTTTCAGCATGTCATTATCTTGTAACTCTGTTCCACCCAGAGCTGTGAAAATGTTCAGCCAGAAATGCAAACCCACTTGAAAACAAGAGAGGTTCAAGTTCCAGCCAAACCTGAAGGTTCGCAAAGAATCAAAATAAATAGGAAGATGCAAGTTCGCTCTAGTCATAGAATCATACATTTTGCTCCTTGCATTGTACAGAGAAGGCAAAGAAAGTCCTCCAAGAGCTGAGTCTGACCATGTAGCCTTGATGAGAACACCTACTGAAAAAATCCCAGTGTTCCAGTAGTCTTTCTGTCCTGTCTCCTTGGCCAGCTGGTGGACAGCTGGTGGACAGGCTGCATGGTTTCCTCTTTGAGTCTCACTGCGCCATCTTTCACTTCTGGCTCGGTGTGTTTCTTGTATCCAGCCAGATTTTACAGTTTTTGGGAGTTCCTCTATAAAAGAGCTGATCCTGGCACCCCAGGAGCAAGAACCCTTTCCCCAAGGCTCTGACCTGCTCTGAAATAGGGGAGTTTGTAGCAGAGAGGGCAGGGTTTTAGACTTTGTGAACACCCTGGCACAGAGGAGCAGAGAAGTCAGGAGAAGGCTAGAGCATGGGGTGTGATGGGGAAGACAAGACCTGAGAAATAACATGAAATATTTAGTGCCTTTTGGGCCATCCCCTCAACTGCACAGTGCCATGGGGTGTTCTAGAAGGACTTACAGCCCAGGACATTGGCTATACCAGCAGTCAGGGTGAGGGGCTTGTGCAGATGCAATCATTTGTGCAATGAACCTCACCAACATGGGGTCAGGGCCTGTAAGCTCAACAGCAGGTCTGTGCCCCTGCTGCTGTCACCTGCTTCAAGAATTTTGCTCGCTTTTAAAATTTCCCTCTTTTTAGCAAGTTTAATCTCCTGTGTTGCATTAGTTTTAGTCAGTTTGTCTCTGTTTGCATCAAACTTCTACCTGCTGTTATGCATTTCTTTAACTGGCATTGCCAGTGCACTGATTACGCAGCTGGATTTCGCTTGCTCCAAGTGTGGTGGCATTGGGAGAGAGTTGCTTGTCATTTGAAAAATATATTCCCCAAAATTCTGCTGTGTCCCCATCTCTTGTGTCAGTCAGTAACTGCATGGGGTCTTGGCATCTGGGTCAATAGCTTGTCAAACCTCACAGCAAATAAAGAGCATCTCCCATCACCATCCACAGCTCAGCAGAAATCTCGTGTTTCTACCAGCTGGAATTTTTAGGAAATGTTTGCAATTGAACTGTTGCCTCTAGGAATCTGTTTCTCATTCACTGCTAAGACATATGAGATACAATAATTTCTTTTGCTGGTAATCTCCCTGAGAAGAAGAATTTCTCTGGGCTATATGCCTCTGCCCACACAGAGTCTCTCTGGGTGCTATGAGAGTTGTCAGCTCCTGGGCTTCACGCTCTTGAAGAGAGTCCGTTTGGGCAGCATGAAGGAGATAAGAGGAACTCAGAGCTCGGTGGCAGACACAGGCCTTCAGAAAACAAATTGTTAAAAGAGAAGGATGTATCCTTTGGGAAAGCATCCAAGCACAGTTAATTTAATCCCATCTGCGTCAGTGGAGACATCCTTTGTTCATGGCTCGCTTGTGTGGCGGCTCTATCGCCTGGTGCCTCTTCCGTCGTGACGGAGGCTCGTGCCCTCCACCCCTGTGGTGCTCCTTCCCCAAGTGTCAGGTGGGCTTGTAGATGAGAGTGGTGTTTCCTAGGGAATGCTTATTTCTTTGAGAAGCAACCTGAAACACCGGGTTCTTAATGAGTGTTTTCCCTTCCTTCCATGCACACCTTTATTTTTTCAAGGGGGAAGGGGAAGCAGCCCCATGGGAGGTGGGATATCAAGACGCAGTGGTATGTTAGACTTTGGCACCTCTGCCATCTGTTGTGGGCTGACAGATGGGATGAAATATGACAGCAGAAAGGCTCTTCTGTTTTAGCAAGACACAAGAAAGCTTGAAAAATCACACCTCCTCCCTCCTTTCCCCCCAAACCCACACAACAACAGTGTCACTTGGCCACTTGTTCTGGCTAAGACAAGGAGAAGTTTATGCCTGTGCATGCTCCCGAGTCTTTCGAGGGGAAAGTGAGCAGAGTGGATCAGAGCAGAGCTGCTGGAACCTGGAGGGACCACCACACCTTCTCCCCTCTTTTCACATGGATGGGAATTAGGAACCAGCGCTTTACTGAGCCAGGGAGGAGTCTCTGTTTGGCAAGTCATGCTGTTTACTTGCTCACTCATGGTAATTAGTGGCTGCATGGCTTATGCAGCAGGGACATTTGGCCTTACCTGTGGCTGGTGAGAAAACTCCTCATCTGGTACCTGAGGATTAGCCAATTTCAGGTTCCCCCAGAGACAGAAACACTTGCTATTGGGAAGTCACCCTGACTGTCTGTAGGAGTACCCAGGGCAAGACCCAGCCCTCAGGAGGACCCAGCTTCTTTACAGGCTTGTGTATTTTGTAATTCTTCCCAGTGCATCAGGCTGGTGCTGTGAACAGCCACGTTTTCAAGGCAGCTCAGCATCCTGGGTACCAGCCACATGTTTGTGAGAATCTTGCCTCCAGGCCAGAGGTGCAAATGTCAGCCAAGGGGCTCTGCCCCATCAGGCATGTCAAGCACTTCTGAAAATTATCTCTGTCAGTAATGACAGTGACACAACCTTCCACTAAGTAACAAGCTCTTGGTATTTCTCTCCTCTGACATAAGCTTTCAGTTTCTGGTGATTTAAAATATTTGTTTTCCTTTCCAATGTACACACCAGTATAATGCTTCTAACTAATTTGTCTTTTAGGATTTCATTGTGACAGTGGTCTTCTCATTCTTGTGGCTAGTGAGCTCATCTGCTTGGGCTAAAGGACTGTCAGATGTAAAGGTTGCCACCGACCCCGATGAGGTGCTGCTGCTGATGTCTGCCTGCAAACAGCAGTCCAACAAATGCTTGCCTGTTCGCAGCCCTGTTATGTCAAGCCTCAACACTTCGGTTGTAAGTGACTTTGATTGCTGCTGTTCACCCCTACCTGGCAATGTATTTCATCTTTTACCCGTGTATTGACCTAAATTGACTGGTGCAAACCAGTTAGCTGACATGATTTAATTGGAAGAGCAGTCTTGCTGCAGGGAAAGGCAGGCTGTGACTCACAGCAGCTCTGCCATGGAGCAGCAGCAGGATGAGTGTGGAGGGTTGGGATGGGGAGAAGGCAAAGTGTCTGTCCAAGTGCCTTGGTTGCCCCTCTGCTTTTAACGTACTCACTGCGACTCTCTTGAAAAGAGGTCTGTGTGCTCCTTTATGAAGGAAAGGTTTGTGCTTTACAGATTCCTCTAAAAATCCTCAAAAAACCAGCATAAAATTGGACGTCAGCATGTTAAAAAAAAAAAAAAAATCACAAAAAATTCCATCCAGGCCAGCTGACCAATTAAGATCTCTCTTTTTAGCTAGTTTATTTCAATTTTATCTTTCTACAATTCTTTAAACTTGATTATGTTTTCAAACAAAAAAAATTTTTTTTTGTCTAAAATCTCAACATTTTTTTGGAAATAAAAAGCAAAGCAGACACCTTGTGAGCTCCAGCTAAGGGAGGTGAATTTGGGAATTTGCTCCAAAGCTGAGAAAATTTTCCAGCGAGTTTTGGGAGAATCATAGAATCATTTGGGTTGGCAAAGGTCACTAAGATTATAGAGTCCAGCCACTAACCCAGCACTGCCAAGTCCAGCACTAAACCATGTTCCCAGGTGCCACACCTACACTTACCCCCACAAATGGTGACCCTACCACTTCCCTGGGCAGCCTGTTCCAGTGCCTGACAATTGTTACAGTGGAGAGATTTTTTCCTAATAACCAGTTTGAGCCTCCTCTTGCACAGCCTGAGGCAATTTCCACTTGTCCTTGGGAAAGGAGGGGTTGGGAGCAGCTTTGCCTTCTCCTGGGTCCATGCAGGGTCCATAACACTAGGCTGAGCTTTGAGACTGTGGCTGCTGGTGATGAGCTCCTCTTCTTCCCACCCAGGTCTTTGGCTACTTGAACTTTATCCTCTGGGCAGGCAACATTTGGTTTGTGTTTAAGGAGACGGGCTGGCATTCCTCAGGCCAGCGGCACCCTGCGGACACCATGGAGAAGCAGCCCGGAGGCTACAACCAAGGTGGCTACAACCAAGACAGCTATGGGCCAGCTGGTGGCTACAACCAGCCAGGCTCCTATGGCCAGGTGGGTGAATATGGCCAGTCCCAGAGCTATGGGCAGAGTGGGCCAACCTCCTTCAGTAATCAAATCTAGGGTTCACGCAGCGCAAGCTCTTGCGTCCTTCACGTGTAGAGAGTTTAGCAGGTCTCAAGTTTCAGTGGCGCCAGATTTTTAAGGGTTCTACATAAATTAATGCTACAACACAGTGTTTAAATGTCCGTTGAAGATCTAAGCCCACCTCCTTTGGCAGATGGGAGGTGGCCAGTGGGCTGGAGTTGGCCTTTCTTTCCCTGACTAGCCAGACACAGGGGATGTGCTCCTCGCTGGTGACCTGGAGTTGCTGTTGTAGTACATACTGTAGAGATAACTTTATGGTAGTTTTGTATGTGTTAAGATGGTAGAAGCATTTTGTAGCCTCAAGTCTGTAGTATTTAATATGCATAATATAATTGAATTTCCTTATGCATTTTGGTGAAAAAACAGAAGTGTTTTACTATGATTTCTACAGATTATTCTGTATATCCATGCATGTAACATTGCACCTAAATTTTCAAAACTGCCTGTCTGTGACTTTTCAGAGCATTTGTTTTGGTTATACCTTTTTGTTTCAGAAGATTTTACCATTATTTCAGTCAACTGAATTGTCCATCTGTAATTTAGTGCATGGATAAGCAGTTTCATACTACCAAATGTCTGGACTGTGTAAATGGAACTTCTCAATTTCTGCCACTACATTTTGTTAAATGTCTGTTTAAAAGAAGTATGCATCTTTTATATATTTTGCAGAGTTGAATATATGGCTTACCCGAGTTCTGAATGCTTTGTAACTAAACTGTTTTTCCTTGAAATGGCATTCAGTAGTATATATGGTACCTGACAAATGTTTATTCCATATAACTCAGCTAAGTATTCCTTCTATAAATCACTATTTCTATGGATGTTTTGTGACTCTTTTAATGTGAGCTGTGGAGAATAAGGACCAAGTAACTGTGTTATATGTTTACAAAAGTATTTATTTAACTAAGATAACAGAGGTGCAGATATCAGTGTGCAAAATCATGGGAAAACGCCCTGTTGCTTGATACAGCAACATGAAAACTGCACGTATTGTTGTGACCTTACAAAGCATAAATAATATTCCTTTATGCCCTCTTATGAGAAGAAACCCTTTCTGTCCGTGCTGTTTCCAGATTTAGATATCCCTCTGTTAGGTCACTGCCCTGAGCACTAGCTTGGTGCTACTAGAGAATGTAACTGGATTGACCAAATAACCCAGGCTCAGAGGAAATCACCCTAAAAGAGCCAGAGCCAGACTTGCAGCCTGTTTGGATTCCTCCCTGGGAAATTCAGCCCTCCCTCACCACAGCATATGAGATGCATTGACACAAATGAAAGCCTGAAGCACAATGTACTAATCAAAACTGATCATCTGCATTTCTAGATCAAAGTGTATCAGTATATAATCTTATTGTATGAGCTGTAATGTTGAAAGCATCTTAGCTTAAAACAGCTTAGTCTCTTCTATGATTGTTGTAACCAATTTATGGCTACTCAGTGGATGAATCTATATTGTGATATCTATTTGACCCTAATAAAGTTATTGCATACAATGCATGTTTTCAGAGTATGTTAATATTAAAATGTCACTGCCAAAAAACAAAGATAACTATTAAAGAGAAATAACTATTCCTGTGCCTGACCTTATTGGTCATATTCTTACTGTTTTCCAACACTTTTATGGGGATTGTTTTAATGTACAGCAGAGTACAACACTTCTGCAGACACCTGTCATTAAAGAAAGTGTGCAGTTTAATACCTGCCTGCCTCTTTACCTGTCTTTCCACTGTCAGTAGGACTAGTCCAGTACTGTGCTAACCATCCCAGTTCTGAGGATTACTGGAAAGCCATGTGTGAGCTTTAGAGAAAACAAATTGGAATATGTAAATGTTCTGCTATTCCAAATGAGGGCAAAATACAATTTTCTGAGTTAATGAAAAATTTTATTTTGGCTTTTAGTTAATTTGTTTGGGATTTGTTGGTTTGGGTGGTCTTTTGGTTGGTTTTATTTGTTTGTTTTTGGGGGTTGTTTGTTTGTTTGGGGGGTGGTTTGGTTGGTTGGTTGGTTTTCTTCTTTTAAGTTTGGAAAAAAGTCAGACATACATCAGCAAGTCAAGAGAAAGTAAAATCTGTGTGTGTGTGGCAAGGGGTGTGATGTGATGTGTGCTCTTCATACCCCTCCCACATAGTCCTGCTTCTACACTTTTTTTTTGCTACTGTTGTTCTTTTAAATTCCCTTTGTATTAATTGATGAGGAATATCCCATATTAAGCTCCCATGTCTAAGCTTCTCCACTATAAATAGTTCTTGTGTCAACTAGCTTTCTCTTCCTGAACTTTTCTACTCAAATAAGCAGGGTCCCATTCCTAAACTTTCCTATGCAATGCTGAGGGATGGAAATTAATTTTGCTTTGGTTTATTCCTGCATTTCAAACCAGATGAAAATCTTGTGTACCCCTGTGAGCACAGGACTGCAGCTTTCTGGAGTTCGCATCCCTGGAGAAAGGGCAGTTCCTAATACAAGGCTGCAAACAGAATTAAGCTTATGTCCTATTTTGGGTACTATTTGTGTAACTCCAGGTCTAAGGTTTTCTCATGAAGGGCAGAACTGGTGGAAGAGTTAACAAAAAGTAGTGTAAGAGGCACATGTCTTCATGGAAGACTTGCCCTTGCTTTACCCAGCTGGCCAGATCTTCACAGGCACCTCAGCTCCTTGCTGCTGTACAGAACAGTTGAGCTGGTTGTTACCCTTTGGGGACTGTAATCTTCACTCTGGATTAGGAGGGAAAAAAATCTCTTCATCTACAGCTTCTCAGGTTAATAAAGTATGGCAGCTGCAAAAGTGAAAACAAAAATGATGCCTGCACTTTCTGTGTTATGTAAGAAAATGCATTTGAATGTTTCCTCCATCTTCCTCTGGATTTGAATCTTATCACATCCTTTTGCAGTTGCTGAGAAATCGAAAGTTTATTTCAGCTGGGGATGGTGACTGCATAGCCAAGGGTTGAGCAACAGTTTAAAAAGACTGTATTTGATGTTACCTGCATTTAAGACAAATAGCAAAGTAAACTCAAGTATCCTTTTTGAAACTGCTGCTGGCAACCTTTCTAATTTCATCATTAGTGAGTATCTCTGCCAGTTAGTTAAATAACTAGGTCAGACTGGGAAAGAAAAAACGTGTTCCTTGATCTTCTGTGCTGTCCCTCCTGTTTTCCCATGTGTTTCTCTTTATAGCCCATTTCTCAGCTACCCAACTTAGGAGCACATTTGCATTATCAAGTGTGAAGCTATGGGGGAGAGGCAGGTGCATCTAGTGAGTGTGCTGGGGAGGGGGAAGCACAGGACTTTCTCCCCGGGTGCCTCAGAGGCCAAGGAAGGGGCACATTCACCTGCTGGTTTGGGGTTTCCCCCGTTGCTCTTGGCTGGGGAGGGGCTGCACTTTGCAGAGCTGGAGCATCAATGCCCTCCACGGGAATGTGCTGGGGAGGGCAGGAAGGGGGATTCAGGGTACCACAGGCTCTGCAGACTGCTGCACTTCCTGCCCAGCACATCAAGGAGACAAGGATCAGTTCAGGTGCAAAGGCAGCCCACAGGGCTCTGCCTGGGGGTTTTTGTGTGTAATTTTTTTCCTGATAACCAAATCTCCCTCAGTGTGGCCATTGAGCTGCACATAGCAGAGCCTCAGTGATGGCTAAGACTTGGAGAAAGTTTGCACTACTGTTGCTTGAATTCACATTGCCTGACTTGATTAGGTTAATTATTTCCAATCTTTATATGCTCTCAAACTGAAAGAGCAATCCAGGCTCTAGCCCTGAATCAATCTTGGCTGAAACGGTGATGTGATGATGAAGGAGGCAGTGGCATCAACATGCATTGCACCTCCCAGTAGTCTGCTCCTGACAATATCTCCAGAGTTTCACAGTCAATATGATGGACAGATAAAGAACCACTGAGTTAAAACTGCCATGTATTATTTAATCATTTTCTGAAAAAGTTCTTCTCATATTATGCCATATCATGTCACAAGCTTTTAGTCTTATGTCCACTAGTTTTAAGATAGATTTGAGTCAAAATTTCTTATATATGTGAATGGACGGTCTACTTAACTTGTGCTCTCCCTAACTTAAATATTCTTTTTTAGGATTTCTTTTTATTCACTACTCCTGCTAAACCCAAGAGCTTTTCCTTTTGGAATTCTCTAAAATCAGCAATAATCTGTATTTTGCTATTAATATCTGGTGCTGATTATCCCATCATTTGTCAATGTCATCTACCTTTATTATGAAGACCTTAGCATTTCGATATGAAGTTTCAACAGTTCAGTAGGGAGGCATCTCTTTGTTGCATTTAGTTTCTGTTCTTACATTTTTACTGTTGTGTCCCCCTTTAATGAGATCTTAGGTTTTTAAGAATATAGCTGCCTTTCTAAAGTCTAAATGTCCTATAGTAAAGCATTTCTTAGAGGGAAAATTACTTGGCAATAGTATTGTCAGGATTAAAGATCATCTGGTTCCATCGCCCTTCCATGGGCAGGGACACCTTCCACTATCCCAGGTAGCTCAAAGCCCTGTCCAACCTGGCCTTGAACACTTCCAGGAACGGGACAGCCACAGCATCTCTGGGCAAAGAGTTCAAGCTATTACCCGCCTGGGTGCAAATTAGCAGCTCTACTCCTGCAGCTCCTGAAGGGTTTGCTGGTGAAATGCAGCCTGAGAGGCCAGGAGGTGTGAATGCATCTCCTGTTTCAGGTATTCCCTTGTGCCTGTGTCCCTGGGATCCTGCCCGCTGTGGGCAGGCCCTCCCCTGCCCCTGCCAGGGTCATCCCTAAGGGAGTCAGGGCTCTGACACACACACACACACGAGGTTCACAACATCAGCCTTCTTGAAATGCAAAGAGCATTTCCTTAAAAAAGGAGAGAAAAACTCCAGGAAAGTACCAAAAGTGAAGTAGAGGCTGTGACTTTTTGCTGTGGCAATTATTTTAAGTGAACTGCCTGTAAAGATTTTGCAGTTTGAAGTGCCAGGTTGTCTATTTTGTGCAGACAAGATTGTTAACGTGTGAAACATGCTAAAAATTGACTGATAAAGGCACCTGGATATTTCAAACATAAATAGTGTGTATCAAAATAGCTACAGAGCAGATGGCCTGGCTCCACACACACCTTGCTGACCAGAATACTCGAGCAACACACAGAGCCAAAATCTCACTGTATTCAAAGCTGATCATCTGCAAAGGCAAGGGGTATCCTCATGCTACCCTTTATCTGTCAGGCACAAACGCTCCTGCATACACTAATTAGTGTATCCTAGAGGGATAATGAACCCCAGGTTTGTTTGAACTTGTTACTACCCCAGCAAAGCAAGTCACCTGTTCTAGAGCTCAAGCTCTCCAAAGGCGGTGAGATTAAAACAACTGTGAGCTGAAATCTGATCTACGGTGGAAAGATCCCAAAACACAGAGGGCTGGGTTTGCCAGCCCGCTCACAGCACTGCCTGCCACTGATAAACAGGCAACTGAGTCTGTTTCTCACTCTCATTTTTTACCTTGGACACTAAGACCAAACATCCCCATTCCACGTATTAACGGGGATGGAACGCTTTTCGTGCCTCATTGTATGGTTCAACAGGTGTGAAAGGGAATTATCACTTCAACATCGTATCAAGACTCTCTTTTTTTTTTTTTTTTTTAACTGATGGCAGATTACTAAGCCTGAATTCTTGTTTAATTTTAGTGTGTTAATTGATGGGATAATGAGCATTGATTATATGTGTTTTGGCTTCGTCATTGCAATTACAGGCTCTGTTTTATTCATGAGCCAGTCCTAAAGAATGCACTAGAGATCTAAGACAGCTTAAACCTCTCAGAAAAAGGCTCTGAATCATTTGAGTAATGACACTCTTAGATGGAAAATTAAAGGTTCTCTTTTCCCATGCTTTTTAAAATAATTAAAATCCAGGAATGGTAAGGTGGTGAACATCCTTATTCATTAGCCTTCAGTAATTTAGCTTCTACTAAATGAGGAAAACATTTTAATTCTCTAGGCCATCTGTTGCAGTCTCCTTTGTGTCCCGTTACATAAAGTCTCATCATGGATAGTTTTAGCATCAGTATTGTATCCTTTCACCAGAAATGATGAGCTGGATGAGGTAGTTGAAGTCACTACCTATTAACAGACCACCCTGGAAATAAAGTGGCTGCTTGGTCTTTTAAGTTGAAGTTATCCTGTCTAGACACCTCTAGGCAAGTGATCTGCACAGAGGAGCCCGTGCATGGAGATAGGCAGTGTGACAAGCTGTGTTTTCTAATAGCAATATCCATGCCAATAAATAACAAAGTTCATTGGAGCCCTTCCAGTTCCTCTAATGTGTGACTGCTCTGCCATATGGCTCCGTGCTGCTTTTGGGAGCAGGCACTCTCTGTTCGGGCAGGAGCCACAGCAGAGGCTCCCTGCTGGATGCTGCTTTGGAAGAGGTTTGGAGGCAGAGCAGGTCTCAGCACTGTGACAGGGAAATAAAATAAATATTAGAGTAGGAGTGTGCCTGCCTAGGATAAGTGCTGGATCAGGAACTGGGAAACGCTTGGATTCCGACTCTGGCCGTAGGAATAACTCACTTTATAACTTGGGGCAAGTTACATTATCCCACACCGGGAAAGCTTCTCATTAAAATTTTAATTTGTATAGATGAATGGATGCAGTGTCGAAGTCACTCCTGATGAAAAGTTACATCCCCACAGGTCTAAGAGGATCCAGGTTCCATTAACAGTTTGATTTGTTTCTGTCAAATTCCCCTGTAAAAGACAAGCCCCACTACTTGCCAGCCCAGCAGTGCCTGCTGCAGGCCGGTGTATTTAGCTGGCTCCATGATTCCCAGGTAGTGTTTACATTATTGATAGGCATGGCTACAGGCTGGCTGCTTCCACGGGGCAGAGCTTCATTCCACCTGCTTGCTGTTACTCCAGTTGCTTGGAGATCACAAACAGCCTGGCCTCGAGATGTGTGGCTGCAGAACAAGTGCTCCCAGTACCAAGCAGTACTCGGTCAATCAGCCAGCTCCTGCTTCCACCAAAAAAGGCCCTCCAGCTGCTGCAGGCATGGCCAAGGGGTAAGTCATGGCTTTGTTATGGCATCTGGGTGATCTGCCATTTGTCCTGAAACTCATTATCTGGGTGTGTTTGTCTGTATCACATGCTCTGTAATCAGTTCCTAGCAATTCAGCACAAAGTGAGCAGGTTTTGGGTTTTGATTGAAAGCAGGGAGGTGCTTCTCACGAATGTGAGTCCTGCTGGAAATAAAAGCTGTGTGTTTGCTCCAAACTGGGAGCACTGGTGAGGAGGGGATGGCAGACCCTTCTGCACTTTCCTGGAAATGGGTGTAAAACCGAGAAACTTCTGGCACCTCTTTCATGTTCATGAAGAAATTACATGAAGCATGTTGCAATGTCCCTCACTTAAAATTAATCATCAGCTTTAATAACAGCTCCAGGCTACTTACTTAGATGAGGGATTAGAAGCTGTGTGATGTCCTTGTGCTGCTTGTAGAGGCCATTTTCCTTTCCACTGTGAAGGAAAGGCAGTCTCCCTTGTGAAGCCCTGAGTTCCTGGAGGATTAAATAAAACAGAAATGAGCAAGCTTGTTCATGAAGAAATTAAATACCCAGCACAATTTACCAAGTGATAATTTTTCTTCTCTGCTTTCTCACCACCAGTGTACCCATAGCCAAGCAGCTGGCATCAATAAAAGGTAAGGGGACCCCTCCATTGCCCCTTTGGGGTTCAGGTCTTTCACAGCCCACGTGCAGAAAATTCTGGTGATGTCACAGGGCTGCAGAGGCCGTGCAGATCCTCAGCTGATGCAAGTCAGGAGGTTCTCATGGGTCCCTGTGCCACGTGCTCCAGTGTTGTCACATCTCCTCTTGTGCTTGCCTTTTCATTAAAAATCACAACATAAATCATCTATGTGACCTCTGCTAACAGAGGCTTGTGAGCAGGCAGTCTTTCGGAGTCCTGCATGAGTGGGGGGAATTAACCCAGCCAAAATCCCAAATATGCCATAAAGCTGAAGTGCAGCACTGATGCTCAGACACAGACATTCCTGTGCAGCCAGGCTTCCAAATGGGCCACGTTGTCTCTGATACAGGTCTCTGGGAGTCCAAATGCATCCAGGAGATGGTCACCATGGCCTGATCCCAGGGTCGGGATAGACCAGGTGGGTCTCCAACCCCACACTGTGTCACAGCCCTAGCTCTGAAGGAACTCTTCCTTCAGGGTGTGATTCCATGGGATATGAGCCATGTTGCTGGCCCACTCCAAATAAAATCTGGGCCAGATCCTCTGTGGGTATAAACAGTTTCAGTCTCATTAACTTTAATGAAACTACACAGATTTCCACACAGCCAGGATGGTTCTAACTGATTCCTTTCAATTATATCTCAAAAGCCTTTTTTTTTTTTTTTTTTTTTATAAACTCTTCTTCCCTCCAGCTCTAAGAAAAGGCTCAGACCTTGAAAAGGCTTTTGCTACAGCAGCTTTGGTGTATAACAGCTATGCTGACTCTGAGAGCAAGCTCAGCAAAGCTGAAACCAAGAGCTTACTGCAATCCCAGTTTTGGCATTTCATACAGGTGAGGGGGTTTGCTGAGTGGGTGGCACTGGGACAGCCCTGGCAGGGAACTTTGGGTGCAGAAACAGCAGCTGAGGCTCTGTCCTGCAGCTCGGCAAGCATCAGTCCATGGGGTGATCCCAAGTGAGACTTTAGGGATTTGGCACAAACATATTCCGTGATTTAGTTGCTTTATGTTGAGCCTGTGTCTAACACAGGGCTGAAGGAGGGGGACAGCAACAAACCACAGCTGATGCCTGCTTGAATCTGTTTAAAGAAAACAGGGCAATTACAAAGAAACCCCAACCAACCAACCAACTAAAAACCCCTGGATAATGACAAGGGGCTGTATTTATGAGGAGAAGAAACCCATGGCATTTAATGAGGTGTTTGGTGGTTGGCCAGAGCACTGAGCCAGCACTGAGAGCCAGTCCTGTGCCACAGAGCTGTGTTCACTGTGGTCACTGGTGGGGTTCCTGGGAGAGAGAGGCAGAAAGCCCTCACCCACCTGGCTGGGTATGGTGAAAATCCCCCATAGCAGCACTTGGGGCTGTAAACTCCCTGCAGGGTTTCTTTTCCCCCTCCCTAAATTAAAAAAAAAAAAAAAAAAGAAGAAAAGAAAATTTTAAAATCCTCCCATTTTATCAAGTGGTAGGAAAAGCTATATAGGACTAATAAAAAAGAGCTCAAATAAACAAATGAGAGAGGTAATACCTTTGCTTCCAAAATTAACAAAATCACATGGCTGGTTGGGGAGGGGAAATTGGTACCAAATTAGAAACTAGGCACCTTACTGAAAAAGAATTAAAGTATCATTAGCCAATTAAGCTTGGGATCCTGAGGTGGTTTGGAAATTATTAGGCTAAAAAGCTACCCTGGAACTCTAGCAAGGTTTTTTCACAAGGAAATATAAATAATAAGTATGTTACAGAATTTTAATAATCCATCCCAACAGGAATGCCCCAGAGGACCAAGAGTAGCAGTACTAAAATTATGCCTGCAAAATCAACAGTTTCTGAGACCATCACAATATCTATTTGTATATATTTGAATATTAAATTTAGGAGGGTTGGTCGGTTGATTGTTTCCTCCTCCCAGTTTTATCAAGACACAGGACTCCCTTTTTCCCCAGCAGTTACCAGCTATATCATCAGCATCATTGTCAGATTTTCAGTCATGATTAGGTGTCTTTTAAAAGACATATTCTGGATTCCAGTGGAAACTTTGAGGACTGGTTGTTCTCCTTTCTGATTGCAATAATATTTTTGCTTGAATTCCTTTGGATACCTTTAGAAAAACTAATATGAATGTGGACATAATCTGAAGGGGAAAATAAAAAATACATTAATATTTACATAGCTAGATATCTTTATATTTTCTAATGATGCAATAATAAAAGAACCTCATGCTTAATATTTTTTTTTGTTTAAAATCCTCCATAGGGCCAAGAAAACAAACCAAAATACCAGGAAATAATTTCTTCCTTGGATGAGGAGTCAGAGAATAAAATCAGTTTTGAAGATTTCATGATCTTGTTAGTCAGTCTCACTCTAATGTCTGACCTGCTGGAGGAGATCAAAAATGTGAAAACCACAAAATGATCTGTGATTTTAAAGAAGAAGTGGCTTGGCACTGTATGAGGAAAGCATGAGTGAGCTACACACAGGGATACCACTGTGTGCCTGGATACCCTGTGCCAGTCCCTTTGGAATAAATGGAATAAAGTTGTGTCCAAACCTGGCTAAACTTACTCCTCTCTTGAAGCACTCCACGAAATTGGTGCTCAGGGATTTGTGTCCATCAGATTTGTGCTTTGGGAGAGTGAGTGACTGGCTCCATCTGGGTCCAAGACCAGTTAACTGCTGGGGGAACCCCAGTTTAATGCCAGGGAAAGGCAGGCTGTGCTCTCCCAGACCTCTCCATCCTCTCCCTACAATGTTGTGGGAGAGGATGGAGAGACAGCTGCCAAAATGTGCAGCCCCATCCCTGGAGGCAGGGCTCCCCAGGCTCTCCCAGTTACCACAGGGTTCTTCAGCCCTGAGAAGGCCCTTACTAGTGATGGATTTCACAATGGCCCATGACCAGTGTGAAACCCATCAGTCTTTACCTAAGACAGCAACAAAATCTGTTGCTGTCTTAGGTAAATATTGATTTTAGCCTATGTGGTTTTCACCCCACCATTAACCCTACTGAAGAGAGCATTATTTTTTTATTTTTATTTCCTCTTCCAACTGCTCTCTTCCTTTAGAGATCACAATGGAAGGAATTTCAAGTCCAGCATTTGCAGGGCATCTTTGGCAGTGCTGTGTTTGTATGACCAGGAGAATGACCCAAACATGAATCTGCCCTTCCATGAAACTCTGAAAAGCAGGAACTAGATGAGGGGTGGTCCAAACCAGGAATGGTGGGAAAAAAGGGTGGCCAATAAATTGTTTGTATTGAAACTGAGTGATATTGGTTAGGCCCAGAGCCTCAGTATTAAATGCTCATCATCCTAATATTTGGTTTGATTCCTACCTACAAGGTCCTGGCTCAGACCCAACATTTATCCCACTGTGACGTCCCTTTGGGACACAAAAATTAGTCTCATGATCCAGGAACAGAACAGTCTCTGTAAGGATTTAATAAGACTCTACCAAGATGAATGAGCCAGCAAAACATTGGAGCCCTTTAAATTTTTTCTTCTTCCTTGGCTGGAAAGGAGAAGACAAGAATGATTCAGCTTTGGTGCATGAATTTTTCACAGGAAGGGATCAAACCCTCTAGTGTTAAAAGAGGGAAATTAATGCCAGCTGAGTAATGAGATTCAACTTTGACCCAAAAAGGCTCTTAGTGTTTCCAGGAGCTAAGACAATGTTTTGTAACGGATTTTGATGTGAAGGAAAGACTACAGTAGAAGACCAGCAGCCGATTGTTTGAAGAAGGAAGGTCTCTGTGCAGGGATGGAGCTGAAAGAAGAAATGCAAATGGATATAGTGTGTTTTGAAATGAAGCACAGCAGGTAAGGGGCTGGGTTTGGACCTCAGCCAGGACCTGGCCTGGTCTGGAGGCCAAACATTCACAACTGGTCCTTCCACAAATAAAACCTCATATTAGCAAAGCCCCTTCTGTGATGGTGGGTTGCAAGAACAGGCAGCATCCAGCCTGTGGCTAGAGGTGACAAAGCCAGCACTCAGCATTTCTGTCTGTTTGACTGCTCAGGGACGTGTCCCTCCAGCTCACCCCCCTGCTGAGGGACTGGGGTCCCAGTGCTGGGAGGGTGACTGCTCCCATGGGGTGCCCATCGAGCCTCCCAGGGCTGGGATCACCCACGCTGGTGGCACAGTTTAACACTGATACTCTGTCCCTGGTGTCACTCAGCGTCTCTCCCTGTCCCCTTGTTTTTTGGCCAGGTAGATTTGTGAAAGCTTAAAATGTCAGCTGATTCTCCTTTTCTGGGGTAGAAGGATGGACTGAATGTGAGCTTCTAGGCAGGTTTGCCGTTACTAAGGCAAATAAAATACAGCACAGCCCTGAAAAGATTGTTTGGGAGTAACTGATGATGCTGGAAGCATAAATTTCCTAATATCCTTCTGTTATATAAAAAAAAAAAGACTGAAAGGAAAAATATTGTGAAGCCAATTAAGAAAAAGTTCTTTGAAATTGCCAAGGCTCTAACAGAGTTTTTGTTATTGCTGAAATGTTTCTAAATCTTGCATGGCTTGAATTAATGACTTAAGAGCCTTTTATCAGATCAATTCACTCTGTCATCTCATCATGTGCAAACCCTTTTTATCCCAATTTGCTGTGTTGTGAGCAACATTCTGAGCCCCTGGCTGGGATCAAAGGCCCCTGCTGCTGAGCAGAGTGAAAATTCAAAGTAAGAACCAATTCCTGAACAACTCAATAGCAAAGATATTCAAATGGTAGGGAAGGATTCAGAGGCACAGAAAAACCAAGTGCCTTGTGAGCACATGGAGCAGAGCTGGAGCTGGATTCCAGCCTACACTGGGCTCCTCACACAGAAGCCAAGGCTCTGTGATGGTTTCTGCAAGGGTTTCTGAACAAAGTGAATGGGATGTGCAAGGCTCGAGCTGTATCAGTCCTTGAAAGTCCCACCTGATGCTCAAAAGCAGAAGGACCTATTTGGAAGGGTCCCAGCATCTTGTTTTAGTTAGGAGTAGGCAGAAGTTTGCAGCTTGACTGTGGGAGATGCTCTTTTATTAACTCAATTTGTGGCTGCCCTGAGCACTCTGAGCTATTGGCTTTGAAGCTGATCTGGTGCAGACAGCATGTCTGGCTGCATCCTCAGGGAGCTGGCTGTAAGCTCACATAAAGGCTACTCTTGTGCTGTGTTATTTTGCTCCTAGCTAGCTCCTGTAGGAAGCAAAGAGAGTTTATCATTGATTTCTCGTAGCAGAGCCCAGCAAGAGTTAAGGAGTTGAGCAGCAGCTGAGTTGATGGAATCTGCAGGTTCCTCTGCCTCAGCAGGTGGGAACCTCATGTCAGAATCTGATACCCTCAGAAGTGAAAGTGGCATGAAGAGTAGCCAGGCAAGCCCTGACATCAGTGTGCTTGGGGTTGTGTTGGGATTTGTGCCATGAGAGTGTTCAGGTATGAACCTTGGGAGGTTCTATAAATTTTGGATCTAAGCTTTAAGTTCTGTTCTGAAAAGTCTGAATCATCTCTGCAGTTACAGGAGCTTTCAGATGACTGCCAGAGGAGAAATGAGGGTCAGGGAGAATTTCAGCCTCAGATCTTCAGCTGCCATTTCCAAATATCAGCTCAGGAAGGCAGGCTCATTCTCATACTTTAATTAGCACACACACAGCTTCTCCCCATGACTTCTTACTTTGTAACTGGCCTTAATTCTTTGGCCTGCTGAACTTAGAAAGTTTTTAAAATCTGGTTTTAGTCTAATCTCTGAGAGGCTCTTGCAGATTGCAGGGGAACTCTCACATCCCAGTGCACCGACTTTGAGGAGGTGAGTCAGGGCAGGGCTTTGCATGCTGAACTTCCTTCTGGGAGCCCAGGGCCGCACACACTGTATCTACAATTTCTCAAAAGTCTTTCAGGGAAGAGAAGTTTATTTTTCAACTTTCTTGCTGTTACTGTACCTTCAGTAAGACCTCGTGTCTGGGAAGCTGCAGTCTGGATGCTGAGGGAGCCCTGCAGTCTGGGACATTTTCCTGGTCTCTTCCTCCCTCAGAGTAAGGGTTGTGTTACTTTTTCATGTAGGTTTAAACTTGTCCTGGGTGCATACACTTCAAAACACTGGTGATGCACAGCCCACCTCAGTCCTGCCATGTGTCCTGGCCCCTGAAAGCCTCTCAGCAGGTACATCCACTCAAGTGGGTATTGTAGCAGGTCTCTTTGCAGAGAGGGGTAGAGGTTTGCATTGTAATCTGCCGAGAAAGTTGTTAAATTGTGGCTACATGGGAGGAAAATCTTCTCCAAGAGTGTTGGAATGACTTCTCCAGGAGAGTTGGAAAGATGCTATGTGGTACAATCCCTTAAGAACTCGCACAGAGCAGATGAAAAGCTTTGTCCCAGAATTAGGTTCTCTGCAAAGTGTGATAATTTGTGAGCCTCAAAGGAGTGCTCTGAAAGGTCTCGTGAAAAAATAAATTCTCTTCATTTCAAGCTCAGTCAGGGAAGACAGACGTAGAAGAGGTGGTGGTTTATGGCTTTTTAAATTGACAGCTTTGAATCCTGCATTGACTTTTACTGCAGTCAGTGGTTTACAAGGTTTCCAGTGAAGCTGTGTCTCCTCACTTTGCTCACCTGCTATTCCCTCCCCTCTATACAAGGGTTTATATCCCTAGAACTGAGTCCTCATCCAGCAAACATCGACAGCAAATAATATTCAACAGCCTCTGGGCCAAAATGCAAATTTGGGTTTATAACAAATGAGTTTGTGATTGTCAAAGATCCACTGAATCTCAAACAGGACCTGGAGTACTGAGGGTCTCTGGGCAGGGAGGGACCCCAATGCCCAAGATGTCTCTGATTCCAGAGCTCCAAGGAGCTGCAGCCCCTTGCAGGGATGGGTGGCAGCCTCACATTTCTGACATCCATAGTGCAAACCCTGGAACCAAGGCAGCAATTCCCATTTGTGAGCTCCTCTTCCTTTTATTCCCCTTACCATGATCCCCCTTTCTTGGCTGCTCTCTGCTGGGTCTTGGTGTGCAGAGAAACACAAAACACGGCACATGCTCCAGGGAAGCTGCTGCTGGAGCCAGTGAGAGGGCAGGGCCCCTCGGGGGGTGGGAAGCAGCTCCTCAAGTGGGCAAGTTTCTACCCCTCCAGTAAAACCAGTAGCCCAAACAGAGGCAGCAGCTCATCAATGGGCAAAATCAAGCCTCTGGCTGTCCTGAGATGATCAATAAATGATGTACAGGATACCAGGAGCTCTTCCACTCCTGCAGCCTCTCACACACAGAAGCTGGTTGGCCCCTGGGTGCTCAAGCATCACTGGAGGAAAGGAGGATAAACATCGTGGGAGATGGTTTTGGTGAGTTTTGTCTTAAGCATTAGTCAATGTTACAAACTGAAAAAGGAGCTTCCTGGAAAGGCAGCTTTGAATGGATAAATTGGTGGATGCCAGGTCTCTGCTGGAGTTTGGAAAATGAAACTAGGTAGTACTGGGAGCAGTCCAGAGATTCTTACAGTGGGGACAAGCAGAAAAATCTACAACCCAACCCTGACACCCATCCTCCTCCTCCAGCCACTGCCCAGACAGTCTTCCCACTATTTCTTTGATTTGTTTCCCCAGGAGTATGATTTGTTTACTTTGACATCTTTACTTTGACGCCTGGGACAGTTGGAGGAAGCCTGTGTACAAATGCTGACCCATTTCTTGCATTTGCTGGTGAATTTTTCTTGATCCAGTTGCTCTGCCTCCATCCCCACATAATGGCCTTCTGAGGTTTATTTGAAGAAAACCTGCACTAGCAGACACATCCAGGTTAAGCATTATATGACAGCTTTTTTTCTCTGAAGCTGTCAGGGGCAAAAACCACACTGGGGATAGAATATCCACAGGTTAATATCCCTTTATTCTCAGGACACTGTAGATGGTGTCATGGCTTCCCCAGGTTTATACACCACTATGTGGATTATATAGGGTTTTGCCTAAATAATTAATGAAAACAAATTGCAAAATTACTTTCTTATTAAACTGATCTCACTGCAGAAATAAGGCTGATTACTTCCCTGACAAATTTTAATTAGGCAGCTACAACAAACTGTAATAAAGAGCACAAATTAAAAACAGATCATACTAGATGTGGCTTTATCAAATGCTGTGTTAGTACCAGGCAACATACACAGTGATTAAATTATACAGAAAAAGCTCATTTTTTCTCCTCTGGTAAAAATCTATCTTCTTTCTAGGGGAAGAAGCATTTATATAAAAACATCACATTAATAACCAACACATCAGTAAGTGTTTATTGGTAGTTGCTTTCCAACAACAGATCTTCTACATTCTGCAAGACTCAACAATTAAGGCCCTCTATTTCTCCTCTAAATTTATTCTTGTAGTACACATGACCCAAGGTTGCTACAAAGCCTCTGAGGACAAGAGAGTCTTTATTACCTGCACATATACTCCTCAATTTATCTTTCCTCTTTTAGCTTTTAAGGGCTTGGATCCAGCTCAGCTGAAAACAGAACACCATTTGATAAGGATTTGCATAAGAATTGTAAGCAGAGGCCCACACAAATTAAGCATTAATTAATGAGCACCTAAAACCTTCTGCTGAATGCAGCCTGAGGCCAAGCAATGCTGGGAGTGCTCAAGTGTACGTGAGGGAAAGAGTGGGTAAGCACAGCAAATTAAAGAGAAATGCTAAATTCTTCTCCAATACTTATTCAAGCCCTTGAGACTGTAGAAGAATTGCACATTTCTTATCCCTGTTAGAGGATGACAAAGGTGAAGAGGAA
The DNA here is from genome assembly GCA_013400775.1 of Chaetops frenatus. Lineage (NCBI taxonomy): Eukaryota > Metazoa > Chordata > Aves > Passeriformes > Picathartidae > Chaetops > Chaetops frenatus. The sequence goes on along the minus strand of VZTR01010910.1, from coordinate 1,002 downwards.
AGCTCCTCCACGTGGCACTGAATCCATCCAGAAGCTGCCAGGCCTGTGTTGTGTCCAGGATTCTGGGCTCTGGCTGAGGAGCAATGGTGCTCTGAGCTGCCCCCCAGGGAGGGAGGGGCTGCCCCACGGCCTGGGCAGTGTGTGGGGTGCCAAGTGGGGCTGGGGGTATTGGGGTGGGTGTTTGGGGTCTGCTGATGCCCTGGGACAAGCAGGGAACACCTTGGAGTTTGTGCTGCCTTCTGCAGGGTCTGGGGGGATTCACCTCCTCTGTGGGAGTGAAGAGACCACTGATGTAACAGGACAGCGGCCTTTGGACTCAAAAGGAGGCTAAGAGAGACTGGAGACTTTTGAAACCTCAAGTGACCATTTTCCTTATGCTGTTGGATGCATCTATCCACACTGGCAAAGGACTCCTAAGGAAACTGGCTTGCAGCTTCCATGGGTGGCAGCCACACTCTGGACACACCTGCAGCCCCCCACCTGTTACAGCCACAGCCTCCACAGGAGAATATTTTGGCTCTGGTTCTCTCCTTTTTTCTAGCCCAGAGAAGTGTTTAGCAGCTCTTCCTCAGGCATTTAAATGGGAACTCTCAGCTGCTGCATATTTCAAATCAGCTCAGAAATTCTGATAAAAGGAAAACACCTTTTTTAAACAGAGTTCTTGGGAGAGAGATCAGGGTGTTGGCCTTCCCAGACTGAGCAGATGGAGAGCTGTTTTGTCCTGCCTTGCAGGTATGTGAAATGCCTCCTTGCACTAGAGATCTTTTAATATACCAGAAAATAAATGCTGGTGTTAATTGGAGATGGGGGGGGTGTTGTTGGTGTCTATGACCTAGTGCAGTTTTGTAGCTGTCTTGAGCACAGCGCTTGCATCCTGGTAGTGTTAGAAAGGTCCAGGGAAGTCTTGTTTCTTTTTCGTTTTGGTTTGGTTGGTTGGTTTTTTGTTTGTTTGTTTTTTGGGTTTCTTTGGATTTTTGTGTGTGGGGTGGGTTTTTTTTTTTT
>VZTR01010906.1:295569-310903 GCA_013400775.1 Chaetops frenatus | reverse complement strand
GGAAAGGAAAGGAAAGGAAAGGAAAGGAAAGGAAAGGAAAGGAAAGGAAAGGAAAGGAAAGGAAAGGAAAGGAAAGGAAAGGAAAGGAAAGGAAAGGAAAGGGAAAATAGCTCAAATTTTGCCTCTCTGATCATGAATTTCCTTGCTAAACCATGGAGGTAATTAGGGGAAGAAAAAGGAAGGGAAGGGAAAAGGGGAGAAGGGGGAAAAAAAAAAGGGAAATAAAGGGGAAGAAGAAGGGGACAAGGGGAAAAGGGAAAAAAAAGGAGAAAAGGGGGAAGGTCAAAGCAGATGGAGCAGTGACTATTGACATCCTAGAACATCCTTTGTGTCCCAGAGCTCTCACCTCTCCTTATCCAACCTTACCTTCCCAAGGCACATCCCAAGCTGCTGGAGCAGGGAAATCCCTGGGAATGATCCCTTGCCCCATCTGGGAAGGCCTCACTGGGCTTCTCAGAGTGGAGAGGAAAAGGAAATGGAGCCAGAGCTGGTTTGGAGCTGAAATGGAAAATGTCCCCACCTTATACAGTGACATCGTCTTTTTCACATTCTTTATTTCTTTCCCTTTTATTCTCTGCCACCCATCAGCTTCAGTTTCCTCCTCACCACTCCCTGTTTTTCACAGAGTGTCTGTGCTACCCTGGCTTTGAAATCCCAGGTGTTTTTTGGACACTGAGTCTGATCCCCAACCCCAAAACCAGGGAGGGAATAAACCAAACACCAGATTGGGCTCCGTGCTGGGATCTTTCTGCTCAGGGATTCAGGACTGCCCATTCTTCATCCCTTGGGAATGATCAAACTGATAAAGTTTATCAGGGAAGCCAAGATTCCTCTAGAATCCTCTGAGAAGGATAACGAGGAAGCCAGAAGGAAATCCAGAATTTCTGAGAAAGATCCAAGCCTGAGGTTTTTTTGAGGATTTATGAACAACAGATGAAGAGAGGCTGCCAGGGATGGTTTTTCCAGGGGATTTTTCCCTGGATATCCTTTGAATCCAGTACAGGATTGAAAGGGAGCAACTGCTGTTCCCTTTGGTGCTGTGCAGGCAGGAAATTTCCTTGGGAAAGTTGTGTTTTATTCCAAATGAATGAAGGCTGAGGGAGATTTTATGGGGCACAGCACAGAAAGAGGAGATTGATGAGGCCTGGAATGCAAAACTTTCCTAATTAATGTGGGAAGGAATACCTGAGGAGACACCTCTGCTGGTGTTGTTTATAAATCCTCTTTAGATAGGCCTGGTGCCTGTATTTACCTGAATCTTCCCAGAATTCCTGAGTGTAGGGAATACTGGAGGTGAGTTAAACTTCCCTGGATATGGCACAGGCAGAAATGCTAGGAATAGGAAAAAGGAAAAAAGAAAAAGGAAAAAGGAAAAAGGAAAAAGGAAAAAGGAAAAAGGAGGGACATGGCGTCCTGTTCTTTTTTCCTTTCCCTTTTTCTCTTCTCATTCTTTTTTTTTTATTATTTCTTATTTTTATTATTTTTTCTTTTCAATTTTTTTCCTTGCTCTCCTTCTCTCTTCCTCATTTCTCTCTTTCCTTCTTTATTACACGGGGTAAAACTTAATAATTCTCTTTTTTTTCCTCTTTTTTTTATTTTCCTTTGAGCTGTGTTGATTATCCAGGTCCCTGAAAACAATTTTAAAATTCTTTATTCCAAATATATAAGATTTTTCTTTTCATGTTCATTTTCACTGGCAGAATGGGGAAAAAACTAAAATGATATTTTTTGGGAAGGAACACCTTCCACTCTCTGAGAGTTCTCCGAGCCCTGACCAGCCTGGCTTTGAACACTTCCAAGGGTGAAGAATCCACAATTTCTCTGGAGTAATTAACTCCCTGTTTGTTATTAATAAACCATGGCTCATTACCAAAGTGCTGACAGTTAAATAATCCCACAGAATGCCATAAATATTTATTTTAAGGACAATTTTCATATTCCAAGCATTGTGACCTCTGGAAAACTGGGCAATCTTTAGCTGACAGAGCTAAAAATCCCCTGCAGTGACACCAGTCTGTGACACTGTGATACAAATTAATTAATGCCAATATTATTTTTTATTTTTATTACCCCAGCACCAGCTCAGTGTCTCTGTATTCTAAGCACACTTTGGCACATGTGGAATACAGTAGCACTTCAGAGCCTGACAGATTCCTCCCTTTTTTTTCCACAGTAATTTCATGATGGAGCACGACCAGGCTCTGATCAAGAGGACAGATTTAATTGGAGCTTAATTTGTTCTCCTGACAAGCTCTTAGATACAGAGCTGGAAACAGAAAAGAAAAGAAAAGTTCTCTGCTTCTGACCTCCACCCTCTCAGGAGATAGAAGGGAAAAAAAAATAAAAATCCTGGCTTTTCTGTCTGCTGGAGATCCAAATCTTGAGGGAACAATTGGGTGGAAAATAACAGGAATAAATGAGAGAAAAGGAGGTGGTGCCAAAGCCAGGTCATCCCCTTCTCCCTCGTTTCCATGGGAGGGAATTCGAGAGGAGAACATTTCCCTGTCTCCCCACCCTCCTCATAAAGCAACCAACGAGCCACAAGGGACCAGTTAAGGGACTCAAATCCCAATCCAGCAAGTTTTCCAGGTTAATTCTTTGCCACTTGAGCCTCGGGGAGGGCTGAAAGCTGACCCAGTGAAAACCAAACCACAGCAAAGGAATCCGGGGAACAATCGTTCCTTACACGGCACCATCCGTCCCGGAGGATTTCTGGGCGCTTTATGGAGTAGGGAAAGTGGAGTTCTGCCACCTGTTCTGCAGGACCCAGAGGCTGTTCAATGTGCAGGAATTTTCTTCCCTGGATTGGGACATGAAAAGGGGTCTGGCTGAACCTGATAATCTCGGGCTGTCAGCTCCTTTCCTGAGATTTATTTGCCTGGGAGAGTTTGCCTCCAGCTTGGAGAAACCCTAGGAATGGGTGTCTGTACATGGAAATATCCAGGACAGAAATTCCTAATGATGCCTGGATAAATCCCTCTTTCTCCATCCCTGTTTTCTCATGTATGGTCATAAAAAAGAAAAAAAAGAAAAAAAAGGAAAAAAAAAAAATCTGCTTATCTGAAAGGCTCTACTTTTAGGAGTTCTGGAAACTGAAAAGGAATGGGTTTTCCTGACTTAGTGTAGAAATCAGGACACCTTTGGAGTCTCCCACCAAACCAATGGTTGGATCCAACCACGTTTGGCTGGAAAGGAGCAGGAAAATGACATCATTGGGCAGCAGAGCTCCAGTTTTCCTCGTCATTCCCAGGCTCCATCCAGACTTTTACAGGAAGAGCCCCTGTCCCTGCGGTGACCCCCACGCCGTTCCAGAAGATAAACCTTTCCTAGGGGTGAGGAATCCTGACGCAGCCCATTTAGGTCAGCCCTGGAACTGCCAAATGTCTGCTCTGGAGTAATTAACGAGGCACTGGGTCCTGCCAAAGCCAGGACTTGCTCTCCTGAGAGGGATAACTCAGAGCTCAGCACCAGCCACGGGCTCCAGGACCTACTGAGCAAAAAAGATGGACTTGGAAACAAGAAAAAAAACCCCTTTCAGCCCCCAGTCCAGAGTGAGGTGAGCCTCACGTGTTACCTTGTTGTCTGATTATTCCTTTGGAAAAGAAAAATTGGATGGAGAAGCCCTTAAGATCATTGAGGAGTAACAGCATTCCTCTAACTTGTTCTTGGTTCTCTGTCACATGAACTGAACCTTTCCAACTCTCCAAACACAGGAAAACGACTTCACTTGGCCCCCAGAAGTGTTTTGTCTGCTGGGAACCCTAAAATGACACCATGAATCTCACTTTTCAATTCCCAGAAAGAAAGAAAGAAGGGAATAAAAAAAGGGAAAAAAAAAAAAAAAAAAAAAAAAAAAAAAAAAGGGAAAGGGATGTGTCTCTGCCAGACAGGAAAGTATAAAAGTCAACATTTCCATGAAGACTAAACAGGTGGGAACTAATCAAGGGAGCAGCAGAAGGGAAGGGAAGGGAAAGCCGAGGTTCAGAGCTAATTCTGCTCAGTTTCAGGTTCTGCAGCTGCCTCAGTAGTGGGGTTTACGAGCGAGGTCGAGCTGCTCATTCCGTCTGCCTTGGATCCCAAACAGCCCAGTAATGAAGGGCCGTGTGTGTGAGGAATAAAACCATCATAAAATAAAAGTGAAACCTGACAGCTCTGAAGATTAATTCTGTTAATCGACTTGGCCTGCAGCTCTCCTTCTGTTCAGCCTCAAGCCCAGCCTAACTCCTGCTTTCCTCTGGCTTGCAGGGTGTGTGGAATCCTGTGCACATGGAATTCTCTCTCTTCCCTCCCTCCTCCTCTGACTTGGATTAAAACCCAGCTGAAACGAACCTTGAAGCAAAGTGGTTGCCTCAAATCAAACTAGAACAGGCTGAGGGTTTAATTCCTGAATTAATTCAGTGATGGGGCTGTGTTGATAAATCAGGGGAGGGGATGTTAGGGTTTAACTGGTATTTAACGAAGGGATAAAGAGGTCACAAAACAGGGAGATTTAAGAACAATTAATGAATAATTGATTTGATGGAGACCAAAGTTAGTTAATAAATAGAAAAAATATGTCCTCAATGTCCAAGTGTGGCAGCAAACGCTGTTCTTCAGAAAAGAAGGAATTCCAGTTAAATAAGCTGTGGATAAAATGTGGAAAGGTGCGGAAAGAGAAGAGAAGAGAAGAGAAGAGAAGAGAAGAGAAGAGAAGAGAAGAGAAGAGAAGAGAAGAGAAGAGAAGAGAAGAGAAGAGAAGAGGTGTGGATAGTTTCAGTCTGCTTTTAAATAAAAGCAATTTCAGAGTGTTAATCAGGTTAACAACAGGAAAAGATTTGCAGCAGCATCTTCATTTTTCCTGTGTTGATGTGGATATTGTGTCGATAAAAAAAACCCCACAACAACAAAAAAAGAATTGAATATCATGGAAACCAAGAGAGAGAAAGCCTGGCAACCATGGGAAGAGGGATAAAGATTAAATTCCTTCAGCAAATCATTTTGGAGTTGTCCCCAGAAAGATAAAATACCTTCTGTCAAACAGCAAAGCTGAAATGGGGGGATGTTGTACAAATCTGGGAAGAAGGAAGAAATGGAATAGCTCTGTTTTTATTGGGAGCCACGTGGTAAGAAGTTCACANGAGAAGAGAAGAGAAGAGAAGAGAAGAGAAGAGAAGAGAAGAGAAGAGAAGAGAAGAGAAGAGAAGAGAAGAGAAGAGAAGAGAAGAGAAGAGAAGAGAAGAGAAGAGAAGAGAAGAGAAGAGAAGAGAAGAGAAGAGAAGAGAAGAGAAGAGAAGAGAAGAGAAGAGAAGAGAAGAGAAGAGAAGAGAAGAGAAGAGAAGAGAAGAGAAGAGAAGAGAAGAGAAGAGAAGAGAAGAGAAGAGAAGAGAAGAGAAGAGAAGAGAAGAGAAGAGAAGAGAAGAGAAGAGAAGAGAAGAGAAGAGAAGAGAAGAGAAGAGAAGAGAAGAGAAGAGAAGAGAAGAGAAGAGAAGAGAAGAGAAGAGAAGAGAAGAGAAGAGAAGAGAAGAGAAGAGAAGAGAAGAGAAGAGAAGAGAAGAGAAGAGAAGAGAAGAGAAGAGAAGAGAAGAGAAGAGAAGAGAAGAGAAGAGAAGAGAAGAGAAGAGAAGAGAAGAGAAGAGAAGAGAAGAGAAGAGAAGAGAAGAGGTGTGGATAGTTTCAGTCTGCTTTTAAATAAAATCAATTTCAGAGTGTTAATCAGGTTAACAACAGGAAAAGATTTGCAGCAGCATCTTCATTTTTCCTGTGTTGATGTGGATATTGTGTCGATAAAAAAAACCCCACAACAACAAAAAAAGAATTGAATATCATGGAAACCAAGAGAGAGAAAGCCTGGCAACCATGGGAAGAGGGATAAAGATTAAATTCCTTCAGCAAATCATTTTGGAGTTGTCCCCAGAAAGATAAAATACCTTCTGTCAAACAGCAAAGCTGAAATGGGGGGATGTTGTACAAATCTGGGAAGAAGGAAGAAATGGAATAGCTCTGTTTTTATTGGGAGCCACGTGGTAAGAAGTTCACAGTCCTGGCAAAAAAAAAAAAAAAAAAAAAAAAAAAAAAAAAAAAAAAGAACCAGATTATAAAACTTTAAACTCCACAGGCTTGGAGCCTGAGCCGTGAGTGGTTCCTGAGAGACACTTGGGGGCTTTGACTCCGTGGTGACCTCGGGGGAGCTTCTGGAGCCAATGGAGCAGGACTGGGCTGAACTGAACCAGGTTTATCTTTGGCACCATTTCCAGTCTTGGAGTAGTCAAGATTTAATCACTGATAGTGAATGTTGATAGCTGAAGTGGCAGGTTAAGGACTTGCAGACTGAAAGCTCTTGTAAAATAATCCATAACGTGTTGGCAAAGGGACAAGTCTTCTTTATGTCTGGGCTCTCTGCTTAGTTTTACTGTGACTTTTCAGAAAAGGAGCTGAAAACTCACCTCTATGAGCTGTTGGGTAACACTTTTGGTAGCTTAGTTGTCAATCTGATTTAAAAAAAAAAAGTAGAATAAAAGAACATTTTCATATGTGCAATTTGTTCTGTACATTAAAAGCAGGACAAAAATGTTCCCAGGATGTCTCAGTTGCTTTTCTTGGTGGGTAAGGATGAGTTTCTTAAAGCAAAATTGATGAGAGAAGAATCCCTCCAAAAAAATTGTTTAAAGGGTTTAAAGCCCAGAGCTGAGAGTTTAAATAATCAGAGTCTTCCAAAATTGCCCCATGGTCTTGTTTCTAGGTGGGTTTCTGGTTCTAATTTCCTAAATTTCATAGAATCTTAGAATCAGGGATCGGTTTTTGTTGGAAGGACCTTGAAGATCATCCGGTCCCACCCCTGCCGTGGTCAGGGACACCTTCCACCAGCCCAGGTCCAGCCTGGCCTTGGACACTTCCAGGGATGGAACAGCCACAGCTTCTCTGGGAAGCTGTGCCAGGGTCTCACCATCCCCTGAACAAAGAACTCCTTCCCAAAATCTGATCCGCCCCCTCCCTCTATCATTTTATAACCACTGTCCCTTGTCCTGGTAGTGACCTGTAGAAAAAGTCCCTCTCCCTCCTTTTTTTATGGATTCTCAAGGCATGTTGGGTGATAGGGAGCAAAATGAAATCCTCTTGCCATCCCAAAACAAAGGGTGCAGCAGGTGGGAAACAAGTTCCTGTTTTCCCAAACACAGGAACGGAACTGGGAGCACTGGCAAAGGCACCTGGTAGTGAAACACAAAAAAAAGTGGTTTTGGATGTGGTGTAAAATCAGGATTATTGCAGGCCAAGAAAGCCAAGCCATGGGAGTAAAGTTTAGGCAAAACTGGTGTTGGGTTTAATCATCTCACAGGAAATTTCCCAGGTTGCCTGGAGAAATTGTGGATTTCCCATCTCCAGCCACCCCAAGGTCCCTTTACAGCGACAGAAGAGAAACAGAAAGTCCAGAGAGAGAAAGAGTAAACAAAAATTCCAGATCTGCTTCCCGGAATCACCTGTTGGCACCCTGTCTTTAGGGGAAATTGGGATCTGGAAGTCAATATTTCACATTCTTCAAGTTATCTGTGATGACTCCTACCCAAAGGGCTCACCTGCTCCAGCTGAGGAGCTCTGGATGTGTCCAGAGGTGGAATTTTAAGGATTTTAGGGTCAAAACAGGAGATGCCCAGCAGATCCAGTTGTTTGGTTAAGACAATGAGGGACACTTGGATCACTTGGAAACTACTTGGAATGGTTTTGGTCATTCATACCTGCAATCATTGTAAAGCTGAGGAGCTCTGGATGTGTCCAGAGGTGGAATTTTAAGGATTTTATGGTCTAAACAGGAGATGCCCAACAGATCCTGTTGTTTGGCCAGGGCAAGTAGAGACACTTGGATCACTTGGAAATTACTTGGAATGACTTTGGTCATTCATACCTGCAATCATTGTAAATCTTTCTTTCAGCTCCTAAGCCTGTCTTATTTTTCAGTCAGACGTTAAGAGTAATTCCAGATTTATAATCCAGCTTTCCCAGTGATTACATATTGCACCAGTCTAAAAATAAAAGCCAGGCTGTCCAAACTGCACCTGAACTGAATCCACGGCCTTCTCCATGACTGGATGGGTTTAAATCAGCACTGCAACCCATCTGTGGGATTTGCTGCAGAAATTCCAGTCCTGAAGCAGGAATTCCTGCATGAAATTCCCTGGCATGTGTTATGGAACAGGTCAGAGCACACGATCCTAATGGTTCCTCCCGGAGCTCGAGCTGCAGACTGAGGAATTACTGCCAAGAGCACTGGAGGGGTGGGAATTATTGGGGTTTTTTATTTATCATCATCACCAGCACCGGTGTCACTCAGAGCCACCCAAGATTTGTGGTGTCGGAATCAAATTATTTCATTTTGATTGATCTATTGGTTTGTTTTGGGAGGAATAAATCCAGATTTATAATCAATTAAACTTGTTTTTCACCTCACTCCCACACACCTTCCCTGTCAAACTCAAGGTAAACTTTAACACCTCCCCCTCCCATTTCATATCTGGGCTTTGTGATTTATTTTCAGGAGCGAGACACTGAAGGCAGAGTCAGTTTTTCCAAAGAAATAAACTGGATTCCTGGAATCTTAGGAAAGAGCAGTCATGCAATACTCAGGGTGGACAGGACACAGAATTAATCACCCACAAATAAATCAGGAGTGTGAGGGAGGGCAAATGAGAGCTTTGCTCCATAGCCTGGGTTTTGTCAGGGAGGGATCTGCTCATTTTTCCCTAATTTGAGGCCTTTCCTAGACCTTTTTGGGTGTATCCATCCTGTTCTGGGGGAGGTCCAGAATAATGGTCCCTCCTGAAAAAAAACATGGATTTAATTTATGAACTATATGATTTCCCTTCCCTTCCCTTCCCTTCCCTTCCCTTCCCTTCCCTTCCCTTCCCTTTTTTTGAAATTTTGGGTTTATTTTAAACATTATATTTATCTAAAACTATTTTAAAAACTGTTTTAATTGCAGTTTTAATGATTTCTGCAATTTTACTCCAATAATACATTTCTGATACTCCACGTGAAGACATTTTCCAGATCCACGAGGAGCACCCATCAACATGAGAATGTCCTGGAAATTTTTTGCCTTAAAACTTGAACCTTCCTTTTTCATTTCTTTTCCTGGATTTTCTGGCCATTCCTGCCTGTTCTTTGCTTTATCTCTTTTTTTTTTTTTTTTCTGTGTCCCATGAGGAAAAAATTTTTAAGCTGAAATTAAGGAGCTCCCNTCAAGCTGAAATTAAAGAGTTCCCTGTGCTGTGAGAGAGTTTTGTGCACTGAAATAAAAAAAAAGAAGGATCATTAAATGGGAAAAAAAAAAAAAAAATTCCTGAGGGTAAAAGCTGTCAACCCTCTTTTGTAAAAAAAAAAAAAAAAATTGATGTGCAATTTTTTAATATTAAAATAAAGAGAGGAATTGCAAAACCCAGTGTGATAATGGGAACCATATTGGTCAGGAGGAGGCAGAATTTACTCTGTGGTCAATCCTCCAGCAAGAGAGAAAAATTCCAAAAGATCCAATATCTCTAAATGCCATGGAATAATTTTTTTCCTTTTTCCTGCAAAAATATTGTCCTTCCCAGGGCAGTGGTGGGGAACCCATCCCTGGAGGGATTTAAAAGCCCTGTGGATGTGGCACTTGGGGACATGGATTAGGGGTGACCTTGGCAGTGCCAAGAGAACAGGAATGGAGATTTTTCCTTGTTTGGAAATACATGGAAAATTAGAAGGCAGGAGTTAAAATCAGACTTTGGGAGTTTTTAGTTGATTGATTATTAAAACACAACTGGAGCTCACATTTATTTCTCAAAGCTGTGCAAGAGGTAGTAAAAATAAGAACAGAAATTAGCATTTTTTAAAAAATAGGTATAAAATAGAAAAAAACCCACAACCTCATTTCTGTCCCAAAATATGGAAAAATCATCCAGGGAAATCCAAGTTTGTCAATGCTGGTGTCTGAAAGGAAAGCAAAGGTGGCCACCACCTAAATATGTGCAAAATTTAAATCCTCTCTGAAATTCCATCTGAGCAAATCCGGAGGGCGTTTGCTTTTTCTCTTCCACTCACACAGCAAGGGAGGCTTTCCCCAGACTTTCCAGAAGCTGCCATTTATTAGATGGATTGGATCCCGGTTCTTCCATTAGAACTGGGAAAATCAGGCAGGGTGGGACATTCACATCTCATTTAACAGCTCAATTTGAGGCTCTGCAGCCTCGGAAATTTGATTTAAAGCAAACCCACCCTGAACCACAGCAGGATTTGAGCTCTGCCTTTGACAGGGTTCTTTATTGGGGCGATTATTTTAATATCCCTGTCCTTGACATTCCGACAGAACGGGGCTTTCCAGGGGAAAATGAAGCTGGAGAAGGTGGGAGGATGGAGTTTCTCAAGGAGAGGCTGTCACAGAAGAGACTTTTGATGGGAAAGGAAAGCTCTGAGTACTGGAAAGGAAAAAAAAAAAAGAATTTATTTTCCTTTCACCAGAAGAATCAGGTGATAAACAGGATCCTAAGTAGTTTTGGGAGTTAAGGGAATTCCTTGGTCGAAGGTCAGACTTCAGCTGATAACTGTGAAATAAAACCATGGAATATTAGGAGGGAACATCTCTCCTTCACCCATGGAGTCAAAGCTGATTTATGTGGACACCTATGGACTCCAGCAGGCCTGGAAAGAAGAGGGAAGTTGTTATCCAAAGGGATTTAGTTGAATATCCCAGTGCTGTCCATCAGGAATCAGCTTGCTTTGTGAAATCCTCCCTTTTCCCAAACGCTTTCCTTCTGCCATGGCAGCTCCCGGATTAAATCAGTGCCACTCTGGTTCTTTGATCCACCTTGTCCACTTTTCAGTTTTCCCATTTCCAAGAGTTCTTCCCCCATTTCTTGTCTCGTCAGGTTTCCTCATTCTCCTGAAAACTCAGAAATTATCCCGATTTCCTTTCCTGGTTATTTTTGCAGCCCCTTTTTCCACAACACCCTGGCACGGCCACACCCCCGACGGTTCTATCTGACAAACACAACCTGAATTAAAAATGAAAATAACATCTCTTGGGCACGGTGAAAAGCAGAATTCCTGGGAGTTTTCCCAGCCATCTGACAACACTTGGAAATCCTCTGGATTTTCTGGGAGTGGAGATAAGCAGGAGGAAGGGAAGTGTTCCAGGACCCAGCCGTGTGCTGCTCCAGGAGGGCACAGACGGGTATCAGGTTCCATTCTCCATGGGATGGAATAAATCCAGAGGAGGGAGGCATCCCATGATTCTCCAGCAGAAAACCAGGAAAATAAGGACAAGTTTGCAGTTTCTGGGTGGTGACAGTGTCACTGCTGGGAGTCAAAGCACGAAAGGTAATTTTTTTTAAGGCTGTCTGCAGATATTTTTCCTGTGTTGTCCAATGTCTGTGGATTTCTTTCCTCAGGATGCAGCTCTGGGGTGAGGATCCGAGATGACCCTGCTGGGACAGATCCCAAATAGCAAATCCAGCAGCAGGAAAATACCTCAGGAACCCAACATTTTCTGCTGACATAAAATGATGCTGAAAATCCATCAGCTTCTTTCCTAACACCTTCTGGACCTCCTGGATATTTTGACTGCCAAGTGACAAAACTCCAGGTCTTGGGGACAGCAGCTCTTCAGCTGATTATTGGAAATTCCCCATTGGAATTTTAGATGGGATATTGGGAAGGAATTCCTGGCTCTGAGGGAGGTGAGGCCCTGGAATAGAATTCCCAGAGAAGCTGTGGTTGCCCCTGGATCCCTGGAAGTGCCCAAGGCCAGGCTGGATGGGGCTTGGAGCAGCCTGGGACAGTGGGAAATATCCAAGGGCATTGGACCAGGTGATGTTTAAGGTCCCTTCCAACCCCAACCATTCTGGGATTCAATGACCTCCACTGGGATCATCTTTTCCTTGAAACCTCCAGGAATTCCTTTTCCTTGTTACAAGACAAGCACCGTTGAGGCAGGGATTTCTTTATTCCCAAGGATATCCATTCCAAAAGATCCAGAAATCCAGGACAAACCCAACCAGCCTATAAAACTCCTCCCAGACTTGCCACTATTTCCTGGTTCTGACACTTGCTGACAATAAAACCCCATCAGGCAAAATTATTTCGGGCAAAATAGGAAGCTCCCAATCCTGTGAGTCACTTGGGAATGTGTGGGGCTGGATATTTAAATCCCAGGACCAGTAGGTTTGCCATGCTACACCCTGTCTGAAGGCCTGGAAACCCTGGGAATGCTCCAGGAAAGGTCCAGGAAAGGCCATTGTTGGGCTTGGCAGAGCTCCAGGTCCTGTAATTGCTGTTCAGGGGCCCAGCAAGGAGAAATGTTGGGAAAGACCTTCCATGGACACAGGAGATTGGATGGCATCAGATGCCACCAAGACTGGAAAATTATCTCTTAAAATATTAATTTTTAAAATTACTCAAGCACCAGGGGTTTGTCCTGCAGCCCAACAAGGATTTGGGGAGGCCTTGCCTTTACTTTTCTAAACACTTCCCTCAGGTTAAAATTCCTTTTTGGTTTTCCCTCAGGGAATGGCTGTGGGCGACCCAAAAATAGATCCAATAGGAAGTTTCCAGAGGCCTATGGAGTATTTCTTGTAGGATTGTCTTCTAAATATTGCTTTTTCCCACTTTTATTTAATCCTTATTCTGAAAAACTCTAATTTTTCCCTTCTGTTCCCCCAAACTCTGGTGATTGTAGATGCTCATGGAGGAGAAAATACCGAGATGTCATTCCAGGCCCCTTTGGGAGTCAACTCAAAAGATTAAATAGCTCCTGAAGGAAGATCTGAAGAACACATTGGAATTTTCTCCCAAAATCCACATTAGGATCAATATGATGCATTTTAGAGTGAGGATTCTCCTACCTTTAAATATATGGATTAGACCACAAGAATTCCACACAATTTTAGAGTGATTCAAAGGAGTATTGAGCCATATTAGAATCCAACCTCCTGATTCCCACCTGGAAAATACACCTGGAGGTTCCTTCCCCAGCCTCCACAAAGAGATTTGTGTCTGCAGCAGCTCTAAACACCATTATAAGCACAAAAATAGCCATATTGTTATCACAACTATTAATTTTTATCAATTTTAGCATTGATATCCCAATGGGAAATTTCTCACTGGAGACGACACAAGAGTGATGGTGCCAAGATCCAGGGAATTTTCATCTGTGCTGGAAAAAAGGGAAGAAAAAGATGTGCAAGGATGAGGAATCCATGGAACCAGGTAATTAAGATAAGCCAGACAATGGTCCATGCACTGAAGCAGTACAATAAATACATTTATTTTTAATTTTTTTTGTAGTCATCCCAGAAAAATGGCTTTTTAAGGAGGATTTTGAAGGAAGCTTGGGAGGAACAGCCACACTATCTGGAACGGAAGCCAGAAAAAACAGCTCTGCCAAAGTCATTTTTCAGTGGCAAGTGGAGTTTTCACCTAAACTATCTCCACCACAAAAAAAAAGGGTCTGTTTTCTGTGGAATATTTTGACATTTCATTGAAAACTTCAACAAAGGAAAAGTGAAATGTTTCCAGCTGGGAAATTGTGTCCTGCACCATCACCAGAGTCCCTGCTGGATTGATTGGGGATAAACTGCCTTGATTCACTTCCATTTAGGGACTCCCAAAGCAAATGACATCTCCCAGGAGAAGTCAGGATTATCCTGCTTTTTTATAATGGAGTTTATCCAGTGCTGGACAGCAAAAGATCCTCTCTCTACCTGTGGTGATTATTTTATTTTATTGTATTTTATTGTNTAATTTTTTAGATTTTTATTTTATTTTGTTAATCCCTTTTGGGACACAGTTTCCCAGAGAAGCTGTGGCTGCCCCTGGATCCCTGGCAGTGTCCAAGGCCAGGTTGGATGGGGCTTGGAGCTGACAGTGGGAGGTGTCCCTGCCCGTGAAATGGGAGGATCTTTACGGCCCCTTCCGTCTCCAACCATTCCAGGATTGATTTTGGGATTTTCAGCAAAATCCAGCTGTGGTGTTCCAGGGATTTTGGGATTCTTCCCTTGCTCTGAGTTGTTGTGTCCCTTGGAATCACTTCCCTTCTCTTTCTCCCCTTGGTGTCTGTCCAAGTGACAAAATCCAGGGAAAAAGGATCTCCATAATCTTCTACCATGTCAGCCATTTTTGGACCCCCAAAATTAATTAACAGCTCTGATTGCTGGAGCCAAAGGAATTTCCTTGCATGTCAAGTGGGTTAAAAAGGGGGAAAAGAAAAATTGGGACCCTGAAATTTCAACAAAGGGATGCAGAATCAAAAACGTCTGGGCCAAATCCGTGCTTTGATGGGAAGAGTGAATGGGATTTCTGGACTGGCCCAGTTGATGCCAAAGAGAAATACAAACAACCATCCCCTCACAAAATCCCAGAATCCCAAAATGGTTTGGGTTGAAGGGATCCTAAAATTCATCCCATTCCATGGGGAGGGACACCTCCCACTATCCCAGGGTGCTCCAGGCCCCTCCAGCCCGGCCTTGACCTTGCTGTTGACTTTGGAATTTTTTTCCCTCAAGTATTTATCCCTTTCCTTGTCCTGGGAAGAGGAGATTCCATGAATTCCAGGGATGCAATGGGGCAGCAGAGCCCGGTGGGTGGGTGAGGGTGATGCCTCAGATTTTAACTTTCATATTTTTCAAATCCTGTAGTGCATAGTATGTAACTCTGAAGTGTCCTGAAACCTGTGAGCTGCTGCTCTCTCTCTCACCTTAAGATGGACATAACAAAGCCTTTCTAGGCCTGCTATCCAAGGATACCCAGACTGTCCTAGGCCCAGAATGTGTAACCCAACATCCTGGAAAGAGGGGCAAACTGGGGAGAATTACATCATTAGCTAAATCTGTAATTGGCAAATTTATGCTGATATGCAAATGGACCAAAATCTATAACTGTGTGAAGAACTCGTGGCTTGTTGTCCATTTTGGGGGGTCCATCTTGGGGTCTGGGGTGTGAACAACCTCTGTCTCCCCAGGGTGGGCCTTGAAGGCCTTCAAATAAAATATCCACTTTTATTCCCTTGCTCCTGTCTAATCTCTGTTTCTAGGGAGCCACTTCAGGGGACCACGGAGGGACAGGGCCTGGCTGCCATTGCTGAGAGAGGCCTGAAATGCCAGCAGTGAACTCCCTGCTCCAAGCCCCAGCTGTGTAAACTCCAACTGCAGCCTCGTGTGGCCAGTTTCTCATGGAAAAGGAGTTAGGAATGGCTCAGCTCCCAGGGATTTGCCCGTCAAAGCCTTTCACGCTGCTGGGCAAACAAAACTCTTCGAATGAAAAAAAAAAAAAAAAAAAAAGGGGGGGGAAAAAAAGGGGGGGGGAAAAAAAAGGGGGGGAAAAAAAGACCGCGTTT
>VZTR01010906.1:283419-293419 GCA_013400775.1 Chaetops frenatus | reverse complement strand
TGATAAGCCCTCAGTCTAGAAATCATCTCTCAGCCCTTTTTCTCCATGTTCTTCTCCCTCCTCAGAGCTGTCAGACAGGACACCAAGGTCGGCTTTCCTATTTTTATAAGCTTTGTTTTGGATGATATTCATGAATTTTAGCCCTGGCTCCTGCAGCCAAAAGAAGCAGCTGTGGTGCTGTTTGCCTGGAACAAAATCTGCTTCTGGAGAGAACTCCCAGGTGGTTCAAGAGCAAACGAGTGTCAGGAGATCACATCTTGTCCTTTCCTGGGGTTTTATTTGTTTTCCTCTCCAAATTTTCCTCCCCCAGGGCTCCTCCTGCTCTTTGGGTGATGCTGTGCCCTCGTGTCCTGGAGCTGGGCTGTGCCACAGGAGTTAAATCTGCAGATTTCTTGGTGGGTTTGTAAGGAATGAATGTTCCAGCACTCACAGCAGAGATCTTAATGCTCCTTTTCTTCAAAGTTGAAAGGAAATTCCAGGTTTCTCCTGATGCAGAGTGGGAAAGGGAGAAGGATGTCCATGATGGAACACCCTCCACTCTGTCAATCAGCAGCTTTTCTGCTCCTGCTGCCACTTTTTTTCAGATTAAAAGTTTATTTTCGGGCTTCTACATGGAAACGTCACTGAAAGATGAGCTTTGAATGTGATTTTTAGGTAATTAATAGGGAAAATTCTCCTTCTGCAGATGCCAACAGCAAAAATGGGAGAGAGGGATTGGGATTTTAACTCAGAATCTTTCCTGCTGCCAAGTGCAGCACAGAAAGCCCAGCCTGAGGTCACTCTTCAGGTGCTCTCAGGTCTCTAAACCAAAAATGTTCCTTCACAGACACTTGGATTTTAATTTGTTCTCCGTGAAAAAACAAACGGAGGGAGCAGTGAGTGAGGTGGGACTGGAGAAAGACCATCAGCCTTCATCAGGAATTCACTGCTGGGGATCCTGGAGCAGTGAGGAAACACAGAGTAAAAATTCCTCAGATGTAAATTGTGACAACTCGAGGCCCAGCAGTGCCTCTTGGTTTAATTAAAATTAATTTCTTTTCGCTTCTTGCAAGTCTTGTTATTAAGAGACCTAAAACCATTGCTGGCTTTGAGGCACAAACAGCAAAAAAGTTAATTAAAATTCAACAGGGTGAGTTTTACTAATAGAATTCCATAAATCTGAGAGGCTACCCAAAGCCCCATCTCTTGTCTGTGGGATTTTTTTTCCCTAGATCTTGAAAATCTGTGACTGAGAGATCGTTTAATTTTTCCAGAAAAAGGGAAAGAATAGGAAAGGAAGAAAGAAAAAGAGCAGAAAAAGGAATGAAGCTTTCACCAGGTTCAGATCCAAGCCCTGCCTGGGTTCAGGTTTAGTTCAAAAGTGGATGTCTAGGTCTTGTTTTTCCTGACACAATTCCCTCATCCCGATCCAAATTGCTCTGAATTTGTCAGCGGGGAGCCCGAGGAAGAAATGGCTCTGTTTGGGTTGAATCAGAGCAGCAGCTCTGCCTCCTGCCAGAAGTGCTGACCTTTCCCAGTCTGAGGCAAATTGTCCTCAGTCTGTCCCATTTTCCAGAAAAATCTCAGCTGGTATTTCAGCTTTCAACCTTCTCCATGAAAAATCAGCTTAGGTCAGTTCCCAGGTGGTTCTTAACACTTTCCATCCCATCCTTTCCCCTGAATCCTCAGGGACTGAACCAATTAACTCAGCCCGAAATTAGCAGGAGGTGTGATCCTGGTAGCCATTAAAAAAATACAAATTAGACATATTTCTAGAAGTTTAACATCTGCAGAGCTTGCATGGAAAGTTCTCCTCTTTCCAAGAGGGATCTCCCATGGCTGGAATCTGGTGCACGCCTGAGTGACCTGCAGCTTTTCCTCTGGGAGTCTCCTGGATATTTGTGGAGCATGGAATCCATCAGCTGGGAATGACTTTATGGAACATCTCACTTCATTATTTTCGGGGAAACTGCAGCTTTGTGTCCTGATGCTGGAGAGTCAGGTGTGAGGGGAAAAAACCTAAGCAAACACGGCTTCCATGCTCGTTCCCGAATAAATGAGTTCTCTGTGGAATGGATCACTTCTAATTGCACCCCAAAAATGCACTTTGGGGGGTCATTGGGAGCCTGGATTAAATCCACTCGCAGGAGAATCTTTTATGGAGTCTTGGTTTTCCATTAATTTTCAGGTGCTTCTCCCAGAGGGCTCCAAGGGGAAGGGGTTGGATGGCAAAGGAGAAGGAGAAAGGGTCAGACAAGGGATGGATGGGGAAAGGATGACTCAGGAGAAGGATGAAAAGTCAGGACTATTTTAATTTCCATCCTCAAACTGGGAGGGAAATCATTCCAGGACAATGGATACAGCAGCCACCTGCGATTTCAGATTCCCATTTCTTCCCTCTCCTGCTGCTCCATCGTGTGACCTTGGATAACTCCTGATTCCTGCCTTTTGTCACTCCCCCGTGTTTGCTTCCCACTGGGAATTCACACCATGGAAATTTCCATCCTTTTTTTACCAATCTCATCCCCACAAGATTTTTTTTTTCCACCAGAGCTGAATATGCTCATCCCAGATTTTTCAGAAGTGCTGCCTGGATGGAGTTTCTGGAGGTGACCCACACTTATCCCACCCAAATTTAATTTTCCTCAGAGGTCCATAGGAAAGGAATTCATGGCGGACCTTGGATAACCACAGCTCTCTTTCAAACAGCTGAGCTGAATTCCTGACTGTTGCTTTTTCCTTGAAAACCCTGGAATAGGGAAAACACCTCAGGCCCTTTGGAATTCCAGTACCTGGCTGGTTGTTGCCATGAAAAGTTCCACAGGTTCTGGAATATCCTCCTGGAGCCCCCACTCAGCCACCCTGCTACAGAGATCTCCGTGGTGAGCAGCGTGAGGACAATCCCAAAGGATTTCAGGAGAGTTAAACCTCACAAAACCCATGGAAATGATGAGAAGTGGACATTTTATAGCCATTTAAACAATCCTGTTTAATTTGGGATGGAGACACGAAGTTATGAGGGGACTTTTGTGGCTCTTTCCAAGCCAAACCTTAAATTAAGAACTAAATAACAGCAATAAAGAGGCTCGTTAGGCTGCCCCTTTCTCTCCAAGTCTTAATAAATTTCTCATTGGTCGCATTCCAAAAGGTGAGTTTTCGGGAATAACATTTAGGGATTAAAATGGAATAATTTTGTTTNAAAAAAAAAAAAAAAAAAAAAAAAAAGGAGAAAACCAGAAATGTTTTTATTGATTTTTTATTGATTTTTACAACTTTATCTAATCTGAGCTTTCTCAGATTAGATAAAGTTGTATAAATTTGGGAATGTATTGCTCAGAAATCATGGAATCATGGAATAGTGAAATGGTTTCCATTGGAAATGACCTTAAGAATCTCACGGGCAGGGACACCTCCCACTGTCCCAGGCTGCTCCAAGCCCTGTCCAACCTGGCCTTGGGCATTGCCAGGGATCCAGGGGCAGCCACAGCAAATCTGGGAATTCCATCCCAGTTCCTCTCCACCCTTTCAGCCAGGAATTCCTTCCCAATATCCCATCCATCCCTGCCCTCTGGCAGTGGGAACCATTTCCCCTTGAACTTCCACTTTCAATCCAGCATGCTTAGTTCCAGCTTTTAGTTCTTAGTTCCAATTCTTAGTTTTTACCATCCATTTCTATAGTCAGAACACAAATATGAATAAAAGAGAAGGAATTAAAACAATTTTTAGTTGTATTTTTCTTCCCATTTGGGCCCAGTTTCTCTGCCAGAGGATGGGAAACACAAGAAGTTCCATTTCCACTTTAAACCCAGCATTCTTAGTTCCAGCTCTTAGTTCTTAGTTCCAGTTCCTAGTTTTGGCCTTCCATTTCTATAGACAGCAAAAAACATGGAGAGAATAAAAGAGAGGAGGAATTAAAACAATTCTTTTGTTGCATTTTTCTTCCCATTTGGGCCCAGTTTCTCTGGAAGAGGATGGGAAACACAGGAATTTGAGCTTCCACTTAAAATCCAGCATGCTTAGTTCCAGCCCTTTGTTCTTAGTTGCAGTTCTTGGTTCCAGTCTTAGTTTTTACTATCCATTTTTGTAGGCAGCAAGAAATATGGAAAATAAAAGAGAAGGAATTAAAACAATTTTTTGGGTGCATTTTTCTTCCCATTTGGGCCCAGTTTCTCTGGAAGAGGATTGGGAAAGACAAGAAGTTCCATTTCCACTTTAAATCCAGCATTCTTATTTCCAGCTCTTAGTTCTTAGTTCCAATTCTTAGTTTTTGCCTTCCGTTTCCGTAGGCAGCAAAAAATACAGAGAATAAAAGAGAGGAGGAATTAAAATAATTTTTTATTTGCACTTTTCTTCCCATTTGGGCTCAGTTTCCTCTTCTCTGCAAGAGGATGGGACACACAGGAAGTTGTACTTCCACTTTAAATCCAGCATTCTCGGTCCCATTCATCCACTTTTCCCCCACCCCCCACATTTTATCCATAATCCAACTTTTCTTTTTAATCCAGCATCCTTCTGGTCCTTCTCCCCAGCCCACACAACCATCACCAGCTGAAATCCAGTAGCACAAAAGCTGCTACTGTTCCCTGGCTCGGTGGGAGCCGTGGACTTTCCCTGGCAAATCCTGAGACAATATTTGGAATTTGTTGATTGGGAGCCGTTAAGTGCATTAATCATGGAACAAACACTCTCCCGGGCCTGCCAGGCCTAATAAATCTCCCTAGAATTCCACCTCCCCATCATAAACACATTCGCAGGCACTTAAGCAATCCCTGGAAGATGAGCCTTCATTCCCTAATTTGCTGAATCAATCAGTGGGAAGTGAGGATGAGCAGGAGCTGAGCTCCCATCCCGAGGGGGAAGTGTGGGATAAGTTCCTGCAGCCAAGGATCTGATGGAGCAGCCTCCCAAAAAGCTGTTTGCACGTTGTAATTATAATTAGTGCTGAAGCTCCTCTGCACAAAAGATTCGAATTTTATTGTGCTAAACTCTGGACTAAGTCTGTAATTCCCAACAGGCCATCCCTGTCCTCAGAAACTCCTGAAAAACTCCCAAAAAACTCCTGAAAAACTCCCAAAGAACTCATTTCTTGAGCCTCAATCAGGACTGAGAGCAGGAATTAAAACCACGGCCAAATATTAAATAATTTGCGTAAGATTAATAAAGAGAACAATGGGTTTAAGAATTAACAGAGGTTTTTAACGTTTCTTTTCAGCTTTTTGAGCATTTAGCAGGATCCAACCCTCCTGTGGAAACATCAGCCCGATGGAAAGATATAAAACCATAAGGAAGCTGCCAAGTTTCTCAGATTTTCAGGTCTGAGTGGAATTAGATCATTTAATTGGGATTAGATCATTTAACTGGACTTTCTACTCCTCCCTCGTTGTTTCATCTCACCCAAACAGGTTTTGGACCAAGCTTTTAGGGACAGGCACTGATGCCATTCTCTCTACAGTCCTAAAAAGGAAAATTATGACTTCACACTGATGATCCTCCTATTTGACTGATTTGATTTGATTTGAATTGATTTGGTTTGATTTGATTTGATTTGATTTCATTTCATTTCATTTCATTTCATATAAATGAGTCTGTCAACCCAACCTGCTGAGTCACGGAATCCCAGAATTTTTTGGGTTGGAAGGGACTTTCAGGATCATCCCATTCCCACCCCCTGCCCTGGGCAGGGACACCTTCCACCATCCCAGGCTGCTCCAAGCTCCATCCAACCTGGCCTTGGGCACTGCCAGGGATCCAGGGGCAGCCACAGCTTCTCTGGGAATTCCATCCCAGGGCCTCACCACCCTCCCAGCCAGGAATTCCATCCCAATATCCCATCCATCCCTGTCCTCCTTCGGGGCTGTGAATCCAGACTCATTTCTTGGCCAAAGGCTGGAACTTTTTCCAAGTCTCCCATGAAACAGGGGAAGTGGGAGAGGTGGGGGTGAGTTTGGGGTGGGGGTTGTGAGGGAAGAAAGGGAGAGGGAAGTGCCCATCCATGGGAACAAGGAGGAGATGGATTCGCTCCCTGGAACACACTGAGGTTCAAAGTCAGCAGGACTTCAAAGGAAAAGAGCCATCATTCAGGAGAAGGGAAAACAAGCAGCCACTCCTCTCAAATCCATCTCTCATCCTCCTTTTTTTATTCCTGCTGCTTTCTAAAATCCCATTGTAGTCAGAGAAATTGCAGTGGCCAAATCCAGGGAAGAGGTTGGTTTAATCTGCTATTGTTATTTAACCAACCCTTCTGGTGGCAAAAACATGAAAATCAGGGAAGAAACCTCCTGGCAGGGGTTAATCTGGTTTAGGAGTTTAAAAGTCAGATCCAGGAGTGTGACCACCTACCCCAAACTTCCTTTAGAGACAAAGAAAGGAAAAAAAACGGGGAAATTCCACCTGAAATTCAACAAGATTTTCCCTGGAAAAGTCGATGCAGCAAAGGCTGGAAGATGGATCAGAGAAATTAAGATGAGGAAACTCCAACAGCAATTCTTGCTTGGTCCAGAAGTACCTGAGATTGATTTTTAGGAAGGCAGAAATCTGAGTGTACTTAAAGAAGCTGGTGGGATAGAGATCTGTAATAAAATTCATAGAAATAACAAATTTTGGGTCAGAAAACAGAAGATTTACAGAGAGAAGAGCAAAGTTTTGGGAAGATTCCCTAATGGCAACAGAGGCAGAAAGGGTCCTTGCTGGTTTTAAATGGATTTGGATAAATGAAGAGAGGAACTGAAAGATTAATTTGAGGAATCTCCAGGCAAATCCCTGTGAAAAGTCAGCTCCATGGACAGAATTCCCGTGAATTTTCTTTCCTTTAATTCATGTTTTGTCTATTGGTTGCTGCTATATTTCATCAGTTGTAGCTAACAATTAATTACTTTGCATTTTAGAAGTGGCTGCATGAAGGGGAGATGAGGATTCTCCTGACAGGACCACAGAACTGGAATTTTTGGATCACAGCACCATCCACATTGTGCCCATTTATCCCGCTTTTCCTCATTATTATAATAGGATATTCTCCCAGAAACTCATTCCTGTTACCAGGAAACTTTTCTTAATTTACAGTCTCGTGATGAGTTTATTATAATTAATAAATTGATGATTTATTATGATTATTTCTCCTTCAGTGTTTTAATTGTCTCTTGAGTAAACCCCAAATTGCTCTCAGTCGATTACACAGGACAGAAATTCCTGGATCATTCCAGACACTCTCTTTTCCATTTCCAGGGAGTCCAATTATTCCTTGCCAGTTGGAATTCACTTTTCCCCCCAGGAAACCCTTGGGCTCCCAGCACATCCCAACAGGAAGGTTTTTTTTCCCATATTTAAAGTGCAAGGAATTGAGGGTTTGCATTTCTGGCCTCGAATTGGGAATTTGTGGAGGGGATCTGCATGGGAAGGGAGATCCAAAAGTTGCCTTTTCCCACAGGAAAAGTTTCCTATCATGAAATGAAAATGGAATAATTATCCCACAGTTCAGACACACCTTGGAAATCGAATGAATGGAGCTGACAGGAATGACTTGGGAGTCTAGAAATAATTTGTCATCAAGGGATTAAAAGTGGAAAAGGCTTGGATTACAAACACCAGCAGCAAATGCCTTTCCCACCAAGGGAAATTCCCTCCCTGTTGCAGAGGCCAGGATGGGTTTCACCTCTGCAAGCAGCACAGAATTCCTGCCTGGATCTGTCCTGGAGCTCTCCCTGTGCCCCAAACAATCCCTGCCACGCTCTTTGAACCCACGGAGCAAGGCTGCTGCTGGAGATTAACTCTGCTCAACGTTCCCTCCCTTCCCCACCCAAAAATCTGACGTCGTTCCCCTGATCCAGGAAAGGAGAGGTCGGAGGGCAATGATCCGGTTGGGATGGGAGAGGGAGCTGTATCCTGATATCCAGGGGCAAAATCCTGCCACGTACCTGGTTTTAAAACCAGCAGGCAGGTGCTGGGCAGGTTCAATAATCCTACTTGTGAGAGGCTGGATATTCCTGCAAGAAAAAAAAAAAACAAAAAAAAAAAAGGATTTTCAGGATATCCGTGACCTCATCCCTTATCCTGAAGCTCCCGGCTCTTTGTAATCTCTGAGTGTCAAAGGGAAGCTGTGAAAGATGGAGCTGCTCTTCCCCAGATCAAGCTGCAAGTGCTGACTGCCTGGTTTGCTGCGCCCTGGGATGTTTCCTGGAAGAAGGAATCTCGTGTTTTATAACTCCGTGGCTCTGACCCATCTCTCTGAGATTTGGAGTAGCCCTGGAATGGCACAGCCCATCCACATTGGCTGCTTTCCCTGCTGGGATTCTCCTCCTGGAGCTGCCAGGCTGGAAAATCAGCAGAGAGGGTTTGGATGGAGGCTGGGCACCCTGCAGTGAGGATATTGATCGTTGGATGTGGAAATTAAAGGGTGCTGATTGGCTTTGTGGGTGGTTTTTCGATAGGCTGCCTATCCAGGAATTCCATGGGGAGTGGGAATGAGGGAATGCTGAAAGCTGTAACAAAAATTCTCCTCTCTTTGTATTCTAGAGAGAGAAATCTCTGTAATCTAGAGAGAGAAAGCTGCAATAAAAATGCTCCTCTCTTTATATTCCAGAGAGAGAAATCATCCAAGAAACACACCCAGAGCTCTTCCAGACACAGGCCCTGTGGGAATATCAGGCTCTCACAAGATCCCACAGGGATCTTTCTGCTGCTGGAAGAGCGGGAAGCATTAAAATGAGTTTCCTGGAAAGGATGTGGAGTTTCCAGCAGTGAAAGAGAAATTGGGATAAATACCTGTCAATGTTAACACGGGCAAACTTGAGCCTGACTTCCAGAGGAGCCCTCTGGGCTTAGAGGGGTTCAGTCATGGGATTGAGGGGAGTCTTTGTGCCCCAGTTTTTAAGGAGAGAGAATTCCTGACCACTTAATGGTCAAATCATGTCCTGTCCTGGCACTGTGGTCTCAGTTGGGCTGGAAACACCTGGAGATCATGGAAAGGCCAAGGAATGTGTCCCAGCCTGGTTTTTTTCACCTGAACCAGGTAACAGTAGTCCCAGAGGATGGAAACAGACATAAAATTCTCAAAAAAACCTTTATTTGTGATCAGCATGGTGTTTTTAGGCAAGAACATTTGAACCATTTCTTTCCTACTTTTTATTCCTATTGAATCCTGTTCAAAACTCCCTTCCACCAACTTCCATCATCCCTTTTCCCTGTCAGAGTGAAATCCTGATGCTGCCTCTCATCTTCCACCTCCAATTTGCCACGATTTGGGAGAAATATAAAATTGGGGATTTTCAGTGCTGTTGCTTCTGTGATATTCTGGGAATTGTTATCTATTTATTTAAGGAAATCACAAGGATCTCCATAAAAGGTCTCCAAATGTCTGTAATTACTTCAGCCATGACGTTTGTGATGCCTCAGATTCAATCACGAAGCAAACCTGGTTTTCAGCCTTCAGCTTCTGATCTGCATCTCCCATTCCAGCTCCCTTTATCCAAGTTATTTCTTTGGAAGACAACTTGATCCTCACCATCAGCTACACAATGTTTTCCACACTATCTTCTCCAAAAAAACCTCTGCGGAACTTGGAAAGAATTCCACCCAAACGACTTGCTGATAGAATATGAATATTCTTGGCAAAAGAATTTTGTCCTCCATCCAGAAGTGTTTGCTTTCCATGGCAAAATTCAGTATTTGCAGGAGAAGGAAATACCTGAAGGTCACAAATATTCCCAAGGACAAAGCACAGCAGGACTTTGTGGGAATTGTGGGTTTTGGTAGCTCCATTCTGTGGTCTGGATGCTCTTTTTTGGTTGGGCTGCATTTCCCAGGATGCTGCAATTCCAAGGAATCTCATGATCTTCCCAGGGAGGTGAAACTGTGAGGTATTTGCTGAAGAGAGCAGGAGCAGAAAATATTGGAATTAGATTCCAATGAGAAACTGCCACCCATTTTCCAAACCCATTTTCCAAACCTGTCTTTTCAGGTTTTAGCCAAAAGCTTTTATTCATTTAGCAGAGGGGATTTTTACCAAAAAAAAAAAAAAAAAAAAAAA
>VZTR01010906.1:230987-280702 GCA_013400775.1 Chaetops frenatus | reverse complement strand
AATTAAAACCAGTCACATCAAAAATCAGATCAATTAAAGCTGATCACATCAAAAATTAGATCATTTAAAGCTGGTCACATCAAAAAATCAGATCAATTAAAGCTGATCACATCAAATATTAGATCATTTAAAGCTGGTCACACCAAAAATCAGATCTATTAAAGTCCACAGGAAAATGGTAATGCTGAAAAAACTGGATAATTGGAGAGATCCTTTTAAGGAAAACAGTTCCTAATTTCTGGGATTCTTGTTCCATGTTCGGNCTTTTGGCTAAAACCTGAAAAGACAGGTTTGGAAAATGGGTTTGGAAAATGGGTGGCAGTTTCTCATTGGAATCTAATTCCAATATTTTCTGCTCCTGCTCTCTTCAGCAAATACCTCCCTGGGAAGATCATGAGATTCCTTGGAATTGCAGCACCATGGGAAAAGTGTGGGAGCAGCCTCCTCCTTGTCCTGGAGCTGGGAGTGCAAACCTTCAGATCCTGAAGCAAATGGATTCATGGGAAGGAGTTGTGGCTTCCCAATCCCTGGAATTTTTCCAGGATGGGTTGGACAGGGCTTGGAGCACCCTGGGACAGTGGGAGGTGTCCCTGCCCATCAGGGGTGACACTGAATCATCCTTGAGGTCCCTTCCAACCCAAACCATTCCATGATCCCTAAAGGAGTGCCAGGGATCCAGGCAGAGCTGCAGGAATGGTTCCAAGACTCCAAATTCACCCCCCAGGACAAAATTCCACACAATTCCACATGGACTCTATCCCTGTTTTCCTTGCACTCTGTCCCTTCTGCTTAAGAAATCCATATCCACACTTTTTTCCAGGCTTCCTAATCAGGGTTAGGGAAACAATCCATGTTTTTCTTGGTCACCTCAGGGCCATTTTGGATCAGATATGAGGATGAGAGCAGGAATGATGTAATTGCCCCCCAAATCAAAATAATAATAATGAGAATAATTAATGATTATTTCTCTCTGTGTGTTTGCCCGTTTTGGGGAGTTGGTTTAGCTGGAGAGGGACATGTTTTCCATTAAATAAAAATGGGATTTCAATTGAAAAAGAATCAAAACTAAACCAGGAGTTTTCATCTCCCAGGTCACTTGTTGCTGGCAGGAGTGGCTGCGTGTCAGAATAAAGCTGGGTTTAAAATTTAAAGGATTTGGAAAAGCCACACTGAGAGTTGCCTGTTGAAAGTGCAATGCTTGGAATAAGAATGGCTTTCCATTGGTTTCCAGGTTTTCCCCATTTGAAGATGAGGAGGTTTTACAGAAGGAAGGTAAAAAGACAAAATCTGGAAGTTTGTGCTCAAATGTCTCGCCAAATCCCTGGTGATGAAATTCCTTGCTATTTCTTGAGAATTCAGTCAAAATCCATGATGAAATCCTTAAGATTAAATTCCTGTCAACTTCCACAGTTACATCCTCATGGGGCAGAGCCACAACCTGTGCAGGGTGTTACCAGTGCTATTATAATTTAATGAATTCATTTTTAATTAGAACAATTTATATCGACCCAATCAATTCATTAACCTCTTAAAACATGGAGTTAAAATTAAGTTCAGGATGGACTCCATTTTCTTTGACTGTGGTCAGGTTCCCTGAGCAGTGAGCTCCAGCATTTCCCAGGAGCTTGAAGTAACTGGGAAATGCTTTCCAGCATGGAAAAGCGTCGTCCCAAGAGTAGTGAGAAAAGCATGGCTTTTTCCAAGGGGAATGGAAGCTGTAATTATCCTTTGTTAATTGGGATCACAGCCACTGTCCAAGGAAAACCCTCCAGCCTGGGCTTGACTTGAGCGGGGAATTAACAGATCCCAGCTGCCCCCAAGGTTTGCTCCAACAAAGGCACAGGGAGCTGGATCAATAAATGGGTGAGGAAATGGGGAAGATTAAGGTGTTTTTCCCAGTGGTTCAAAGGGACATATCCCTGTGCTGTGTATTTTTTTTTTTTTTAATTTGGGATTTTTTTTTTTGATTTTTTGACAGATAAAACCCTGCCCTGGTGAAAGAGCTTCACAAAGGTTTAGACTTCGAGCCTCGATAAGATGTGCAGTGGTTTAGGACAGGTTTAAATCCTGTTTAAATTTATTTATGCTGCAGATTGTCACTGCCCTGGGGTATTAATGACAGTGAAATGTCCTTCTTGGAGCAGCTTGGAGCTGCCAACCTCTTCCTCAGAGTAGGAGGGTCACACAATTTATTTTGGATTTATTCCCCCATTCTTGGAAGATGCGTGGGGAATAAATCCCAGCCCTGCAGAGCACCATGGGATCCTCCTAAAGGGGCTTTTCCCAGCAGAACAGCCTGGGATGGTGGGAGGTGTCCCTGCCCATGGCAAGGATGGAGCTGGATGAACTTTAAGGATCTTCCAACCCGAACCATTCCAAAATTTTGTGATCCCATGAAGAAAAGGAGATGTTTGGAACCTATAAACTCCCACCATGACTGTTTTCAATGCCTGACCTCCCATCTCCAACTGGATCCTTTATCCATGATTTAACATCCATGACACAACTATCCTGAAAAACATCATCAGCTTTTCCTACAGAAAAGAAAATTGGAAACTTTGCATTTTACAGGCACTTTTTAGAATCTACTTGCCAAAAAAAAAAAAAAAAAAAAAAANAAAAAAAAAAAAAAAAAAGAAATCCCCCTGACCAGCAAATCATACTTCCAGTATTTACTGTCCATTATTTTCCCTTGAAGTTTCTGTTACTGCCACACATCCAGGGCTTCATATCATTCCCATTTCCACTTCCAGCTGGCTGAGGATGTTGGCAGGGAGGTTATCAAGCCAGATGTAATTTATTTTTATTGCCTGCTCCCTTTGTCCAAACATTTTTCTAACCTGTGGAGCTCCCTGGGATCGATCGTCGTGGACGATTTTTCTTCCGCCAAGGGCTGAGCTAAAAATGTCTTTGCCTAATCAAGGACATGTCCTCAGGGGCTTGACTTTGATATGGAGTAGGATATCGAGGGCTTTTGATTAAAAATGTGGGGGAAAAAAATTGGGAAGGATCCACCAACTGATAGTAAATTCAGGCTCTGGTTACAGTAGTTTTACTCCATAAAATATGACCCTGTGATGTTACAGTGCATTTCTCTGGGATGATTGGAATCAGATTGGGGTCTTTTTTCCTTGAAATTCATAGTTTGAAAAATGCCGGACATTCATTTTTCCGCACTGAACCAGCTGTGGGGCTCCTTGGAAAACTGACAGAGTAGTTGGATGTTGAGTCTTTAAACCCCATGCCTTGGTACTGAGTTGTGATTAATCAGTGGCAGCTTTTTCTGACATGAAATTATTCTTTTCTCCATTTTTTTTTTTTTCTCCATTGAGTTAAGAGATAAAGGAAGATCTTGGATCAATTCTCTTGAGTCCAGCGGAATCCATGGAGCTTCTCCCAGGGCTGGACCCCCTCTGCTCTGGAGACAGGCTGGGAGAGCTGGGAATGTTCCCCTGGAGAGGAGAAGGATCCAGGGAGAGCTCAGAGCCCCTGGCAGGGCCTGAAGGGGCTCCAGGAGAGCTGGAGAGGGACTGGGGACAAGGGATGGAGGGACAGGACACAGGGAGTGGCTTCCCACTGCCAGAGGGCAGGGATGGATGGGATATTGGGAAGGAATTCCTGGCTGGGCTGGAATTCCCAGATTTGCTGTGGCTGCCCCTGGATCCCTGGCAGTGTCCAAGGCCAGGCTGGACATTGGGGCTTGGAGCAGCCTGGGACAGTGGGAGGTGTCCCTGCCCAAGGCAAGGGTGGAATGGGATGAGGTTTCAGGTCCCGTCCAACCAAAACCATTCCATGATTCCATGACTCTTGTGGAAGACGCCCCAGGAAACACTGTACTCAATCAGTCTTCCTTTATAAAATTAATACCTCTTCATTTCCTTGGATCTGATTAAAAAAGGTTTACAAAACTGATCTAAAACCTTATTTTGGTCACATTTTTTTTTTTGTCTGTAATTTTGTCCTTATGAAGAAGCTGGAATTGCCTTTTCTTAAAAATTAAAATATAAATTAAAATCTGAAAATCATAATTTGATACTCACTCAAAATCTGAGTGTAAATGACAAAAAAATGCATGGAAAACGTGAAATAAAACAGAATTCAAGGCAAGGAAGCAGAGGTGGATCAGGACTACAGACAGGGATACAAAACAAGTGGATTCTGAAACCTTTTTTGAACAACCCAGTGGAATCAGGAGGCAAGAGGCAGCACTTCCCCAAGTTTCTCTGGAAAAAGGGAGCGACCTGTGTCTTCCAGATGTTCCCAAAAGGAAACCAGCAATGCACAGAAACAGGGCTAGGCCACATCACAGGGGAGAAATCCATCTGGGAATTAACCAGGATTTTCTGAGGAAGTCTATAAAGCCCATTGCTGAAAGTTGGGAGGGTGTGGTGGGGAAAAGGAACCCAACACTGCCTGGATTTATTCTGTTTTTTCCTCCTGGGAAAAATTGGGATTGCTTCCCAATCCTGGGTTGGGAAGAGGATCCTGGCCCAGGTTACAGCCAGGTTTGGAATGCCTGTAATCCCTGTTAATCTGATTTATAGGATCTCATGGAATATGCAGGAAAAATCAATTGAAAAGATGAAATTTTGGTGTAGATACTGATCTGTCTTTGTGAAAATATTTCAATATTTCAATATTTCAAATTATGAATTATTACAGTATTTAAAATTATGAATTTTTTTTTCCTTGGAAAACCAAAATTTAATGTGCTCACAACAGAGAAAATAAAACTAATTATGGAATATTAATGGTTACAGAAGGTGTTAAAATTTAGGGTTTTTTTCTATTGCCAATGGAAATTTTTTTAGAAATCTGAAGAAATTAATTCCATTTTTTAAATGTGTCTTGACCTGAAACAGGTTGAGAAATTAATGGGAAAAATCAAAATTCCCAATAATTTCATCTTTTACCAACAGAACAAATAAGTTTATGACTTCATACTTCAGGAAAGGTTTTTTCCCAATTTATTTCAAGCCTGGAAAAAAGCCTTTAATGATTCGTTCCTGCTCACTTCTTCGAGGAAAATTCAATTTTATGGAAATTAGAGGAGTAGAAAATATTTTCTAATCAAAGACAAAATATTTATCAAAAAAACCACCTCGATGAGATTTTTTTCCTTGCTTTTAAACCTGGACTGAGCAAATCCACAAGGTCTGACCTTAATAGGGTAAAAATAATAATAAAATAATTATAAATAACCATAAAATAATCATAAAATGATTATAAAATAATGATAAAACAACTATAAAACAGTGATAAAATTCTCTTACTAGCAAATAATGAAATAAAACAAAGCCCTGTGTAAGTATTTTAAAGCACTTCTTAAAATGAGATAGTATCCAGAAAATAAAGGCATGGAAATCCAATTTTTGTTTCTATCCACTAAAATACCTTGCACTGGGATTGATCCAGCAGAACATCCAGGAGATCAGGGAATTTGCCAGGATTTTGTCCCAGAATTTATGGATGAACTGACCCGCTACAAATCCATCTAAAATTCCACTCCAGATTTCCATGTTCATACGAGGGAGAATTACCCCCACAGAGACCCGAGATTTATTCTGCCTGCCGTCTGTTTTCCAAGCCATTCCTTCCCTCTTTTCCAAGAGAAAACTTGTCACGTTTCTTCCACTCACGGGAAAATTTTCCGAGAGCACAACAGGTGTTTCATGGGATCAGGAAAAGAGCAAAACCAACAAAGCCCTCAGCAAAGCTTTCCTCCCACCTGGCGCTCCACGGGCTTCTCCAAAAATGTAAGGAAAACATGGAAGTTCTCCAAAATTCCCCTTGGTGAGGTCTGAGGTCATTCCACGCTCCAGCTGCTCACCCAAGGTGACCTCATAGCCAGGAGCGTGACCGTATTCCCGTTAAATTGATTAATGGCGGAGCAATTAAAGGATTCCAGGGCTCCTGCCAGCAAGGAAGGCCTTGGAAGCACAGGGTAGTTCTCCAAGGAATTCTCTTTATAAGTTCTTCATTCCCTGGGTTCTTGGAGATGGGATTTTTTTTGGAAAAAAGGGCACGAGGAACAGGAGTTTGATGAATCCACTTCCGACCTCTGGAGACGTGGAATGATCTGTAGGAATCATCCTGGACTGTCTAACTTCAGCCTCTCTTATTAGACAGATTTCATGGTTCTGTTTGATTTATTTGATTAATTGATTGATAAATTGATTAATAGTGGGGCAATCAAAAGGTTCTGATTCTCCTGCCAACAAGGAAGGCATTGGAAGCACAAGGTGATTCTCCAAGGAATATTTTTTACAAGCTACTCATTCCCCCTGTTCCTGGAAATGGATATTTTTTTGGAGGAAAGGGCACAAGGAACAGGATCTTGATGAATCCACTTCCAAGTGTCTGGGAAGGATCTGTTGGAAATGTGGGATGAGCTGGAGGAGTCATCCTGGTCTGTGTAACTCAGCCTCTCTTTTCAGATGGATTTCATAGTTCCGCCTGGTTTTGATTAGATTGATTAATTGATTTCTATATTGATTAATAGTGGGGCAATCAAAAGGTTCTGATTCTCCTGCCAACAAGGAAGGCATTGGAAGCACAAGGTGATTCTCCAAGGAATATTTTTTACAAGCTACTCATTCCCCCTGTTCCTGGAAATGGATATTTTTTTGGAGGAAAGGGCACAAGGAACAGGATCTTGATGAATCCACTTCCAAGTGTCTGGGAAGGATCTGTTGGAAATGTGGGATGAGCTGGAGGAGTCATCCTGGTCTGTGTAACTCAGCCTCTCTTTTCAGATGGATTTTGTGGTTCTGCTTGATTTATTTGATTAAATTGATTGAGAAATTGATTAATAGTGGAGCAATCAAAGGATTCCAATGTTCCTGCCAGCAAGGAAGGCTTTGGAAGCATGGGTTGATTCTCCAAGGAATTCTCTTTACAAGATCCTCATTCCCTGGGTTCCTGGAGATGGATTTTTTTTTTTTTTTTTTTTTTTTTTTTGTTGAGAAAATGGCACAAGGAATAGGAGCTTGATAAATCCACTTCCAGCTCTCTGGAGATGTGGAATGAGCTGGAGGAGTTATCTTGGACTGTGTAACTCTGCCTCTCCTTCCAGACAGTTTTCCTGGTTTTTACAGACAGCTGGGAAAAATGAGGGGGAGGGACTGTGTTCATTAAGGTTCTTTTCCTTTGCTCTCCTCCATTTTTCAATTGCAACAAAAAATGTTCAAGGAATAAAACTTCATGCATGCAAATTTGTACGAGTTTCAGGTGAATTTTATGGATGAGCCTGGCACTCATTCTGAGCAAATTGTAATGACCTTGACAAGCAGAAAATCAACAAAATTTAAAAATTTCAGTTACTCCTCATTTTTTTGGGAACAACAATACTCCAAGGATGGTTTCGGTTAGAAAGGACCTTAAAGCTCATCCAGTGTCACCCCTTGCCATGGGCAGGGACACCTCCCACTGTCCCAGGCTGCTCCAAGCCCTGTCCAACCTGGCCTTGGGCACTGCCAGGGATCCAGGGGCAGCCACAGCAAATCTGGGAATCCCATCCCAGCCCCTCCCCACCCTCCCAGCCAGGAATTCCTTCCCCATATCCCATGTAAACCTCCTCTCTGTCAGTTTGAATCCATTCCCTGTGTCCTGTCACTCCATGCTCTTGTCCAAAGTCTTTTTCCAATTTTCCTGTAGCTACAGGAAGGCCACAGAGCCTTCTCCAAGTTGAACAACCCCAACTCTCCCAACCTTTTGCCTTGTTGACATTTCCCATTAAAACCTTTAAATACAAACATGAAATCCTGGCTCTCCCTTAAATCCAATGGAGAAGAATGGATGGCTCAACTCCATTTTAAACCTCTGCTTTGGATTAATCACACATTAAATCCATCAAATTAATCTTCATCTACCAATCATCATTAACCAGGTTGATTATCTGAGGTGTTGTTGCCTACAAATAATCAGATTAATCCCATCACTAATTATTTTGAAGGTTTAAAAAGTCCTCATTAATTATCACTACGGCTACTAAAATAATTCAGATTTGATAAGGCCCATTCTTACTAGGCTTTAATTATGATTAAGACTCAAGCTGATTTATTTT
Source organism: Chaetops frenatus (assembly GCA_013400775.1). NCBI lineage: Eukaryota > Metazoa > Chordata > Aves > Passeriformes > Picathartidae > Chaetops > Chaetops frenatus. The sequence continues at coordinate 272,637 of VZTR01010906.1, read as the reverse complement.
TTTTCTAAGTTGTTTTTAGGGAATGTTTCCTTATTTTTCTCTCTGTTTTAGGGAAATGGAGAGGCTTTGTTGCTGTTTTGTGGTTTTTTTTTAGTAGCTAAAATAATATATTTATCATTTAATTTGATTTCCAGTTTGATCAAAAATGTTCTTTTTATTCTCTTTTATTTCTTCTTGTTTTGCTTTGCCTTTGACCATCAGAGAACTTTTGCTCTGCATTTAAATATTCTTCTTTTTTTTGTGGCTTTTTTTCCTTTGTTTTTAATTATTTTAAGAGAGGAAATTTGGACACAACATTCCTCCAAGTTCCTAAATATTTACACAATTTCTTTTCCTTTTGTGTAGTTCTGAAGCACCTTTTAAGCCATGGATTACAAAATGTATTGTGTCTTTGAAGTTATCTAAATGAAAATGCAATTTTATTATTTATATTTTATTATTTATATTTTATTATTTACCAGAAAGGAGTACCTGGGCACCCAGTCCAAAATATAGAACAGGAAAAGGTCATGGAGATTCCTTCAGGAAATTTTATTTCCTAGTATGTTTTCTGCTGCTCTTTCAAGTTCATTTTTACACTCAGGTAAAGTTTTTTTTTCAGGCTATGTTGTATAAATAAAAATAGATTTTCTATTCTAAATTAGTATTTTCTCCATAAAATCTTTATTTGTTATTCTCCTATGATTTTTTATTGTTATTTTCCCTTCATAACTTTAGAGATGAAATAACCCCAGACTGACATCCTCCACCAACAAAAATCCAGTCTTTTAAAGGAGCAGAGAAAATGAAATCCATTAAAATACTGATAAAATATAATGGAAATACTATAATATTTCCTCTTTAAGGCAAAAAACCTGCTTTTAAGCATCTGAAATTTCAGTGGGATATGGAAGCATCTGAAGAAGTTCTTGCAATGCTTTGGGGCAAAGGTTGCTGAGAGATTCCACAAAAAAAACCATTGGAGTGTTGGGAAGTTTTATCTCAGTTTTTTAGTGGGATTTAACCCTTTTTGCTCTAGTGAGAAACCCCAGGATGGCTCAGGCCAGAAGGGAGCACAGAGGGTCACTGGTGGCACCTCCCTGCTCCAGCAGGGCCATCCCAGAGCACAGGGCCCAGGATCACATCCCAGTAATTCTGGAATATCCCCAGGGAAGAAACTCCAGCCCCTCTCTGGTCTCAGTTTAGAAGTTCTGCCTCCTGTGCAGGGGGAATTGCTGGGGTCAATCCCTGCCCGTTCCTCTGGTGCCACTGCTGGGCCCTGGAGCAGAGCCTGGGCCCTGCCCTGAGCCCTCCCTGCACACAGGGACACCCAGGGACACCCAGGGACATCCAGGGACAGACAGGGACAGACAAGGAGAGACAGGGACACACAGGGACAGACAAGGAGGGACAGGGACACCCAGGGACACCCAGGGACAGACAGGGACACACAGGGACAGACAAGGAGAGACAGGGACACCCAGGGACACCCAGGAACAGACAGAGAAACACAGGGACACCCAGGGACAGACAGGGACACACAGGGACACACAGGGACACCCAGGGACAGCCAGGGACACACAGGGACATCCAAGGACAGACAGGGACACACAGGGACAGACAGAGAAACACAGGGATTCACAGGGACACCCAGGGAGAGACAGGGACACCCAGGGACAGACAGGGACAGACAGGGATGCACAGGGACAGCCAGGGACATCTAGGGACACACAGGAACATCCAGGGACACAGAGGGACACAGAGGAACACCCAGGGACACCCAGGGACAGACAGGGACAGACAGGGACAGACAGGGATATCCAGGGACACACAGGGACAGACAGGGACACACAGGGATGCACAGGAACACCCAGGGACACCCAGGGACAGCCAGGAATAGACAAGGACAGCCAGGAATAGACAAGGACAGACAAGGACAGCCAGGGGCAGCCAGAGACAGCCAGAGACAGACAGGGACACACAAGGACTGACAGGGACAGACAAGGACACCCAGGGACACCCAGGGACAGCCAGAGACACCCAGGGATATCCAGGGACACCGAGGCCTGAGGGCCCCTCTCAGCTGTGTCCCCTCTCGAGGCTGAGCAGCCCCAGCTCCCTCAGCCTTTCCTGGGCATGAGATGCTCCAGGCCCTTCCTCAGCTCCAGCAGCTCCCTGTCCCTGCTGTGCTGAGGATCCAGAGCTGGACCCAGCACTGGGAGGTGGCCTCAAAACTTCGGGAATTTCCATCTCCGAGCTGATCCCTCACTTTTTCCCCATCCAGTGACAGGTTTGCTCGGGCCAGGTCTGCAAAGGCTGGGCAGTGCTGTCCCTGTGGCAATGATTTGCCAAGGTAGGCCCTGCCTGGTTTTCCAGGCCTGCCAAAATATCCAAATGTACTTCCTAGAAGCTTTTCCATCTGGAATTGGAATCCAGGCAGATTGGAACACGACCCAAGCAGAGCCTGCTGTTAATTAGGGCAGCTCAGAGCTCTCACCTGCCTTTAATGTTGGGTATTTTTGACGTGATCCATTGGAACAGATGCTGGTGGTTGCACCAAGCCAAGTCTCTGATGCTTCCCAAGGTTCCTGCCAGCATCATGGGGTTCTTGGGGTCACCTTTATTCCTGTTGGATGGTTAATAGCCAGTCATCATTCCTGTTATCAGATGGGGAGGCTGATAAGGGGCTGTGAGCAGAAAAAAAAAGCTGTTTTTTCATCGCTGGGGTTGTTTAACAAATGTGTTGCCACAGAAGTTTGAAGCCCTCGACATCCAAACCCCAAAGCATTTTGCACTCCCAACCTCTTCTTCCTGTCTCTCTCTCTCCTCCAGGAACAGGAGGAGGTCATTTCCAAGGTCAGCATGTCCCCTTTTATTCCTATGCCTCTTTCAAAGAGAAAGAAGGAAAGAGACACATTTGTCTTGACCTGTGAATTCCGAGCTTGAAAGGACTCTGCAGAATAACCCTCCCCTCATCTGGAAGGTTCATTTCTAACATAGCTCAGGAACAGCCAGATCTGATAGGGAATATCACTCAGAATTCTTTCATGTAGCTCATTTCCTAATCTCTTTGCTCCATCACTGGGAGGTTAATAGGAAAAACAACAAATGGGAATATTGCTGCAATCAGGCAAAAATCCCAGCTCTGTTTACGTGGTTACACAGCTTTCATGTGCAGACAGCAAACAGATGGCTGCCTGAGCAGAAAGACACCTAAATTCGGATTTTTTTTTCCCTACTGGGATAGAATTCCCTCTTCTACCTTGTTCAGTGATGTCTGGAGGCCAGCTCTGGGATGAGGGATGTGCCACTCAAGGTGCTACAGGGATTCACGGCGAGAAGGCCCAGATAATTAACTATTAAAATGAGTTGTGCAGTCCCTGTTTGAACAGGACCAAGGGCCAGGTGTGTTACTGGGTCAGGGATAACCCCGGGATCAATCCAGGCTGGGGATGAACAGATGGAGCAGCCCTGGGAGAAGGACCTGGGGATGCTGCTGGGTGAGAGCTGGACATGCCCTGCCCGTGAGCACTGGGACCAGAAATCCAATCACATCCTGGGCTGATCCCACAGCCTGGGCAGCAGGGAAAGGGGGGAATTCTGCCCTTCTGCCCCTGCTCAGGTGAGGCCCCACCTGCAGAGCTGCCCCAGCCCTGGATCCAGCACGGGAAGGAGCTGGAGCTGCTGGAGAGAGCCCAGAGGAGGCACCTGGATGATCCCAGGGATGGAGCAGCTCTGCTGGGAGGAAAGGCTGGGAGAGCTGGGAATGTTCAGCCTGGAGAGGAGAAGCTTTGGGGTGACCTCATTGTGACCTTCCAGGACCTGGAGGAGCTGCAGGAAAGAAGGAGAGAGAAGATTTCCAAGGGATGGAGTGATAGGAAAAGAGGGAATGGTTTCCCACTGCCAGAGGGCAGGGATGGGTGGGATATTGGGAAGGAATTTCTGGCTGGGAGGGTGGGGAGGCCCTGGGCTGGAATTCCCAGATTTGCTGTGGCTGCCCCTGGATCCCTGGTAGTGCCCAAGGCCAGGCTGGACAGGGCTTGGAGCAGCCTGGGATACTGGGAGGGGTCCCTGCCCATGGCAGGGAATGGAACTGGATCATCTTTTAGTCCCCTCTGACCCATTCTGGGATTTTATTAAATACCTGATGGTGAGGTAGAAAAGAAGATGGAACCAGGAGCTTCTCCATGATGCCCAGTGCCAGAGAAAGAGACAAATTGAAATACAGAAAATTCTGTTTAAACAGAGGAAAACTTTTTTTTTTTTTTTTTTTTTTTAGTGGGAGTTGAAAGTTGGGGCAGATTACCCAGAGGGGTTGTAGAGAGATCCAAACCCAGGAGTCTGTGCTGGCTGTTTGATGCCAGAGGAGAAGATGGTGCATCCTGCCTGGATCGCTCCACACTGCAGGAAGAACACCCAGGAAAACACATCATTAGAAGGCAATTTAAAGGAAATGAAAGTACCCAAAACCCTCATCCTGAAAGTGAGAAGTCAAATCCTGGATAAAAGCCAAAGAGGAGGAAATTCCAGGTGAGATGGAGTGGGACAGAAAAAATGCTAAATTATTTCTGCCCACTGAGTCTCAGGACAAAGAGAGGATTTTTTTTTTCCGCTCTTGCTGAGTTTCAGTATTTCAGGTTTGACTTGGGATGAAGTGGATTTTTTATGGCCTCACAGCTGCTGGGAGGTCTGAAACAAGACTAAAGTGGGTGTAAAATATCCCCAATGACTGATCTGGGGGAGCACTTTGCCAGGGTATCAATAACAGCATCACACCATGCTCAGAAATGGGAAAGATCTCATCCAACCCGTGTTGAAATCAAGAGAAAAGACTTTCTTGGACTTTGGGATGGTTCAGGCACAGCAATTACAGCAGATTTTGGACAGATTTTGCTGCAGGAATCACCAGGGAGAATTGTTAATGCATTGACAGCACCACCTCACATGTGTAACCCAAAACCAGCACAAAAACCCCTAAAATATTTGCTCATCTCCATCACTTGGAGCAGTCTGGAAAGTCTGGAAACACATTTTGGACAATGGGTTTTTGCTGATGTAAATTCATTTTCAACATGAGGAGAAACAACTGGGCAGAGCAGGAGCTGGTTTTATCAATTTATTTATTTATTTGTTTGTTTTTATCATTTTGGTCTGATTTCTCCTCATGCTGGAGGAAGATGGAACAGGACTTTGGGATGGTTCAGTCAGGCCTCAGGCATTGAAATTAAAGAAGATTTTGGACAGATTTTGCTGCAGGAATCACCAGGGAGAATTGTTAATGCATTGACAGCACCACCTCACATGTGTAACCCAAAACCAGCACAAAAACCCCTAAAATATTTGCTCATCTCAATCACTTGGAGCATTCTGAAAAGTCTAAGGATTAACAGAGTTTGGACAATGGGTTTTTGCTGATGTAAATTAATTTTCAACATGAGGAGAAACAACTGGGCTGAGCAGGAGCTGGTTTTATCAATTTTGTTTTTATTTATTTGTTTTTATAAGGGTTTTTGGCCTGATTTCTCCCCATGCTGCAGGATGATGGAGCAGAATTCTCCAGGATCCAGTCCCTGGAGCCAGGAGCTGGAAATGTTTAGGCAGCCAGGCAGTCCTGACCCCCTCAAAGCCTTGGCTATGGATGTGATTCTCCTGTTGCTGTCAGACTTCCCTGAAATTACTTTAATTTTCAATACAAGCCAGGGCACTGAGACTGAAAAGAAGGAGATGAATTGTGGGCAGCTTTAGTCAGGGTTGAGGGTTCAACTTGGACTTTTCAATGGCAATTTGTAAAACATGAGAAATCCTCCTTTTTTCCCTTTCCCCCCCTTTTTTTTTGCAGGTGAGTCTTGCTTGAATAACCCAGAACCATTCAGGTAATTGGGACCATTCCCTTTTACACTGAGATATATAAAGATATATTCAGATATAAACAGATATATGCAGATATAAACAGATATATTCAGACACACACCCACACGTGCCTGGGTGAAATCTCACACCAACATTTTCCCTCTCAAATAAGACACACTTCCCTTGTCTCTTTCCCGTGTGGTTTTCTGTATTTACATCAGCATTAAATGTAATTTATTACATTTGCAGCCTTGACAGTGCGAATACGTTGCCATTTATTAGGGGTTGGCAAGGCATTAAAACATCTGGTTCCTAAAAAACACGGGGTTTTTCTGGAGCTTTTGTTCCCCTGGATGGAATTACTTTGGGAAAATCTCCAGAGAGAAACCTCTGGCTCTACAGCTTCCAGCCACATTCCTGCTGGAGCCCTTGGCATCAGCAGCAGGGGAAGTTTGGGGGTTGCTCTTTTCCAGGGGACAGCAGGGAATGAGAGGGAGGGAAGCACAGGATAAAAAAAACAGGGAGAGAGTTGGGATCTTACCCTGGACTGCCTGAATTTTGTAGAATCCCAGGATCGTTAAGGTTGGAAAGAACCTTCAAGACCATCAGTCCAGCCTTTAATTGGACACCCCCATGCCGTGAATGGCCACATTTATTCGTTTTTTCTGAACATCCACCTGGTGTCAACCTCCTCCGTGGGCAATTTATCCCCAAAATTCCCTCCTAGCTGGAGCCTGATTGATGGGAGGGATCCGAGCATGCGACAGCTCCCAGCAGAGGTCAGATGTGGGAGGGAGGAAACCTGGATTTTGCTACATCTGTACCAGGAGCAGCTCCAGTCCTCCGAAACAGAATCTTAATCTCCAAACCATGGGAAAGTTTTTGTTGGATGTCTGTCAGTCTCTTGTCCAACCAGCTCATTCCTTTGGAAGAATGATGGAAAAAACTTGAGTGAAATCTGTTCAATCCTGAAAAATGCCCGAGGATGGAGACCGTGCTGCTGTGGAGCTCCAGGGAGGACACTTGGGAAGGACAAAAAACCTGTCCCAAGAAATCGATAACAACAGCAGCAGACTTGGGATGAGAACTTCCAAGTGGCAACAGGCCACAGTGGAGGAAAAGCCCAAAAAAACCCAACCCTAAAAAGCAGATTAGCATTGAATCAATGTCAAATAAAATGCTTCCGGTCAGCTCAGTGAATCCAAGTGAAACAATCCCATTTCAAGGGATGCTGAAATATTTCTCTTTTTTTTCCCCCACAAAAAAAATGCTGAAGGAAAACATTTTGACAGATGCATTTCCATTTAGTGAAAGAAGGAAGAAATAATCTTCTCATCCTAATTTGGAATGAAAGCAGATGGTGCAATCTTAGAACTCATCCCCAGGATCCAAAATCCTGCAGTTCAGTGGAAGGAATGAGGGAAGTAGGTGAGTAAAGTAGGTCAGAACAGATCTTCTGGAATTTGGGAATCTGGGGATCTGTTCCATAGCCTAACACATTTAAATATGCACAAAAATAACCATCTCAGTACCCAGAATTTTGTGAAGGAATTGGATGGATTCCACTGGTTTAAAAAATCTCAACAACTATTTCAAATCCACACGCTCTTTCCCAAAGATAACAATTTTAAATGATGGCAAAACCAGAAGTAAAATCTTCCTTAAAAATTATATATCCATCCATGGATTGTTCTCCTGCCTTAGCTCTGCTGGAATTCCCTGCTGCATCCTGGGAATTCACACCTTCACCTTCATCAATCTGATTCCCACCATTTTCCAAGGTCCTGGTTGTGATATTTCCTGATACTGATATTTCCTGCTATTGTTTGTTGGTTTTTGCCCTTTTGGAGCAGAACAAACCCAAAAATCTGGTCTAAAATTCCCTGGAAGTTGTGGAAATCTATGGAGGGCTTATGAGAAAAATCGATCTACGTGAGGCAGAGCCTTTTTTTAACAGCAATTAAATTCCTTGGTGGATGGACAGACCTACAGAATTCCTGGACCTCTCCCGAGGATGTGGGGGGATCTCCTGCCATTTTTTGTCCCATTATGTTTAAATTCACTCTGAACACCTACAAAAACAAAACAAAACAAAACAGAACAAAACAAAACAAAACAAAACCCAAACCAAACAACCCCCCCCCCAAAAAAATCACCACAACAACAACAAAACCCAAAACAACAACAAACAAACAAACAAAAAACCCCCAAAACTTTAAGGCAATGACAGTTCAGAAGAAGTCGAAATCTAAGTGTGGAACCAGCAATATCGTCTTGATTTCCTTCATCATCAGGAGCTGTAAAAAAAGCTTTTCAAGTCAGGTTTGGGGGACAAACCAGAGCATCCTCTGGCTGCAAATAGTTGTTATTATACCCCTTGGTGTGGCCAGCCTGCTTCTGCCAGGGTAAAATGAGGGTTGTGTAGGAAACAAATAGACAAAAAAAAAAAATTGGTTCTAGTTATGAGGAGCCCATAGAGTATCCAGGGCTTGGCTTCCTGCACAGAGGTGAGGAAGGAGCTGAGACTGGAATGGTTGATCTGCCCCAGTCTAAGAGCCACCAGGAGAAAGAGAGGGTGGAACAGAGGGTGGGAGCATCTCTCCCATGAGCAAAGTCCAAGAAATTAGGGATGGTTCAGCCTGGAGAAGGATCTGGGGATCCTTAATGCAACCTTTCAATAATGTCAGGAAGATGGGGACAGACTTTCTGCAGCCTTTCAATGCTTTCAAGAAGATGGGGACAGAGTTTTTAACCAGGGCCAGCTGTGACAGGACAAGGGGTGACTGTTTTTAAATAAGGGAGGGTTGATTCAGGCCAGATAAAAGAAGAAAATTTTGTGGTAACAGTGGAGAAACACTGGCACAGCTTGCCCAGACAGGTGGCAGATATTCCATCCCTGGAAATATTCAAAGCCAGGGCTTGGAGCAGCCCGATGGAGTTGAAGATGTTCATTGCAAGCATGGGGCAGCCACAGCTTCACTGTGGTGCCAGGGCCTCACCACCCTCACAGGGAACAATTCCCTCCTAAAATCCAGTCTAAACCTGATCTCTGTTGGCTTAAAGCCATTGCCATTGTCCTGCCACTCCAGTTCCAGTCCCTCTCCAGATTCCCTGTAGCCCCTTTAGGTCCTGGAAGGTGCTCTGAGGTCTCCACACAGCCTTTTCCCCTGCAGGTGGAACAGCCCCAGCTCTCCCAGCCTTTGTCTGTAGGGAAGGTTCTCCACTCCCCTTATCCACTCCATGGCCTCCTCTGGACTTGCTCCAACAATTGCAAGTCCTTTTTATGTTGCAGGCACAGGAACTGTCCCCAATATTCCGGGATTTGGCTGGTCAGGGCCAAAGGGGAACTCACAAACATGGGAGCCAGTGTTCCCCCGGTTTTAGCAGTGCCCCGTGTGCCCGTGGGTCCCCAGCCCTCATTCCTGGGCCTTCCAGGAAAAAGGGATAAGCAGAAGGCACACAACAAGCTGCTGGGAAAAAAAAAAAAGGAAAACTCTTCCCCCTCTGGGCTGTCCTGTTTGAGGAACGGTGTTTCAACCCAGTGGTGTTCCCTAGGAGGGGCCTAAGATCACAATGCAATAAATTTAATAAATTAAGCACTCAAGCCTGAAAGAACTCACCCTCAGGCAGAGTTATGAAAGAAAGTCTACACACACACATAGAAGCTTTATTTTTTATTTTCCAGGATAAAGAGCCAGTCATGGAGCCCTCTCTCCAGCCTCTGTGGTTCCAGAGGGAAGAGCCAAAAAAAGGCCTGGAGAGCAGATTTATCTTGTGTTACTGACAGTGGGTTGGCCTGGCTGGAGGGAGCTTAGTCCACCATTAGCATCAGGGATTCCTGCAGGAATGTGGCCTCCCTGTCTGCTGCTCTGACTGTTCTCCAAAGCCACTGGCACTGGGAAAACCGAGGGGGAAAAGTGTTCCAGTCCCATGGTGGTCGCTGCCTCAGCCCAGATGAGGTACAGCAGGTACAGCCGGGGTGTGGAAATGCAGCACGAGGGCTTCATCTCCCATCCAGTTCCTCTGGTTCTGCTCACAATTCTTTCAAAATCAATTAGGAACTCTGGACAGATCATTCTGGGCCCTTCAGGCCACTTGAAGATCTCTGGAGTGCTGAGATGTTCTTATCTAAATCTTATCACTTACCTGGTCTGACGGGTACCCACACGGCCATGGAATACGAAGCAAAACACCTGAGCTGGTCCCGTTCATCCATGGCTCTCTTTTTAGGAATTGCTTCCATTTTATGAAAGAAGAAAAGACAAAATAATCTGTAATTTGCATGAATTTTGGCTTTTGAGAAGAGCAATCTGTTGTCAAGACCAGACAAAGCTGTTTTCACTTAAAAGTGGAAATGTTTTCCTGCGAGTGTCTTCTCCAAAGCCCCTCATTTGATTTTAATTTGGAACAGAAATAAAAACAGCTTCAGAGGCTGTTGTGGGTCTGGTCATGTGAGGATCGGTGACAAAGAGGTGCTTGAATTCAGCATAAATTCACAATCAGGGTGAGGTGGATTGGCTCCAAGCAAAATCCATTAGCACTGTAACCTGTTTGGGATTGTGGCCAGCAGGATTCTGCATGGAATTCTCCAAGAAAACCCAGAGCACAGAGGGATCGCAGTCCCTGGGCTTCTGACAAGAAATAGCTCTGGGGGAAATCCTAAAATGCACTTGATTCAACATAAAGCTGGCTCCATCCCATTTGGAACAGGAAAAAAATCCCAAGTACGTGGGTGATTGCTCCATGTGCTGCTCAAAGCCCTGGTATTCAGGGATACTTTGGAAAAAAAGCAGGGATTGATCAAAAACAAAGAGGCAGAGCCAAACAATCCTTGTCAAGAGACAGGAGGAAAGGAAAAATCAGAATTATTACTGCTGGCAAGAGGTTTAATCAGTCCTGAATGATGAAACAGATGGAGTTGGGTTTCCTAGAGCACAAGATCTCTCTCAAGGTTAAATTCTGGTGTGTTTCCTAAAGTTTGGACTACAGGAAATTTGAAATTAGAGATTTTATATCACCTCCTGCCTCTGCAGATCCCTAAGTGCTCAATATGGGCAAGTTTAAATTTTATTTTGGTGCAGCATTCACAGATTCCCTTTCCCAAACTCACTTTTCCTTCCTAAATGTAGGAAGCTGGAACTTACACTGTTAAATTTGACAGTCCTTGAAAAAAGGATTCAAAAATATTGCAAGAAGAAGAATTCATAATCATGGACTTGGCACAATCCATACAAATTTCTCAAGATTCCTGAGATAATATTTCCTTAATTACAAAGTCCTGTAGTTCTAATTTAATGCTATCCACTCTTCCTTGTACAAGGGATTTTGATTCCAAAACTCTTCGTAGCATAGGGTGATTTTCTTTCCAAAACTACTTATTGCACAGGGAATTTTGATTCCAAAACTCTTCATTGCACAAGAGATTTTGATTCCAAAACTTTTGATTGTACAGGTGATTTTGATTTCAAAACTCCTCATTGCACAGGGAATTTTGATTCCAAAACTCTTCATTGCACAAGAGATTTTGATTCCAAAACTTTTGATTGTACAGGTGATTTTGATTCCAAAACTCCTCATTGATTCCAAAATTTTTCATTGCAAAGGGAATTTTGAGTCCAAAATTCATTGTTGCACAAGGGGATTTTGATTCCAAAATTCTTCCTTTCACAGGGAATTTTGATTCCAAAACTCTTCATTGCACAGGGGATTTTGTTTCCAAAGTTTTCCTTGCCCACCTGGCAACAAGGAGCCAAAACAGCCCAGATCCTTGAGATTGGAGCAGCCTGTGACTTCCCCAGGGGATTCCTGCCAGGAGTTTTTGGCAGGTTCACTTCTACCAGACAGTATCAGGAGTGATCAGGCTGAGCCAGCTGAGAACTGGCACAGGGATAGATAATTCCTTCATCCTAAAATTCTTCCCAAATCTCCCCTGTGGTGTGGTCACGGCAGCAGCACTCAGGGTTCCCCTGAGGGTTCTTTAGAGCTTCCTTGAACGAGGCCAGCGCTGACAAATCCGACTCTAAACCATTCCCACACCCCATAAATCCTTTTAAAGACAGGCACACTCCATCAAAACTGCTCCAGCCTTTGCAAAAGGAGCTTTGGAGCAGGTGGGAGACCTTCATCTGGAATGACAACCCCAGGACGAGGCTTTGGCATGGGAATGATTTCCACAATCAGATTCCCATTTCCGAGTTGATTGACGTGGGATTTGATGGCTGGTTTTTGCAGGGGCACTTCCCCCATGAAGAACCTCCGTGCTTTGAAAGGCTTCTCGGCAGAATTTATAATCCAGATGTGACTTCAGGTACTCAGACCCAGAGCAGGCTGGGTTATGGTGCTGAGGAACATCTGCACAAGGAGTTTTGATGAGGAAGAAGTGCTTCCAGCTCCAGGATTAATATTTTATCCTGTCTTATCCCATGCTCTCCCTCTTGCATGTTAATAACCATTTAAATTGTGCCTTTCTGCTGGAATAACCAGGCCATTAAGGGATGAAAGGATTTAAAGTTATTATCATCAGCCTGGAACTCAGGCAGAAAGGAAAGATGAGACTTTCTTCGGCTGTGTTTCGGAACAGATTGAAATTCAGAGTGTTCCTGGGAGTTCCTGCCTTGGAGATTCCCTGTTGTGTTCTGTCTAGGAGATCTGGAGCTTCCGTGGAGGATCAGATCTCCTGACTTTCCTCATAAGGCAGTTATGGGATAAAGAGAGGCTGGCACTGACGGCCAGGCTGAAGCTAAACCCAGAATGTTCCCCAGAGGATGCAAAAAAAGCTTAAACAGCACTTTAAGCTGGTCCTGAAGTAGTCCCAGTCTGGTCACCTTGAGGTTTGACTCCAGAGCATAAATGTCCAGTGGACAGTCCAGCAAATTCTGGGATCCCTCCCGTGGTTTTTCGCATCTGTCCAATTGTTCGGGATTTTTTTTCCCCATTGATATTTCCCTGCACAGGTGAAATGTGCAGCTGTGTTAAAGTAGCTCCTGCTTGAATCCAGACTCAAGGAATGGAATCTCATCCAGATTATTTGGGGAGGATTTCTTTGTCCATTCACAGGCCATTCCTGGTTTCTTCTGCAGGTGTGCTGAGGTAGCAGATCTGAGGATGATCCCAGGGCTAATGGAGTTCAGGGGCAGGAAAAAGACTGTGGAATTCCCTGTGCTGCTGCTCCTCCTCTTCTGGTTGATGCATCTCTCCAGGTTTCCACACGGGCTTAACCTCCCCCACCCTTTGGTCAACCTAAAAATGTGTTTGAGGCTTTTGCTGTGATTTGTTCCTTGACTTTTCCAGATCAGGGCCCGTCGCAGGTTGATGATCCCATCTTTGGGAAGGTTAAAAGAGCCCTCTTGACTTCGATCCAAAACTCTTTTTACCTCGGTCCCTGACCCAGGGAGGGCTTTGGATCAGCCCTTGAGAGCTCTGCAGCTTCCATCATTCCACATCCCAGCTCTCCCTCTTCTCTCCTGTTTGTTGTTCACTCTTTCCACCCTGGCAGAGGTTTTCCAGGATTTTTCTTCACTGGGAGCCTGAGCCAAGCTCTGCTGGTCCTGCACTGATTAATTCCAGTGGGGGTGGCACCTCTGCACAATTCCCAGTGGAGAAGGAAGCCCCTTCCTGCCCCTGCCCTTTGCTTCTCCTGAGTTACCAACCCCACAAATAACAAAAGAGAAGAGAAATCAGACAAACCCTAAAGCAGGAAGAGAGAAAGAGACACTCCATTTTATCCATATCAGCTTCCAGATTATCTCCAGGAACCTCCATGGGAAGGAAATGAAGAATGTTCACTTTGTGGGTGAGCCTTTGGGTGCCTCGTTACTCTTTTTCCTTATTAATCCCCTAATTAGAGCTTATTTCTCACTGATTTTTTTCCTCTCAGCTACTCGTGCTCTGCTTCTGGGTGGGATTTCTCTGCCTGATCCCAAGGATCTGAGTCCAGCAGAGCTCCTCCACCTCTTTTGGGACCATTAAATGTGCTCTAAAAGAACAATGCTGGATACATCAATAAAATCATGGATATGTTACTCAAGCCATGTATTTATTACTCAAGCTATTACAATAACTTTCCACCAGCATTTTATATCTTTTTATTTTTTATCCACCTCCCCTCCACCCAAGACTGAGCAGTCTTCTTGAAGGGGAATTTTTTTTATCAAGTTAAATCCCCATAATTTCAGCTGAATAACTACTTTTTTTTTTTTTTTCTTTTTTTTTTTTTTTTTTTTTTTTTGTTTTTCTTTTTTTTTCTTTTTGTAGTCTTTCTTGTCTTTCTTTTCAGTTTTCCTCACAGAGAAACTCCAAGAAATTTTCTAAGCACCCCTTGCCTCTGGCTGGTCACTTGAAAGGGAACCTGGAAAAAATGCAAAATAAAAGGTTGGTCTTTGAAAAAATTGATGTTTCATTTATTGAAACATCCAGCTTCTTTTCTCTCAAAAGATTTGAGTTTTGTCTGCACATTTTTTAGGGTTCTAACAGAGGAATCCCCATGTATCTGATCCAGTGGAGTGGATTTATTCTTCCTGCAGGAAAACCATGACCTGCTTTTCCTTTTGTTAATAATCCAACATTTTTCCTTAGACTGGGAAGGAAATTATGGAATTACCCCTGCTGATCTCACTTTATCTTCCAGAAATCCCCTGGTGCTTCCCAATATTCCAGGATAAGGAACGACCCCAACAGCAGCGTGGATTCACTTCTGAGTCACAGCTAGGACTGGACAAAGTCAAAATATCTAAGGAATACCAAAGAAATTTGGGAAAAATGACTGATTTTAAAGTCAACAGCTCAAAAACAGGCAGTTGATTCAAACTGAGGACCTGACACTCCACAGGAGCAGGAAATTCTTCTGCTGAGCCAGGTGCTCCCAGCCCAGGAGGACTTAAACCCAGTTCTACAGGCCAAGATTAAATTTCATATCCAATCACAAACTCATTTTTATAGACCAGGATTAAATCCCATATCCAGTCTCTGTTTATATCTAGTGGATGCTAAGCAGAAACTGTAATTTAAATTCTATGATTAACAAAAATCCTTTTTTATTTTTTTTTTAACTTAAAAAGGGAGTTAAATAAATCTCTCTAAGTTATTTTTTAGGGGATGAAAATCATTTATGTCAGGGTTTGGAAATGCTCTGAAATAATCATAGAATCATGGGATGGGTTTGGTTGGAAGGGATTTTATGGATCATCCAGTTCCATCCTGCCATGGACAGGGCCACCTCTCACTATCCCAGGCTGCTCCAAGGCCCAGTGTCCAATCCGGCCTTGGGGACTTCCAGGGATCCAGGAACAGCCGCAGCTCCCCTGGACAACCTTTCAAAAATTGCATTTTAAACCCTTCATAAAATACATTTGACATTTTCATTTTTAAATTTCATTTCTTCCCTCTTTTATTACAACAGGTTAAAAAAAAAGGGACGATAAATTTCAAAACACCCCCAGCTTCACATCAAATCAATTAATTTTTTTTTTTTACTCCCATATATTTTAAAATCTGAAAGAAAGAAATGTCTTAATGATTTAGATGTTTTAATTTGTGGGAAGCCTCTGTCAGAACAGGCCCACCACTTTCAAAAAGAGTCTCAGGCATCTTTTAACAGAATCTTCCTGTGATTTCCTTGGGCTTTAGCTCAAATTCCACAGATTTCACCCAAAGTCTGTTGGAATCCTGGGAAGAATCCTGTGGACTTCGATGGGCTCTGGGTCACAACTCCCAAAAAATAACAAAAAACTCTTCCAGGTGGGAAT
Source organism: Chaetops frenatus (assembly GCA_013400775.1). Lineage (NCBI taxonomy): Eukaryota > Metazoa > Chordata > Aves > Passeriformes > Picathartidae > Chaetops > Chaetops frenatus. Next base: position 257,065 of record VZTR01010906.1, on the reverse strand, counting down.
TTCAGCCCTGTGCTGCCTGAGTGTCCAAACTCTGGAAAACTGCTGGAACGCTGCTTGAGGGAAATCAAGCAAGAAAAGAAATTACCAAGCCTCAACCCAAATTAAAATTCCCTCTGGAAAACAACAAACAAACTTTGCCATCTGGGACTGCCTCGATTTCCACAACATTTTTATTAAAAGCAGCCGGGTGCTTCCCCTGCCTTTGACTGGTTTAAGGAAGGAGAAGATGTTTATTCAAGGGGAAGATGTTTATTTAAGGAGAAGATGTTTATTTAAGGTTCCTAATTTGTTTAGAGCCGGCAAATTAAATCCCTGGTTGTGCTTGAGTTCTGAGTTTAAAGGATTGCTCTGTTTGAAGGAGTTTTTGACGTGGATCCATCCGAGTGTGTCCCAAAATGGGAATCATATGCCCAGAGAAATCAGAGCTTGGCACTTCCCCACACCGGGATTTGGGGGCACAGGACTGAAACTCTCCAAACTAAAAGAAAAATGAGGGGGGAGGGGGGGGGGAAAGAGATTTTGCAGTGTTTTGGAAGAAATTCTTCGCTTGGTTGTCGATTAACACCATAAAAAAAATCACCAATTAGCTGAGATTTGCATTAATCACGGGGTGTTAATCACTTTTAGCCACTTGAAGGATCAGAACAGGAAACCAGCTGTTAATTTTGGGTAGGAGAGGCCAAGGAAAGCCTGTAAAAAGAAGGGAATTGGCCAAAGCCGCTACTGTCACTACTATTCCTAAGGAAAAGCAGGAATAATTCCTTGGTTTTCCCTCCAAAAAGCTGCAGGCACCAGGCTCGGGCTGTGGGAACATTCCTGGAAATTCCCAATGTCACCCCTGCTCCTTGAGGTGCTCAGAGGCAATTCCATGGCTCAGCCTGTGCTCTGGGGGATTTCCAGCATTTTCCATCCCCCTGGAATTCACCTGGGAAGATCCGGATGGATTCACCTGGGGTGAAAAGCTGGAATGACCCAAATTAATGAGGATGCAGGGAGGAACATCCTTGATGAAGAGCCCCAGTCAGCAGCTAAATGTGCAGAATTCCCAGGGGTGGATAGAATCCTATGGGATTCCTCTTCCACCTCCAGGATGATTCCTCCATCAACTTCTCCCCTCAAAATTCCTTTTTCCACCTGAGCAGCCTCATGATTTAGCTGCTCCTAAAAGTTTTCTTCGAGGTTCTGGCACCACCAGAAATTATTATTATTATTATTATTATTATTAGTAGTAGTAGTAGTAGTAGTAGTAGTAGTAGTAGTAGTAGTAGTNTTATTATTGTTATTACTATTATTATTATTATTGTTGTTGTTGTTGTTTTTTGTTGTTACTATTTTACTTTTTATTTTTATTTTTATTTTTATTTTTATTGTCATTTTTATTGTTACTTTTATTGTTATTTTAGTGTTATTTTTAGTTGTACTCCACAGGGATTTCCAATCATCCCTACTTCCCAGGAAGGCAGCAGGTTTCCTACAGGTTTCTGATGGGAATACCCTGTGCTTTAAATGACTTTTTTTTTCGGTTGAGCACCTCCCTTCCTCATTCATTTTACTTTATGCAACTTGAATCAACCTAAATTTCTCAAGATCTTCTAGACCAGATTCCTGTAAACATTCAGCTCTCAGCTGCATGAGGGGACAATTAAAATATCCCAGGAATTTGAGGAGAGTTATCCTCAGCTTTTCCCTGGATGTGAAGGTAGGTTTTGGTGACAGCAGGGTCAGTTCTTAATTTTATTGTTTTATTTTGCATTGAAATACTTGAGGCAGATTAATTCCCTTTTAATCTTATTTATTCTCTTCCTCTTCTGAGAATTTCCTTGTCATTTGGCCATTAAATTTCAGCCAATTAATTTAGAAAAGTTAAAGCTCTATCTTGGTTCTTAGAGCTGAACTGAAGGGAACTTTTTTGTTTCTCCAAAATGTGAAAAAAGCATTTTTATCAACACTTTTCCTTCAAATTTTGTAGCATTTTAGGTCAAAATTGATATAATATTTCTATTTATTAAATACTCCTCATCCTTATCAGAGTTAAATGGCAAATCCACATGAGGATCAATATGATTTTCTAAGAAGTGACCTCAGAAATGTGGCAAATATTCTCTCCCAGACCTTCTGTGCCTTCAGTGTCATTAAAGAGGAGATATTTGCACCTCCCCATTCCCAATCCCTCCTTAATTCTTTATTCTATTATTCCTTAATCCAAGACTTAATAAGAAGTCATTGATTTAATATTTTAGGATTTTTCTTTCACTTGTGCAGTAATTTCCTTGAGCAGCCATCTCCCTTTTCTGCAAATAGCTCCTTTTTCTTTTTCTTTTTTCTTTTTCTTTTTCTTTTCCTTTTCTTTTTCTTTTTCTCTTTCTCTTTCTTCTTCTTCTTTTTCTTTTCTCTTTTCCTTTTTCTTTCCCTTTTTCCTTTCTCTTCTTCTTTCCCTTTTTCTTTTCCTTTTCTTATTTTCATTTCCTTTTCCTTTTATTTTCCTCTTTTTATTTTTCTTTCCCTTTCCCTTATCCTCTTTTTCTTTCTATTTTCCTTTTTTTCCTTTTCCTTTTTCTTATTTTTCTGTTTCTTCTTTTCATTTTCTTTTTTTTCTTTCCCTTTTGTTTTTTCTCTCTTTTTTTTTTTTTGTTTTTGTTTTTGTTTTTGTTTTTGTTTTTTTGAGAATCTGATTCTTAATATTCCACGTTGAAACCCAGTGACTTTAAACTACACCTTGAAGCTGCTTTGGCTTCAAGCCTGGAGTCTAAAGCTGCAATCCCTTCCTGGATGAATCCACTCCCTGGGAATATTTAATTTGCCCAATTATCACGGATTTAATCACTGTAGAGTCTCTTGCTGCAAGCCAACATGAATCTTCCGTGGATTCTGGGTCGTTTCTCCTTGTGAGGACATCCAGGGTGGCCAAGGGACAGGATCCAAAGGGACGGAAAGATTTTGGATGGGCTTCCAGCATCACTCCGTGCCTTGGTCTTTGTGAGGCAGAGACATTTCAGCCCCACCGTGTCCAATCCAAATCTACTCCTCCTGCAGGGGGTCCCATAAAACCTCTTTGAAATCCTCCAGGGAATTGAAATCCAGACGATTTTTTGGTGTTCCGTCAGAAAAGAACAATTTCCTTGAGACCCTGAGTCACCTCTCAGCCCCGTGAGAAGTCTCAGGCGCCTTTGGGGTTCTCAAATCATGGAGTTACAGAATTGTGGAATGGGTTGGTTTGGAAGAGACATTAAAGATCATCTGTTATCCATTCCCATCCCCCTTCCACCATCCCAGGCTGCTCCAAGCCCCAGTGTCCAACCTGGCCTTGGACACTTCCAGGGATCCAGGGGCAGCCACAGCTTCTCTGGGCAACTTGTGCCAGGGCCTCCCCACCCTCCCAGCCAAGAATTCCTCCTCAATATCCCATTTATCCTTGCCCTCTTTCAGTTTAAACCCAAATTCCATTAAATATCAGTTTATGGATGGCTTGGCTGACCCTTCACTAGAGGAGCTGGGAAAATGATTAATCTGATCCATCACTAAATTCAGGTGGGATTCTCCTCACCTAATTTTCTGTACCTAATTGAAACTGGGGGAATAGACTGACATTTAGCCCTCCAAAGAGTAATTTCAGGTTTTTTAGGTAATTACCTTAATAATTAAGTGTCTCCTGGAGGTGATTGGGAGTCACCTGTTGGAGATGTTTCAGTTCTTGGTGCCTTAACTGAGGTGAGAAGGATTTCACTCTCCAGCTACTTTGGAAGCCTCACCCTGAAATTCCTGGATTTAACTTTCCCAAAGCCTCATCTTGTAGTGGGATCCTGCTGAGCCCCACCCTTTCAGCTCGGGGGTGGTTTTATCCTTCATTAATTTTAAGGACAGAGAAAGAAAAGTTGCTTTTTTGAGAATTTACATTCAATTTTCTGCCGCTCGTCTCCCTGAATTTCAACGACCCCCTCTGCTGTAACAAGCAAACAGCAGGCAGAAAAACAGATTTATGGCAGAAATACACTTGGCTGGATCCCTTTTTTTCCTGAATATTCCCAAAAGCTGCGTGGTTCCTCCACTCCTCCAACCTCAATGTACATAACAAATTCCTTTTGTTTGTTTTTTGTCACTTCCAGGCTGAAAGTCCATAACTAACAGCAAATGGTGGTTTGTTTTCCATGCCATGGCTCCATTATTTATGTCCTGGCTGGGTTTATAACTTTCACTCCCTGCCCCATTTCTAGAAGAAAGGGCCATTAATTTGATGATGTATCTGGGAGGAACGTGCCAGCACTTTTCTCCCAGCAAATTGGAATGGACAGGAATGGGTTTGGGCAGTTGCCAGTAATTGGGTTTGTGGGTTTTCCTGCTCGGGCTGATTTGGACAGAAGAGCTGCATTTCACATCTGTGTAAAACCAGAGGAAGAAAGAGAGGGCAGAACGGCAGAGGGGGAATAGACAGCCACATTTTCCCAAAAAAAAAAATTGAGGAATTTTTGCTTCCCTCCATGATTAATCAACCAAGTCCTGCCTCCATATATTGAAATTTGGCAGGTCCATGGGTGGCACCGAAGGTGGTGGGTGAGAGGGTGGAAAAGGCCAGGTTGGATGGGGCTTGGAGTAAAATAAGGAACTGATTGGGTGGGAAGAGCCCTTTTGCCGTCCCTGGAAGTGCCCAAGGCCAGGTTGGAGGGGGCTTGGAGTAAAATAAGGAACTGATTGGGTGAGAAGAGCCCTCTTGCCACCCCTGGAAGTGCCCAAGGCCAGGTTGGATGGGGCTTGGAGTAAAATAAGGAACTGATTGGGTGGGAAGAGCCCTCTTGCCACCCCTGGAAGTGCCCAAGGCCAGGTTGGATGGGGCTTGGACCACCTGGAATGGTGGAAATTGTCCCTGCCCATGGCAGGGGGTGGCACTGGATCATCTTTAAGGTCCCCTCCAACCCAAGTCATTCCATGATTCTGACTAGATCTCCATTCACTCCCTCTGTGGTCATAAATCCTATCTGGAAGGTGAATTCACCTCACCTGTCTCTCATGTGTTGGAGTAAATTAAATTCCATGTATCATTACTTCTTTAACTTGATGTGGAGGGATTTTAGCCAATGAGGCTAAGCCAGGAATGATGTCATATTTTTATTACGTTAATTAGTAGACTTTGGGGGGAAAAACCCGACTTTTCAGGCACAGAAGCTCTTTTTGAGTGATAGGGATATGAGAAAGGGGAAAGGTTTTAAGCTAAAAGAGGAGATTTAGATCAGATTTTGGAAGGAAATTCTTCCCTGGGAGGGTGTGAGGCCTCCAGAGAAGCTGTGGCTGCCCCTGGATCCCTGGCAGTGTCCAAGGCTGAGCTGGACAGGGCTTGGATCACCCTGGGATGGTGGGAGGTGTCCCTGCCCATGGAATGGATCAAGATTGAGCTTTCAGATCCTTCCAACCCAACTCATTTTGGGATCCTTCCAAACCTAAAGTGGGTATTTTCTCCTCCCTCACAGCTGCTGGGCTGTGACAAGGGAGGTGAGGAAGAGAAGCCAAACCATGCCCTGGTGAGTTCAGCGCCTCTGACAAAGGAGCTGGGCTGGGTTGGGTTTTATTCCTGGTTATATAGAAAATATTTATAAACTTCGGGCTCAGAGGGGCCATAAGTGATGTGCAAAAGGAGGCAAACACAAGCCAAGTGTGAGCAGTGGACCTAAATACCCATCCAGGGCTTGGAGAAAGGGAGAGGCTCCCTCAGATATCCATGGTGGGAAAACCCTTCGGGATATTGAGGCCACGCTTGATTGGCCGACGAGGGAATTAATAACAAGTCCCTGTCTGCAGGAGTCTCAAGATTTATTCCAGAGTTCGGGTTTTTTTCCCTTTACAAGACACAAGATGAGCTGTGTTTTGCGGTGTTTGCAATAAGGAAGGAGAGGGTGGAGCTCTTTCTATAGGATGTGGGATCATTCCCAGCATTTATCAGATGGCTCATGGAAAGGGATGATTTCATTGTCTGGAGTGACCAAAATCCCTGTCTCCAAGTAGAAACATGCAAAAACACTTACAAATGGAGAATTCTCTCCAGAACTCGCAGAAATAGCTCCACAAAATTCAGCAGGATTCGGCTCAGCACCTTCAACCTCTGATTTTATCTCCTTAGAGAGGTAGGAATTGGATATACATCGGGATATCCCAAACTGGAAGGCAGGAATCACCTGCCAAAGAAAAAAACCAAACCCTCACCTGATTTACTGTGCACACAAGAGAATGAGACAGAGCAAAAATGTTTAAATACACAAAATTAAAGTTGAACACAAGGAAAAATAAATGTCACTGAGGGGCACAGGAGGGACAGGGACAGGGTCAGTGTCCCAGGGGCTCGGCCACAGCAGTCCCAGGGCAGGAGGACTCAACACAGAGCAAGGAGCCCATAATGAGGGGCTGGATCAATCCCATGGCAGACGCTGCTCCAAGTTCACATCCACTCCCTGTGTGTGGCTCCCTGAATCCAAAACCCCTTTATAATTTAGAAAAAAAATTCCTAATATTATCATTCTTTTTTCTTTTTCTTCTTCTTGGTTTTTAAAAATTATTTTTATTTTCCTTTTTCTCTTTTTTTTCCTTTTTATCTTCTGCTTCCTTTTCTTTCTTCTTCTTCTTCTTTTCTCCCTTTTTTCTTCTTCCTTTCTCCTTTCTTTCCTCTTCCTTTTTTCTTCTTCTTTTTGTTTCTTTTTTTCTCTCCTCCTTTCCCTTTTTCCTTTTTTCTTTCTCCTTTCATCTCCTTTCTTTCTCCTTTCTTTTTTCTTTTTTTTTTTTCTAAAATAATTTACTTCCCCCTGTCTCAAGTTATGAGACTCCCCTGTGGAAAAAAGCCTATTCCTGTTGTCCAGTTTTGCCATGTTCTTAAGCAAAATCTTACAGATTTTGGACCAGATTTTCCAAAAGGAGGCATCTAAACCCCCTCTCTTAATTAGAAAAGCTCAACAGTGGCTAAGAGCTGTTTTTCTGCACCAAATCCTAAAACAGAAAGGGCTTTTTGCCTCAAAAATCATCTCAGTGGGATCTCCATCCTCAACTCCAAGACAATTTCCATGAGAATTAAGAACCTGGACAGAGCAGAAAATCCTGACTTTGGGTGAAAATAGGGAATAACATTTTCCTCACGTTTTATTAATTGTTAAAACGAGATATTGAAGAGTGGAGGGAGCAATTTTGTATAAAAATACCTATATCACCTAAATATTGGGAAGACAATTCCCAGAAGCTTTTTTTTCTCCACCAGCACCAACACAGGGGGGTCTGAGAGTGTTCAGAGCCAGCAAAATAATTCCTTCAGTGAGAACCTAGAGGGAATCTGGGGCTGTGGCAGGTTTAGGACTTGCCTGGGAGTGAGGAGGAATTTTTCCCAGTGGAATTTGCAATTCCTTGGGAGCACGGAGCTCACAGATTTCTTAGGGTTGATGCTGAGCTCAACAGACCCGGAATGGCATCACCCCCCTGAACCCCACCCACCACTGGAGGAGCAGAAATTCAGATAAAAATCCTGCTGGACAGAACTCCTTAGGAAACCATCCCACCTTCCAGCCCCTTTCCCTTGAGATTGATGTTACCTTCTTGGACTCTCTCCTTCCTGCCTGGAGGGCTCCAGGAAACATTTGGTGAGCGGGGAATAATAATTCCGTGTTGGTAGGGAAATGGCAGGCCTGGAAGTGGCCGTGTGTCCGTCTGCGAGCTCAAAGGGGAACCCCACTCTCTCTCAGAGCATGTGTGGGAATCCCACAAAGCTCTGAAGTGCATCCAAAGCTCACAGCCCCTTCAATTCCCCTTTAATTCCCCTTTAATTGCCAGTGGCGATAGTCAGCGGGGATCCTTGGGTCATTTATTGTTTTCATCTGGGAGCGATAGGGTCTGGCAGGGGAGAGGGAGCAGAGCCCTCCTGGGGGGCTGGAGGAAAATCCCTCTTTTTTTTGTGTGCAGGGGAGGGCAGGGAACACGATGTGACTCAAAGGACACCCACAGGACAGAGGGAAAGAGCACCAAGGCTCGCTTTGGGTTGTCTGCAGAGCTCATCCTGCTCCTTCCCTTGGTGATTTGCCAAAAAGCCGTGGTGGTGGAGCCAGAGGGGAAGGAGATCCTGGCATGCAAAGGAGACAGAGCCTCTTTTTGTCCTCCTTCTCTTTGCTCCGGTGAAATCCCGCTGAGATTCCCCCATGGATGCTTCCAAAACTGCCATTTCCTGGTAGAATGACATTTTTCACTCTCTAAAAATGCTGGCCAGGGCAGGTCAGTAGGACTCCAAGTGGCCTTTGATTATCAGAAGGTTTATAAAATCTTTGGAGTTCCTTCAAGGAGTAACGTACCTATTTCCCACCCAGAATAAATATTCCAGCCAGGAGCTGCCTGGATCCTGGCATTTATTTGGGACCCTTCCAGCCTTCCAAAGAGTGACTTTGCCTTTTGTGCACCAAATACTGACAGAAAAGAAGCTAAAATATTCTTTAGAAAAATGGGAACTCTCTGGGTTGGGAGCATAACTTTCCGTGCTTGAATGTCACTGAGATGGGAAGATGCTCAGGTCGGGGTTTTTTGTTTTGTTTAGGGAGTTTTTTTTTTTAATTGTTTTGTTTGGTTTGGGGTTTTTTGGAGGTTTTTTGGGCTTTTTTTGTTTGTTTGTTTCGTTGTTTTTGTAAATGCTGAGCTTTCCCTTGCTGATTTTTAACTTTTCTAATAATTTTGAGGAGCACAAGGGTGATATTTCCATCCCTTGGAAATTTTCTCTCTCCTTCTTTCCTGCAGCTCCTCCAGGTCCTGGAAGGTCACAATGAGGTCACCCCAAAGCTTCTCCTCTCCAGGCTGAACATTCCCAGCTCTCCCAGCCTTTCCTCCCAGCAGAGCTGCTCCATCCCTGGGATCATCCAGGTGCCTCCTCTGGGCTCTCCCCAGCAGCTCCAGCTCCTTCCCGTGCTGGATCCAGGGCTGGGGCAGCTCTGCAGGTGGGGCCTCACCTGAGCAGGGGCAGAGGGGTAAAATCACCTCCCTTGACCTGCTGGCCATGAAATCCATGGAGAGAAAAGGTTTTTCCTGTAGGGAGATGAGAAATTGAGGGAAAACCTTGTTTAAAAACTCTCCTAAAAATAAATCAGATTGCCCAAAGTACTTCCTGTACCCATTTTTCTTCATCCAGCAGAATCCAGTGCTTTGCTGGTGACTGGAAACTCTTCAGAGGATGGGAGTCACTTCCAGGGGTCAACACATTCCGAGGAAAGAGCCCTCCATGGTTTGAAGTCTCTTTTCTCCATTTGTTTTTTTTTTCTGGTTGGTGTCTCTTCTCCTTCATTCCCTTCCCCACAGGGAATAGGGTGGGAATTTTGTCCCTAAATCCTGAGGTGGCTTCCATTGCTGATGTCCCCCAGCTGCTCAGCGGCTTCTCCACTCCAACCCTGCAGTTTTATCCCAAAACTAAAAGCTGAAAAAGCAGGAATTTAGCTGCTTTTCCCAGCCAGCCCTCAGGAATTGTTCACCAGAGTTCATCTCTCCCATGGGCTCCCATGGCATGATCTTTCAGATGGATTTTTTTTATTCCCTTCTTTCTTTTTTATTTTTATTTTTAAGCGAAAGGTATCATGTTCCAAATGAAACTCTTGGAAATTGGCCAGCAGTGTTACAAACCTGCCTGAAATATGCTGAGGAAAGGAACAAAAAATGGGGTTTGGAGAGGAAAAACAAAAACAAAAGTTCTGGTAAAAGTCTTTCCAGCATAGGGATGTTTGTGAAACGATTTATGGGAACTCTAAACTAGTGAGAAAAATGCCTGAAAGGTGAATTTCCTTCATGCAGGACACAGGGAATCAAGGAAGACATTTCCCTAATTTAGCTATTCCTTCATGGATGAACATGTCAAGAAATTCCTGCAGGCTCTGGAGTGGACATCCCAAATATTTTTAACCTGGTGAAGGGGTGATTTCCAGGTATTGCATTGATTCTTCACTTTGTAGAAACCTCCTTTTTCAGCACAGCCTTAATTCCAGGAAAACCAGGGATGTCCAGGTGGATCCTTGGTCGCACAGTCCCTCATTCCATATCCTAATTCCTGTGTCCTTTGGGAACTTGGTATAAATTATCTGAGGATGTGCTGAAATAAATAACTCCCAGTCAGGCACCTCCTTGCAGGGTAAGGACTCTCTGGAAAAAACCAAACCACCCAATCATTGCCATTATTTCCATCTCTCATCCTCCTTTATTTCTGCATATTTCAGGGATAAATATTCAGTGGAAAAGAGGGGGTTTGATGCAGATCTTAAAAAAAATGTTCTAAAACACCGTGGTTAAGACACTCCTTAAAGTCTCTTCGGTCTATCCCTGCTTTGAGTGGATTTGGGAAATCCTCAGGAAAACTCAACCTGTGGGAGAACCAGCCCCTCCCTGTCCACTTCTAAGAGTTTTAAAGGATATTATGGAGATTTGAAGGAGATATTAGGAAGGAATTGTTTTTCTGTGGGAGATGGTGCCCTCCTGGAGCAGCAGCTGGAAGTCAAGCAAGATATTCCAAATTGTGGGACTTAATCCAGGGGATTTCAGGTGAAGGAAAAGCCCATGATATTCCCTGTGAATGTGAGTACGGCAAATGCTACACAAAATTCCTGCTCTTTTCCTACCAGAGCTCGTTTGAAATGTTCTGTCCTGTATGGAAATGGAGATTGTAAATCCCAAACCAGCCCCTCTGATTGCAGCTCCGATATTTATTTGGGATAGGTATAAAAAAAACAAACTCAAATTAAGTCAAATACTCGTAACAAGAAAAGTTGTTTTCTGAAGAGGGAAATAAACTTGGTCTGGGGGAGAAAATAAACTTTCATACAGGAAAACCTGAAATAATGTTCATTTTAATTTATATTTGAAATGGTTTATTTCAAACTTTCATATAGGAAAACCTGAAATAATGTTCATTTTAATTTATATTTGAAATGGTTTATTTCAAACTTTCTCTAAAATGTAATAAAAAAGAGAGGTGCTGAGTTGAAGGAAAACATTCACTTCATTGAAATTTCAGTTTTTCTCCATGTAAACTTTGGAAACACCAAAGTCATTGGAACTTCAGGCTCCTAGAAATGTAAACCCTATATTTTAAACACACATTTTAATAGGAGTTCTCCTGAAGATTTTTTTTTTTTAAAGCAGAGGATGTCTCCGAATCTGTATGAACTCCATAAACACTGGAATTAAAATTGGGATAATTGCTCCAGCTGTGGTTTGGGAAGTCCATCCTTTCCCCAAAGATTCTATGTGGGAAAACATGATGTTTTGGAGACATTTAATTCCATGTACAGCCTGTTCTGTGGGAATCCCAAAGTGCTGGTGGAGCCTGGATCTGGTGCAATTCAATCCCTGAATCCTCCAGTGTCATTCCCTGAATTGCACCAGGGGATGGAGAGGAAGAACAAGAGAAGATCCAGGGACAGGTTTTTCCCTGCCTTGGAACTTGGAGAAGTTGGGATAAAAGCCACAGGAAGCAGATCCAGGTGGAATTTTTTCCTGTTTTCTCCTTTTGTTTCCCTTTTATTGCTCAGTAAAATATGTTCATTTGCAGGATTCAGCTCCTGAGCTCTGGAATGTTTTATGGCCGGAGTGGTTGGGTTCCGTGGGGATTTTGCCAGAGCTTGGTGTTTTCCTTGCTTTGGATTTGCAGATATCCTGCTTTAGAAAAAAAAGGTTAAAAAGATTAAAAATCATTTCATTAAGTTACAATGAGAAAAAGCAAGGATTTCATGAGCTGGGACTACTCTTTATGTTGGGATAAAATCCATAGGGATGAAGAGAGGTTGGGAGCTCACTGGGGAAGACATGGAATGAATCCTCAGCAAGAAAATGGCTTTAAAAATGAAACTGCTCTCTTTACCCACTGAAACCTTTGGATCCATGGAGAATTCCCAATCATATTCCCACGTGGTCCAAACACTACTGCACACACACAATACCCTGAATATTTTTATGGTAACTTTCCAGGCTTTGAAGTGAATCTCAAACACTTTCCACAGGAATGGTTCAAGTCCAGGACAAGGAGTGTCCATGTTCCAGGAGAACTTCCATAATTCCCCAAATCTCCTCCACAGGATTAAGATTTCCCCTCCTGCACCTTTGTATCCTTTTATTTTTTTTATGGTGATTTCACTGCATCAATAAATGCCTCAATCCCATCCCATAATCAGCCACCTTTCCTTGTCCAATGTTCCTATCCCAAGTTGAACAGTGGTAGTTGGGGGGGTTTTTTAGGTTTTTCAGGGAAATTAAATTGGACAAAAAAATAAAGTGGATTGTGGAATTATTTCAGGATGAGATGAACCGGGAAAAATAATCTTAAAAAAAGGAAAAAGGATGTTTGTGTTAACATTAAAAGCAGCTGTCCTTAATTATCCAAAATTAAAACAAAATTAATAGGAAAAGATCAAACAGATGGAATAAACATGACATTGGAAGATGACAAAAATTCCTTCTTGAACCTTCTGTCTTTTTTTTTTTTCCTCAAAGATGTGCTTTCATCCCCCGATTAAAGATTAAAACAGGTATTTTGGAGAGGACAGCATTTTCCATGAAAAGAATTCTGTGGATTTCACTGAATCTCTCAGATTCCCAAGAACTCTTGGAAGGTTATTCCTGAGCAGATACTTTTGGAGCTCTCACCTCTGATACTCCTCTCCTTCCCAGCCTTGCAGCAGCACCAGAGGAGCACCTGCCACAAATTCCTTTTCCTACTTCCTCCCTCTACCAAGTTTGGAGTTTATTATTCGCACAAAAATGCTTTATGTTGGATTTTCCCGAGGATTGAAGAGTTGAAGTGCTGCTGCAAAATAGACCTTTCCTGTGGCAATTGTTGGTGGTCCTTTCCTGACCCAGAAATCCAGAGTCAATAGGAAATTTTAAGGAATTCTGGAATAGATAAAGAGAAGAGAGACCTGGCCTGGTATTTGTGGCTGTGTGGAGGTGAACCAGCAGGAAAAGGAGCTTTGGGAAAGCTGTGTCTTCAATGTTTTTTGGGATTGATCTGAATGGAATGCAGGGTTTCTGCCTCAGTCCTGGTAAGTGAGAAATGTATCCAGTCGAGATAGAAAAATTATATCCCTTTCTAATTTGGATTCTCAGGATCCATTCACCTTCAAAAGCATCAAGGAATCATGGAAAACAATGAAATCTTCCAGAATTATCCTCATCCTTCCCAGAGGAACAAGTGCATCTTTCCAGGAATTTATCTGCTGGCCAGACTGAGAGGCACAGATATTTTCCTGTGCAAGGTGCAAATGGGGTGCTTTGGATTGGGATCCAAGGGATTGGATAAGGGCTGACTTTAACTCTCCCATTTCCCAAAAAAGAAAATTCCAAACCAATAAAAACCCACACCAATAAATGTGGAATAAATAGGAAGCGGCAGCAGTGAGCACGACTGCAAAATCCTGTCCGATTCCTCCTCCTCTCCCTGTCTTATTCCAATCGTGCAGCTCCAGTGTGATGACCTTGAAGGCCTGGAATGTTTCCTATCATCCCATTCCCACAGAATGAAGGAAAATTGCCTTCAAGGCCTTTTGCAAAGGCAAGGGAAGTGGAGGAGGGGGTGGCAGAGGGCAGATTTCCCACTCCCTGGCCTTGTGCCTTGGCTTGGAAAGGCTGGGATGGCCCCCCAGGATAATCCGAGCCTGGAGACCGATCAGGCCCTGCCTGATGTGGCTGGAGCACGTCAAAAGACAAGGGATCCCATCCCAGCGGTGCCATTCCCAACCCGTGTCATCAATTAACTCATTAAAAAGTGAAATTCAGAGCAGCGGGAGACATCAAATGAAAAGATTTGCAAACGAGTCCTCCCCGCCGGGCCTTTCAGGGATTTCTGGGAGGTCCCTTTGCTGCTGCCTGGCTTTCCCACCGTCTCCTGTCGCTTCCTGCATGAACTCCATTCCCTCTGAATCCCAAAGAAAGTCCCTTTTCTCCGTCACTTCTGAGGCTTCATTGTGGCTTCGCTCCCTGCCAGAGGCAAACCTCCGGCTGCCCTCAGGAAATGTCCCAGTCTCTCCTCATTCCCTGGGCTCCTGGCCAGAGGCCTCTCTCCCGCTGGTTGCTCCCTGTCCTCCAGAAGCTCTTCCCAACTGAGCCAGGAAAGAAAATATCACCTTCCATTTTTCCCAGGTTGCTCCAAACCCCCTTCCAACCTGGTCTTGGACACTTCCAGGGATGGGGAATCCACTTTTTCTCTGGAAATCTGTGCCAGTGATGCCTTATCAGCTTGACCTGGAACAGAGGCCAGGCAAAACGAGAGGAATAAAGCAGGGATTTATTGCAAGGCCTTCAAAGGCCCCATCCTGGCAATGCAAGAGCCCGGCTGCAGCCCCTGCCAGGATGGGCCTCAGGATGGACACAGAAAAGGAGATTTGGCCATGGAGTTTCACACTTTTATGAGTTCTGCTCCATTTGCAGCTTGAGGTGAACTGTCCAATTAATTACTTGGAATGATGAAGTTCCATCCTCCTTTCTTGACCTCCCCTTTTTTATGTTGTTTGTGCTTTTGGGCCTGAGGTTGGGAAGGATTGTCCTTGAATCTTGAGCTGGAGAGAATTGTTGTGTCTGACTGCCCTGTGAAGAGAACTCAGTAACACTGAATATGAAGCTAAAGCAGATCAGGAAAAAACTTAAAACGTAAGGCATCACCAGGGCCTCACAGGCTTTGGTGAAAAGTCACAATATGGCCTCTCTGGAGACTTTTCTTCTCCAGGCTGAACAATCCTTAACTCCAGCTCTTCCAAGTATTATCCACAGGATTGTTAGGATTGGAAATGAGGGGCCCCTAATGGCAAAGTGAAAATGGACAGAGAGGTACCATGGATAGAAAATGGGAAACAGGGAAAATAAATCTCCAAGGAGATGATCCAAGGGAAACCCAGCCTCTCTCAGTCTCATTTTCCCCTCACATTTCCACCCAAGGAAGCTGTGGAAGTCTGGCTGCGGGAAGGATTTATCACTCCTTTGGAGTAAACACCAGCAATTCCGCAGGAATTAATAATCCCAGAGTGGTATCCATGGCATCCCCGGGGCAGGAATGGGAGCTGTTTATGTCTGTTGGCTTGATCACGCCCTGCTTGATGCCAAATCTTTGCCACTGACTGACTCAGGCACTAAAATTCCTTTTTTTTTCCTGCCAGATGTTTTTTATTTGGCTTGAAACCTGCCAGGGTATCTTTCAAACATTCCCATTCTCCATGTTCAGTTCCTACAGAAAATTCCTGCTGCTGAGTTTTTTCCCCCTAAACCATCCCCAAACATCCCAATGTGGTGTGAGGATATTCTGAAATCTTGGGGACAGTTCTTTTTCTTGCACTGAGCGTTCTGAATTGTGCGAAAAGGAGCTTAAAATCCAAGGACTGGAGCGTGGAGGAGCAGGAAGGGCTCTGGTATCCACATGGAGACACAGGATCATTCTCCCTGCCTGGAGACTCATAAATTAACTGGCTAAAAAATAAGGATTTGCAAGGATCAGCCACCACTTCTTATTTATTTATTTTTTTCTGTGCCACACCAATGGAATCAACAGAGCCAGGATTGAATAACCATGGGACAAATACATTCCAAGGAATGGGCTCAGAAGACACAAAAAATGAGGGATGGGGATATTTTGCCTTGTGGATTGAAAATGTTTTCCTCTTCCTAGAAGGGAGAAACGTCGGTAATTATTTTCAGGACAAATCTGTCAGCAAAAGGGTGTAATTGTTCTTTGAAACCTGTGATTAATGATCCGATAAATCTCAATCCTAAGGATTGGGAAATGTGAGGAAAGATTTGCTGTCTAGAGACAGCTCAGACTCATCCACAAGTTACAAACCCTTGCATGATAATCAGGCTTGGGAATACTTAAAATCCACTAAAATTCCTGGCTGGCAGTGCCACCACCTCCCGTGGAGATTGATGGATCCTCCTCTCCCAGTTTGCTCCCCTGATGATTTTCCCAGAGTCGGTCACTGGGTTCAGTGAACTTTTTAAAGCCTCTCCCCTTCCAGGGCTCCGGAATTTCTTCCTGGCATGGAGACAGGATTGCTCCTTGCCAATGACTCAGAGCTGGCAGGAGGGAAGGGACTTCCTGAAAAACACATTGCACGTGTCCAGTTGGGCAAGTTATCCATGAAAACCTTGGCTGCCTGGCATCAGGGGCAGGGTTGGGAATCTAGAAAGGGAAAAGGGAGGTAAATTCCAGATTTTACCAGATCTGTTCCTGGAGCTGGCCTTGGTGGAGGTAAAAAAAAAAGAAAAAAAACCTCCAAATTCTGTTCTCCCACTGACAAAAGGTGGGATAAATAGAAGGTGACATGATAAGGAGTGGAAGGAAAAGATTAGGAGTGGGATTGTGCCAGAAAAAAAAAAAAAAAAGGATGGCTGCCATCACATCTGGATATGGCTCTGGAAGTGGCAGGGATATCTATACATTTTAAGGGTCTTGGGGTAGGAAACATAAGTTGAGGTCAGTCCCCACCACCTCAGGATAAAACATTGGGAAAAATCCCTTAAATATCCCCTTAACAAACCCATGAATTCCTTAACCAGGAATGGAACTCTTCCTCAGTATCCCCAAATTCTCTGGGAGTCTTTTACTTTCTACACGTGGATATCCTTGCCATAAGATTGAAGTTTCCCGCAAAACTTCCGTAAAATTTAAATTTCTCCACACCCCGTTCCTTTGTCTGATGCATTCCCAGTAGAGAACTGAATTGTGGGATGTATGGGATTTGTCTTTTAGGATATTTCTGGAATGCTGGAGGTACAGACAGGAGAAGGCACAGCCTCCAGTGCTGCTCTGCAAGAGATTTCTTCGAGTTTGCCCCACGCCAAGAGGTTTTCCTTTCTCAGCTCCTGCTTGGAATGCAGCTGCTTCCAGAGCATTCCTAGGAAAAGTAAATCTGGATTTTCCGTGAAGGTATTCCAGAGCAGCTCCATTGGTGACAAAGGCACCATTCCCAACCCAAGTGACCTCTGGAATTGGGCTCCCACACTGATAAACACCCAGGAGTTTTCTTGCCATGGGAAAAAAACCCCTTTGGATTCTTGCACTTGGCTTATCCCAATCCAGCTCCCTGTTTTGGCAGCGATTCCTGGGCGAGGTTGCCTTGGGGGAATCATTCCACCCTTTCCCTTGGATTCTCAAGCAAGGAAAATCCCAACTGCTCAATGTGAGCCTTAATTAATGAATGATCCCAAAGCATCTTGTCATCCTCACACTCCAGAGGCATGGAATGCCAAGGGTTGCTGGGATGAACATGCTCCCCTGCCTCTGGTGTGTTCCACAGAGCTCACGGGTGGGAAAATTAAAGAAAACTGAGAAAATAAGGAAAGCAATTGGGAAAAATCCTACTCAGGATGAGGAGACACTTAATAAAACCATTTATAAGCGTTGAAAAAGATGTTCCCTTAAATTTTTTTTTTTTTTTTTTTTTTTTTTTTTTTTTTGGTGGGATTCTGTCTTCCTGAAATGGAGGAGTGGAACAGAATTCCAGACTTAGGCTTGGAATTGCCCTGCCATTCACAAGTCAATGTAAGAGCACTGAGAAATACAGCACTGACAAATGTCCAATTCCTCCAAAATCCCCACACTCCCCAAAACAGGAGGAAGTAAGGAAGGAACTGAACTCCAGGAAGATGTTTCAGAATTGCAGCATCTCCTGGGACTCCTCATGGAATGGTTCTCCTGTCCTCATCCCCTCTCCCTCAGGGATAATCCAACCTGATGGAGGAAGTTCACAGAGGAAGAAGGAAATGGAAAAAACAATTTTGCCATTTAATTTTTCCAGTTAATTTTTCCCATTTAATTTGCTTCTCTGCTGGGAGAAAGGAAAAATAAAGCACTGCAGCTGTGAGAGACCGGAATCAATAGGGAGACTGGGCTTGGATTTCCTTGGAAAAATTTACAGCTGCTGTTGAGTTTCAAGCATTTCAAATGAAGCTGAGGAGACCAAATTGAATTTGAGATGAAAATACCATAAAGGTGATAGAGAACCAAACTTTATGTGCTAAAATCCTTCATTTTTTGTGGAAAAATGGCACAGGAATGACCCTGCCATGGGTGAATCCAGCATGGAATACTCTTAGCCTTGAGCTTCCCTCCATGCACTCCCTACCTGAGGCTCAGACTCAAAGTTTACACAGATAAATAAAACAGGGAAGAGCCTTAATTCCAAGGAAATCTCATCTTCAGCCCCTCCAAACTCTGCCTACACCATGTGACACATTTGGAAGACAAATTGAATGGTTGGACCTAATCCCAGCATAAATCCCAGTTTTTAATCTGGGATCTGTTCCTGGGTTTGCTCCTTCCCCAAGGCCACACCAGCCCAAATCAATTCAGTTGAAACCTCCAGAAATGGTTGGATCTCCTGGTTTTTTTCTGTCTGAAAACAGCATCCAAAATCATGGCCGCAGAATTGTTAAGGTTTTGGGATCATCGAGTCCATCCCATCAACCCAAATAAATCTGGATAAACCAGAACCATCCCTCCATCCCTGAGAAACTCAACCTTTGCTCTGTTACCTCACCAGGTATTTCAGAATTGTCGATTCATCCCAAAAAGCCCCCATCGTGTCAGAACTGTTCCGTACCAAAAAGAGGATGATGCCCTGAAGGGGAGATGGAATTTTCCATTCACCTGGAAAGATCACCCCAGTTTGCAGAGGAATGTGCAAAAAGCCCTGGCAGAAAGCACACACAGCTCTTCCCACAGCCAGTGCTGCCGTTATCCGTCTTTTTCCCGGAGATGTTTTCAGGCCGGAACCTCTGCAGAGCCCAACCTGTGCCGACCTCCAGGGATTACTCATGGAGCTGTCACAAGTCCAGGGAAACAAACACAACTTAAAACCAGCTCAGGAGTCCAGATCAACCCTTGATCTCAGGAATCACATCCGTAAATCTCAGCCTATCGCGGACATCTGGAACTTTGGGTTGCACCCTTGCCCATTATTTTTTACATTTATGGAATGTAGGGGGTTTGTTTTTCCTTTGGATGGTGACCACGGCACAGTTTCTCTCTTTGGGAATGAGATCCCAGCTGGATATGCTGCAGGCAGGAGAAGACCTTTGCCTGTTGGATTTGTGAGCCATTCCCTGAAGTTTTCCTTCCCCAGACATCTCATTCCAGACAGGATTTCACCAGAAAGGAGAGTTTAGTAGCACTGGTAATTAATAACCTTTCAAATCAATGTCAATTGCCTGTGGCTCCTTATCTGAAATTCCAGAAACCACTGGAAAAAAAGTGTGTTTTTATCAACTTAAAAGCAGGGCCTCAGCCCTAAAGGACCTACATTTAAATTTTACATTTGTAGACCTGGCTAATTAATCTCGTGCTTATTAATCAAATAAACACAAACCTTGTTTCAGGGTCATCTGGAAATTTTAGGAGTCTTCCCACTGATTGCAGATGGATTCTGGTCTTGCTATAGAACAGTTGTGTATTCAATGAAATTGTGATATTATTTAATGAATGTAAAATATTATTTAATTAATCTGATTAAAATTTAACACATTTTTTTCACCATGGCCTGCATTATTCTCTAGTTCCTGTTGTCATCATGGAAGAGATTTTATAACAATAACAAACTTGAATTTTACTGGTGCTCAGGTAGCTCCTTTTCTTGTAAACCCCCAGTTTTTCTCAGTATTTTTTGATCCTTAATCCTCTGCCCAAAGTGATGATTTTTTGTAGTTTCTTCTGTTTATTTTCTGGCTCTTCACTCCCTCCATTTCTCCCTCCAGCAGTGACTTGATCTAAAATTAATTTATTCATTAATTTTTCTCTCTCAACCAAGTGTTTATTTTGATTACCCATGGCTATAAGAAAAGGATCAAGAAGGGAACACTTTTATAATTAGGCTTTTCTTAGACCTAAAATAAAGGGAATTTTTGGGAATTAGGTCCAGCTCTCCATGCTGGTGCTGTAGCAAATCTAGGAATGTTGAGAAGGAATCACAACAAAAGTTTTAGGAAAAAAAAAAAATCAAATTTTATTCTGGAAGTGACGGTGGGAGAAGGAAAATTTATCTAATTAAATGAATTTTTCCATCCTTGTTTTACCAGGACAACGATTTTGATCAATCCCATGTTTTGATTTGGGTTGAGCCACCAGAAAAAAAAAAAAAAAGGGATTTAAGTGCTGATGTTTGTCTGATAACACCTGAACCAACTTCCTGATGTTCATCCATCCTCATTCCAGAAGCTGTGGAAACCCTCAGTGAGCACTGATTTATGCCTTGTCCAGAGCTGTTTCCATCAGCTGGAATTCTGCTCAGGAATATCCTCTTTTTTTTTGTTTGTTTGTTTATTTTTGGATGTGTCTGCATCAAACAAGGACTAAAATAGAAAAAAACCCAGTTGTGTGCTGGGTGGGGGAGAGGCAGGAGAGAGCCTGAGCACGGATGGGAGTAAATCCCTCAGAAAAGCCAAGTCAGGATTCAGGAATAAGTGGAAAACCTCTTGGATCTCCTGGAAAAGAGAAGTTTTGACATCCAGAACCATCGCTTTTCCCATTTTTCTCTAGCACAAAGAGCTGTCCCAAGGAAAATACCTGCATCCATCAAAAAATTCGTGCTCCTACCTGGCTCAACGTGCAAAAAATCTCTCTCTCTGTCTTTTTTTTTTTTTTTTTTTGATTTCCCTCATCTCTTGGCTCCGTGGGACAACCCCTGGGAGCGACTCGCAGCCGCTCTCAGCAATCCCAGGGTTGTTCCTGGAATTGTTTGCCGGTGCCTGTCATTTGACACCGATGGTATCACGCTGTAATTGCCGGCAGCTGAGGGCAGGAGGGAGCGATGCGATCCCGACAGAGCTTTCCGACTCCTGAGAGGGAAAATAAAAACCCCAAACAACCAAGAACCACAACTTTCCCAGAGTTATTAGTACGTATTATTACTTTTTGTTAGTAAAGCAATTAATAATGGCATTATACCACAGAAGAAGAGTTTAACTCTCATCTGCATGGTGGAAAAAAAGCAGGAAAAATGTTATTTACAGGCAAAAAAAAGGGGAATGTTACAGGATACTTGTAACAAGATAAGAGAACTGATAATGCCAAGATTGTGGGATTGATTTGGGTCTTTCATTATGTTTGGACTCGATGGTCCTTCTGGATTCCTTCCAACTTGGAATACTCTGATGTGATTCATCGCAGCGTATCTGGGTACTCCAGATATCCTGATGTGATTTCTGTAACTGAATTTACAGTGGGAGATCAACACCTTAGATTTGTTTTTTAACCCTTAAAACCCTCACTCAGTTCCAGTTTGATCTTTGCATTGATTTTTTTTTTTTTTTTAATTGGGTTTTTAACCACTGAAGAGTGCAGGCTTGACTTACACTGCACAGAGCCCTTCCAGGTGATCCGTGGGACATCAGGAATCTCCAAACGCCAGGCTGAAAATGTGGCATTTCCCACTTTGCACCTGCTGATCCCCAGGGAATTCTCCGGCTTTCATTCCATTTTGGCAACGCCTTCAAAAATAGACCTTGTGGGAAGCGTGGAAATATTTGTGGAGGTAAAACCGAGCTTTGGGAGCTGCGGCAGAGGCCGGGCAGAGGTGACCAAGGCAGCCCAGCAGGAAGTCTTAGCTAAGCCCGCCCCAGTTCCCACCTGTTCCCTGCAGTCCTTTCACAGCCGCTAATAATAAAGGCTTTGCGTTTCCCCGGAGCCCTTCATCCCTCGTGATCCCAAAGTGACACCTCCAAAGGTCACGTCCACGGGGGCTGGAATCCAGCCTGGCCTGGCCACAACAATGGGGAGGGAGGAGAGGAATGTCCAAGGACGCCAGGGTGAATTCCCATTTATGTGAGATGCGCTTTTCAAGGGCCACGCGGAGCCGTCGGGGGGTTGGGATTGTAAAGCAGCCTGGCGAGTTTCAGGGTGCTGATATTCCTTGGATTTAACCCTTGGAAGAAGGAAAAGAGGTAAAAAAATGATAAACAGGGCTAATGACTGCAATTCCATTCAATGCTGTGGTTCCTGAGAGGCTGCACAGTTTCAATCTGGTGCTCAGCCCGTTAATCCATCCCCTCCAGTGCCCTTTCCCTGGATTACTTGTGCTGTTTGTCCATTGTTCCAAGGCAATGAAATGGCTCACACCCAGCCCGTTCCCAGGAAATCTTGCCAGGTGAGGGAGGGTGACATTTACTGGGGGACCAGTTAATTGGAACCCACCCTAAATAACACAAACGGAACAGAAAATTCGGGTTCCGCGTGGCCCCAGCGTTATCGTTCCATCTCTGGGAAGCTCTGTGTGCCTGTTCCGCTGGGCAGCCCCGAACAATCCCCTCTCACAGCTCCCTAAATCACCACCAGGAAAGGCCAAAGGGTGCCTGAAGTGGAATATTCAACGGCTCTGGGAGGGGTCAGGGACAGGGAAACTCATTTTCCCAGGGGACAAAGCCAAGCGTTTGTCCCTTACGGAGCCACTGCACCGTTGCAGGTTGGGAACAGTTCCATGGGAAGCCAGGGAAAGGATGGACAGATCCTGCTGCTCATTTCCTGTGTCCCCTGTCCCAGGATCCATCCACAGGGTGACATCGGGTGGTGGCAGCTGGACATCCATCAAATATGGTCCCAATTTGCACAGGGGCTCTTAGATCTGCTGCCTCTCCTCCCTTTTCTCGCTCCAGGAGGATTTATTCCCCAGGATTTGCAGGTGAAAATAGTGGAAAAACAGGTTCTGTGCCTGAATTTAAGCAGATCCAGGGAATATTCTCTTGGAGGTGATTTATTTGCTTCAGTATAAATAATCAGTGCTTCACACCCATCCCTGAGTGCTGGAGAGTCTTTGTTCTTTCCTGTTTATCCTTTCAGACAGGAATGCAGGGGCTTGGAAGCTGGTCCAGAGTGGGATCAGAGGGATGGAACACCTCTCCTATGAGGAAAGGCTGAGAAAAATAGAATTGTTCAGCCTGGAGAATTGTCCAGGGGAGGCCTCATTGCTGCCTTTCAGAGTTCAAAGAGAGCCCAAAGAAAGGTGGGACGAATTTTTAACCAGGATCTGTTGCAATGGGACAGGAGTGATGGTTTTAAACTACAGAAAGGTTGATTTAAATTAACTTTAAGTGGGAATTTTTTTTATGATGAGAGTGGTGAAACACTGGCACAGGTTGCCCAGAGATGTTCTGGGTGCCTCATTCCTGGGAATATTCAAGGTCCCTTCCCAGCCAAAGTATTCCATGGTTCTGTGAATCCATCCTTCTGCCAGTTCTGTGGTCATCCTTGCTGGACTTGGGAATTTGCAGTTTTCGTTGTTCTTCCTGCCTTATTTTCCTGTGTTTATATTGATGGGATCTGTCCAGGTTTTAGGTTTTCCTACAGCAGATCCAGATGCAACTTCATTATTATGTGTTAATTATTTTTGTATGATGGGGAAAACCATAAATGGAGCTAATCTTAATAATTATAGGCTAAAACAGCTCAGGGCTTGGAAGGCTGGGATGGAAGAATCCATGAATCCAATCAGCTTTATAGGGTATAGGGCCCATCTTTAAGTGTTTTCCAGTCAGGATTTTGAGCCTTAGTTTGGGTGTGTTTGGTGTAAAGATTTCCAGGCCAAGAATTTGGTTGTATTGTGTAAATTTTCTTGTATAATGGAATTTTTGGGATTTCACTTGGGTTTTTTTTTTTGTTTTTTTTTTTTTTTTNTTTTTTTTTTTTTTTTTTTTTTTTTTTTTTTTTCTGAGCCAGTAACTTATTTGGAGTCATGGATTCTTAACAAGAAATTGAGCCTTGGTTCAGAAGTGCAGAGGGAAAACACAGAGCCTGTTCCAGAGGATAACTCCTCTCCCTATGCATCTATCCCTGAATTTTGTCATCTTCCAAGAAGGAAATATAAATCATAGAACCAGAATTTTATAATCACAGAACCCCAGACTGGTTTGGGTTGGAAGGGACCTTAAAACTCATCCCATTCCACCCCCTGCCATGGGCAGGGACACCTTCCCCTATCCCAGGCTGCTCCGAGCTCCATCCACTCAGTGAAGACCAGGAATGACAAATATCACAATTTCGGCCCCTTGACAAACTCCATTTAAATTTCCACCTTGGCCAATGCTGAAGATCAGCTAGAGTTTAATTATAACTAAAAAATCAGGGCAGCAGAAGGTCCATTCTTTTTTTTTTTTCTATCAATTGAATTATTTGGATTGTCCCAGATGCCACAAAAACACAGAATTGGAAGCAAAGGGAATGTGGCTGGAAATGTACAGAATTATACACATCAAGATAAAATCGACAGCCAAAAATTCAAGCAGGGAGGGAGCTCCCAGAGTGTTGCAGGAGGTTTAGAACAATCACTTTCGCCCCTGCAGGGGAAAAGAAATAGAAAATAAAGAAATAATAGTTCTAAAAAGTCCCCCTCTGCCATCTGGTAGGGGATTTCAAAACACACCAATGCTAAAAGCCAACCTCCATCTCCAATTCCACTTCTCTTCGCAGCCAAAACCACAGAGGAACAAATAAAATCCCTCTCCCAAAGCCAAAGGCTTCTTTTATGGATCCATCAGACCTTTGGGAGTTACCTGTGTCCTACCTGCTGGAATGTGCTGGTGTCCCTGCTCCATCCCTGTGTCCTCACCTGATCCCTGAGCTCCAAACGCCCCTTAGGAGAGACAGATGAGGGAAAAGGAGGGAATTCATCCCGGACAGAAGTGGGAATAGGATTACAATCTCTCTGGAATTAAAATGAGACATTTTCTGTGGTCAGCAAAACCTCTGTGACGTCTGGGACTGCTCTGGATCCAGCACAGCCCAGTAAGGGGGGAAAAAAAGGGATAAACCTTTATGGATAAAACCCCCTCGTTTCAAGCAGTGCTTCCCAAAATGCCAGAGGTTCTTCCCTAAAATTCCTGACAGAGCAGCCTGGGGATTGTGGAGTGCACAGGTCTGTTCTGGGAGGTGTGGGGGTCATTACAGACACAGGGCTGGAGAAACAATCCATGAGATCTGCTGGATTCCACAGGAGGGAAGGGACATCTCCATTCATGGGAGGTGGGGAACTCAACCATGGATCACAGGAGCCGATCCCTCAGGAATTTCTTTGCACACGGATATTTGGGAAGGGCTTGGTCACTCAAACCCTGCTGTTTGTGGCATTTTGTGGACGTCCCTGCCTCAGCTGTGGGTATCTGCTCCAGAAAAGGCCTGGATCTCCTCCGTGTCCACCCTCTGCCAGATGTCCTGCACTCCCAGGGGATCTCCAGGAATCCTGGATGCCCATGTTGATGCAGGTGGATCATCCCTTTGGAGAGCAGTTTCTCCTCCCTCAGAGGTAGCCAGGGGCTCATCCAGCTGTCTGAGCAGAGTCTCTGCTGGAATTTGAGCTGTCTGAAACGATCCTGTTTTGCCTCCAGCTGCAGCTCCAGCAAGGCACAGGCCCCTTGCAGTTGTGGTCTCACATCGTGCAGCTAAACCGAGCTTAAAATTCCTTCTTTGCAAATGTTTGATCTGCCCTCAGCTCAGAGCTTGGAGCTGGAGGTGTGGGGGTCTAAATCAAACCCTCTCCTGGTACCTGGGCTCAGCCTTTTTCTCCAAGGAAAGAGGATTTGTCTCTGTGATTTCAGGCCCTGAGTGTCCTAAATTCAGGTTAAGCATGTGGGAATCTCCTCATGGCAGTCAGAGTCAGTGCACCTCTAATTGCCTGAAATTTGGGATCTGGTTCAGAGCAAAATCAACTCCAAGGCACCCAAATGAGGCTGAATGTGACATGGGAGATTTGGGAGACCTGGAGAAAGTTCCAGGGAGGCCTCAGAGCCCCTTGCAGGGCCTGAAGGGGCTCCAGGAGAGCGGGAAAGGGACTGGGGACAAGGGATGGAGGGACAGGACACAGGGAATGGCTTTGAGCTGAAAGAGAGAAGATTTAGAGCGGATATTGGGAAGGAATTCCTGGCTGGGAGGGTGGAGAGGGGCTGGGATGGAATTCCCAGATTTGCTGTGGCTGCCCCTGGATCCCCGGCAGTGCCCAAGGCCAGGTTGGACATTGGGGCTTGGAGCAGCCTGGGACAGTGGGAGGTGTCCCTGCCATGGCAGGGGTGGAACCGAATGACCTCTAAGTCCCTTCCAATCCAATCCAATCCAATCCAATCCAATCCAATCCAATCCA
>VZTR01010906.1:187954-222221 GCA_013400775.1 Chaetops frenatus | reverse complement strand
GCCCCCCCATTCCCACAAAACCACCCTGGGAGACTCCCAGGGGATTTTGGTTATTCCAGAACTTTCTGTGTGTTTGAAACCAGAGATGGCAGAGGTAGAAGGGGAGAACTCCTCGAGATCATCCAGACCTGGCTTTCTCCTCATGTTCCAGAGCATCCAGCAGTGGGAAAGGATTTCATTGGCTCTTTATCCAGTTATACAATTTTGGGACCTCAGGAAGTTGATTTTTTTGCCATTTTAGCTGAAATAATTCTGTCCAGGTCTGAAAAGATATTTTTATAAGTAAATGATTCTGCCTCACATAGAAATATTTTCTTTTTTAATACACAAAGACTTGAACTTTTGGAGGGGAGTGAGAAATCAAATGGGACTATCCAAAAAANAAAAAAAAAAAAAAAAGAACATTTAAATTAAATTGATAATATAAAAGAAGAGACAAGGAAAGAGGAGAACCTCAGGTGATGGTAGCATGGAAAAAAAATTGATTCAACATTAGAAAAGTGAAGTGGAGAAAATGCTGGGAATATTTTTCACACCTTATTTGGGTTATTCATGATAAAATAATAGGAAGGAAGGCTGAAAGGGATTTCTGGGGATCATCTGATCCATCTTTTGGACCTTTGGGATGAAGAGGGGATTGTTCATTTAGCCCAACAGACCAGGGAGAGCCAGAACAAGAAATAAAATGTTAATGTTACATAAAAGTGTGAAAACTCCAAGCCACCACACCCAGCTTGCCAGAAATCTTGGTGCAGCACCCAGAAATTATGGCTCTGACTTCCATTATTTTAGCAATATTATGGTGATCATTTTATTTTCCTTCTGATTTGGAGCCTTTCACAAAAAAATTTCCGAGCCTTTATGCCACAAATGAACCTTATAATATGTCTTCTTTTTAAAAAAAAATCATGATTATAGAAAGAGAATTTAATGGAAAATATTGAATATTCTTTGTATTCTCCCAAGTTTAGGTGAGTTCAAAGGATATCAAGGCAGGAAAATGCAATATAAAGCCCCTCCTAGATAGGAGAACAGAAAAAAGAACTCGTGTTTGAGGCAGAACGAGGCGTGGGGAGATGAAAAATGACAGGAGGAAAAGGAGGGCTGATGATGAGGAGACATTTCCTGAAAACCACGAGCACCAGATGACTTTCCCAAGGGAAAGGGTGGGAAACCTCTTCCTTTTGGCTTTTAGTTCTGGACCGAGCCCCGAGGGACAATTCCACAGAACCCACCGTGCTCGGTGCCAGCTCAGGTTATCACTCCTGGCCTGGGAATTGTTGAATTCTCCATTTCAGCAATGATTTTCCCAGCTTGCACAGGAGCACTGCAGCAGCTCCCGCCACCCAATCCTCCTAAGAGGTTTTTCCCAAATGTTCGGCTCTTAAAATCCACCCAGGAAAATCCTTGCTGGAAGAAATAAAGATTCCAAGCCCAGCAGACCCTTTATTGGGGCAGTGTTTTGACACTTTAACCTGCTTTAATGCCAATGATAATGACTGTAATAATCACTTTACTCTTTGATTTTTTTTAAATTATTTTATCTCCCTGAGAGAAGCTGAAGGTTATTAAGACACCAAACCTCACACAAAGGCCTCTTCCAGCCTGCACTTTGCGTTTTATTGACATTTTCTCTTTCCAAACTGCTGCTTCCCTTTCCCTGGGAAATGCCACGCTTTTCTAAAGGGCAGCTGGAGAAAATAAAAGGCTTTTTATTAAATGCAAGATGTGGATTTTTCACTTTTGCTCCGTAAGAATTGGCCTGTCATTATGAAGTGGAATTAAATATAATTCCATATATAGTTATGTAGTTATAATACAACTTATAACTATATTATATATATAGTTATAACTATATTATAACTATAGTTTTAATATAACTTTTTATAAAGTAAAAGAAGTGAACATTTTTCAGGTGGTGAGCAACAAACGTGACCTGCACCAGATTCGTGGGCTGGGAGTGCTCTTAAAAAGCTCTGCTGATTTTAAATTAAATTCTTGGCCTTAATCTCTTTTCTGACTTTTTTTGGGGGGGGGAATACAGTGGGAATCCCATCAAGGCAGTGACCATGCTGTCCTTGGTGATACAAATCCCCACAATTCAAAATATTCCCAGTGTCCAGCACTTTACAGAGGGAGTTGCCTCTTCTTCGGGATGTTTATAAATTCAGAGTCCTGCCTTCTTATGATATTTTGTATTTCCTTCAGTATTTAATGAAGAAATGGGCAGCTTTGAGAGGGTTTCATTCGTGTTTAAGCCCACCATTCTCCACACAGATTTTTGAGGCTGTTTGGCCAAATTTTGGCCAAAAATTCCTCACAAAACAGGAGCAAGCAGCCCATGGAATAAAACCTGGAGCTGAAACCTCCCTCTTTCGAGGGAAACCTGGAAAATATCTGTGCTCGGGTTTTACCCTTCCCATCCAGCTGCTCCTCCACCCTGACCCACCCTTAAATGTCAATTTTCCTTGACTTCCCAGGCTAAACTCAGAAGCCTTGCCCTGGTTTCAGTCTCTGCTGAGCCCTTATTTTGGTGGATTTTGGCAAAATTTTGATGAAAATTGGGAAACCCTTTGTCTGTGTTTGGTGAAGTTTGGTGAAATGTGGTGGTTAGGATGCTGCCGGCTGGGGGAACTAAGAGTACATTTATATCCAGACCCTAATTCCCACTGGGAATGTTAATCCAGCACCTCCAGAGAGGTGAGATTCAGCTGCAAAAACAGAGATCAGTTTGTGATTTTTGCCTCTTATTTAGGAAAGGAGCTGGTTCTGCTTCCCTTAATTCCATGGGGATGCTGCTCCTCCTCAGGAAAAGGAAAATTGGATTTATGTCGCTCTTGAAGTGAAGTTCTCCATTTAAATATTTTTCTCTGGATGAGGCATTAACAAAATTCATTCCTAACTGCCAGTGGCAGCAAAGAGAATCATAAAAATCATAGAATAATTTGAATTATAAGGGACCTCCTTAATGATAATAGAAAAATTTGAGTTATAAGGGAGCTGAACCATTCATCAAAACATTGTTAATCCTTGGAATGGGCAAAAAAGTGATTTATTATCTACTCAGTGTTTCCTCTGAAGAAATTTTATCTTATCTCTCATTCAACATCTCTAGCCACACAGTTAATTAGCCCTGCCTCCTAATTAGCCCTCTAATCTCAGCCATCAGAAAGTTCCAGTTGAAAATTATCAGCTGGACAAGGGATAAAGGAGAAAAAAATTAATAATTTTTAAGTTTCCTGCCATCCCCAAAATAGATGGGATGAATCCAGAAAAGTGTCTGGATGTCCAGAGGGGCCTGGCTGAGGGTTAAACTCTTCAGATGCAACAGAAATGTCCTGAGTGGAGTAGAATTCCATTGCTCATTGGATTCCATCCAAGATTTCTCCCAAATTTTTTTTTAAGCTCCTGTTAAATTTCATCCTGTCCTAAAACGTGCTCCCAGCTCCTGCCCACGTGGGGCTGATCTCAGAGGCTTTGAGTGCTGAATTTCACTTTTTAGGGTTATCAGCACATCCATCCAACCTGCTGGAGGGAGGGGTTCATTCCTAAATTGCCAGATCCTATGGAGGTACAAGAGAAAAAAGAAACCTGCTGTTCCCAGAAAGTTTTGCTTCATTTCTCTGTTATTAGACTCTGTTATTAGAGTTTAAATATCTTGATTTTACTTCATTTCTCTCTTGTTAGGCTCTGTTATTAGATTTTAAATATCTGGAGTAATTAATGACCCTGACTTGGGTCTCTCCTGGATATTTTTGTAGATGGCTTTGCTTTCCAGAGGATTCACAAACCTCTGCTGAGTGTAAATGGGGTTTGTCCCACCAGGAATGGAAGGATTTTGCAATAACCCACAGTTCCCAGCCCATTTTCTCTGCATTCCCCTGCAGCTCTGGTCAACTTTGGAATTTTCATGAATTCCCATTTAGAGCATCAGATTTGTCCTTCCACCGGTTCATCTCCATCCCTCCTAAAACTGAAGAGATGTTTGGTTTATAAACTTTATAAGGAAAATTTTAGGATATTCCACAACGGCAGGGAATTAAAATTTCTGTGCCTTTAGGGTGTTTCAAGGACGAGGCAAAATGGGATCCAGATATTTTGCTGATAAAAAAGAATGGAATTCCCTCAAAAGGGAGGGCAGGGGAGTACGAAGGTGGCAACTATTTAGAAATATTTATTTCAGGAATTAAGTTTAATAACCCAGAACCTCTCTGCTGCAGCTAAAGGAAAGTTCATGTTCACAGGTATGGAAAATAGAGATTTTCCCTGCTGTAATGCCAGAAAAAAAGGAGACTTTTTTACTCCTCAAAAGCCAACTCATTCCCTATGGATTTGTGGTTTGGGGTTTATGTTTTAGCACCTCAGAACAAGGATAAAAAATGGCTCTTAAAGAGCACTGAGGTTGTTTCACACTAAAAACTTGGACTGTGGTGGTTTTGCTCTCCTTTGAATTATCTCCTTGACATTAAAAGCATCCAAATCCAACCTTAACCAGTCACAAAAAACTGAGTAGGAAAATTAATAGGAGTGGGAGCCCCTTTGGGACCTTCCCCTCTTACCTAAATATCATTATCTTTAATTTATGGCCCCTCAGAACCTGCAGGGCCTGAGGGATATTTTGGCCATGTTTATCCTACACGCTCCGTGTGTTGTTTTTTAAATCCTGTCATGTCCCATATAATTGTAAGTTGTCTCCTGAGAATCCAGGCTGTGTTTTCATACAATTTCCCATTATTTTTGCTCAGGGTATGCATTGATACCTTTTTATTTTTCCTTTCCAAACTAACAGCATAAACAAAATAAACCCTGCCCTGCCCGGCATTTTGTTGGCATCTTCTCCCAAAGTCACACTAGGAATAAATTTGTTTTTCAGGTCAGGATAAAGCCAAAAGCTGTTTGTAGAGAAAGGAGTCAGCACTTTATATTTTGTGCTTCAGGAATGTTTTTCTGCTGGAGTTTGGGATAGCTCTGATCAGAGATTTGCTTCTATTAAAAGTCAGGATTCAGTTTTTTGCTTCAGGCAGAAGGGTCTGGCTCAGGACCTTTTCTTTTTTGTGTCCCTACAAAGGTCTCCTCTCGGATTCAGGTTGGATATTAGGGAAAATTTCTTCCCTGAAAGCACTGGAACACAGATCCCAGGGAAATGGTGGAATCAGCACCCCTGGAAGTGTCCAAAATCCAAATGGATGTGGCACTTTGTGGACATATGATCAAAGGTTGGACTTGGTGACTTTGTGCATTTTTCCAGCCTTGATTATCCTCTGATTCAAAAATTCCACTTCCTAAATCATAACTCCATCCTCCAGTATGTCCTCCAGATATCTTCCCTCAAATTACATTAAATTTTAAGTGAAATCCCCCAAATCACAGCCAGGGATTGATCCCACCCTGCTGCAGCCAGCCCCATTCATTCACTTGGATGATTTTCCAACTCCACGGATCAAACCTCATCACTGCCACTAATTACCAATAATAATTTTCAATTAACTGTCACTAATTCCTGCTCATAAGGAAGCCCTGATATGCACAGAGATAATCCTTGCTATCCTAATCTGCCAATCAAATCCCACCCCTGTGTTTCCCACATAGAAATTTACAAGCAGAAATAGAATTATATGAATTTCACACCAAGTGAATAAGTTGTAGTCAGATTTAATAAAAACCCACTTAATTATGTGTTTTATTTGAGGAGTTCTGGGGCTTTTTTGGCTTCCAGTGGCTCCCGGCAGACATCTGGGCCAGCTCCTCCTCTGGTGTAAATGAATAATCCTGCACTGGTTGTAATTAGAGGCTGAATTATTTAGGACAGCTGAAATTCAGGCCCTAAATAAAAATATTTCTGCTTCAGCTGAGGCGAGAGAATGAGAAAATTCCGTGTTTGGCTCTCCTTCTTAAAATGTAGGGGTTTAAATTTCTGTTGTTTTGTACAGAAATCTGTCCCTGATCTTGGTATAAATCAAACATTCTTGGAGAGATTTAAAGATGGCAAATGGATTAGGAAAATCTCCTTTCTAAATGAGGAACATTTCTTTTCTAAAATTCTGTTCTTCTCTCTTCATGACTGGGTCGTAGACTCAGTGGAACTTTTAAAGCTTAAATATTGACGTGGAAATATGGGAAGGGGGAAAAAAGCCCCCCAAAACCTTAATTTGTAAGGAAAAAGTGCCCTGCTCCTGAAAGAAATGCTGTAAAAATCCCTTTAAAAGCATATATTGATGTGGAAACACAATTCCATTTGTCTTCCTAACTCTCCTCAAATTTAGGACTGCATTCCTTAGAATTTTGGAGGAGATAGGGAATATCCTTCTGCTCCCAGACATAGGTGGGATGCCTGCTCAAGGTTTCCCAGGAAACCCGGAGCTGGAATTTGACCAGCACCATCCTGGTGCAGCCCATAAACCACCCCCAGCAGCTGCTGGGCTTGGCTCTGGAGCCGTGGGAATTTTCCTGGATCAGAAGGGAGCAGTGAGGGGCAGGAAAATGAGGAAAAACACAGGTCCATGATGCTATTTTGGCTTTTTTTTAGCTGAAGGACAGGCCCAGAGCCCTCAGAACAATCACGAAAATACAGCCAAGGTTGGGGTTGTCAGGAGCTGTGGTCACTCCTGGAATCAGAGCCAGGACACAGTGCTGGCACAGGGATTTATTGTTTCCTGAGCTTGCTGGGCTCGGTGTCATAAAAGTGTCACTGGAACCAGCGTGGCAGCCCTGTGTCATTAAAGGGCAGAGAAAATTCAGGGTTTGGCAGGGGGTTCAGGTGCTCGGGGTGGCCTGACAGCTCCCTCTCCTCAGCCTCAGGCTGCCGAGCCTGATTCTTCCTGGAGGGCTGGTGTGAGATCCCTGTTTCCTGATGGGAGATAATCCTCTGGCGTCAGCAGGATGGGAGACAGCATTCCCAGAAAGAGCAGGCACAGGAGGTGTTTCCTTGGGATCTAAAAAGAGCCCATCCCTTCCAGCTATCTCCGAGTGGAGCAGATGTGCTGCTCCTCAGGGCACACACAGCACGGCCCTGGGAAACGCTTGGAGACAGGTTTTCCCTGCAGTTCAGAGG
The DNA here is from genome assembly GCA_013400775.1 of Chaetops frenatus. NCBI lineage: Eukaryota > Metazoa > Chordata > Aves > Passeriformes > Picathartidae > Chaetops > Chaetops frenatus. The sequence continues at coordinate 215,170 of VZTR01010906.1, read as the reverse complement.
CCAGAATAAAATAATAATTAATGGCTGTCACTAATCCCTCGGGAGAGTGGATCCCGGAGGATTAATGAGTGATTGATGTGGGGATGGCTGTTACAATAAAAAGACAATTAGAGGTCACAGGTAGAATAAATCTCGCCAAGTCTCACCTAATTTTTCAGTTGGATCTTAAAACCTCAGAGCACCTTGGGCTCCCCTTTCCAATCACTTCAAAACTCAATAAAGCATTTTATTCCAAGGAGGCATCCAAAAAAGCCTGGATTCTTTTCCTTTCCTCAGGGGTGTTTTTCCTCATGGCTGTAAACAATGATTACCTGGAAATTCATGATTTTCCTTGCATACAACTAGAGATAGGTGAGCTCCATCCCACCTCTACCAACAAAATTTGGATTCAAACATCCCTTTGAGGGCCTGGGCCTTGTGTGTTGAAAGTGGATAAAAATTCTCTGGACATCAAGGACAGGATCAGTGTCCAAGGAGTGACAAACCAGCTCCTTTGCCTGTGCTGAAGGGGCAGGGAAGGTGAATTGTAGCTGACCCCCACTTCCACCTCTTTCCACCTCTGGAAAGAGGAATTCTACCTCGGCCTACCCAAACTCTCCCCCTGCTGCCACCACCCAGCACCCCTGAAAGCCTCCTGCAAAGGTCCCCAAACCCTGCCACACTTCCCTGGACAACATCTTGTCCAAAAACCCCTCGGCCACTGCTGAAAGCTGAGTTTGGGATGCCTTGAGAGGACTCTGACTCCATGACCAGGGACAACATCACCAACACTGGGGCCTCAGGGGGAGCAGGGATGGAGGAGGAGCCTGGGAGCAGCCCAGCCACCCTCAGAGTGCAATGACTTTCAGCCTGGGGACATCCTAGCTGTGTTCCAAAGGCCACTGATGTCAGCAGGAAAAGACCTTTTGGTTCCCACGTGCTTTGGATGGGGCCCAGCCAGCAGGAGCAGCGAGCGAAGTCAGGGCCGCTTTTTCTCACAGGGCTGAAGCTGAGGCCTCGAAATCCCCGGTATTTGCTGAGTGTGGGTCAGGAAGGCAGCTGAGCTCTCCTTTCCTCTCCAGCTGTTTGTCTTGCTGTGCAGCCTAAAGCAATAGAGTAATTCCATGACAAAATTCAGGCCCGGGGAAGCTGACAGAGCAAAAATCGTGACCAATAGAAAACTTCCAGGAGCTCCTCCACGCTGAAGGATTTCATTTCTATTGCCTGGCTTAATTCAGGCCCTGCCATTCATTTGTTTGAAGTGCTGTGCTCAGGTTGGATTGGACTGTTTTTCTTATCAGCACCTGGAACCCTGTATTTATCCTGAAAAAAACAGAAGTGACCTCAGAACTCAGAACCCTCAGGGCAGGATCTGGGCTTTGTTATTCCAGATTCCTGAGGCTGGGAAAACCAGCAAGGATGGTCCCAGGGATCCATTTGGTGTAGGGATGTTGTGTTTAGATGAGGCTGTGCTTTGTCCTTGAAGAAGGTGACTTAATACCCTGCAATCCAATATCCCCAGCAAGCATTTGGAGCACTAAAATGGGATTGGGCTTCCCAATTTCCACTCAACCCAGAGCTGAATTTCTCAATAGACCCATTAATCCCACTGGAGAGCTGTTGGATTGGGAGAAACATCCCCATTCTTTCATCAACCACCCAAATTTTGGGATATTGTGTGCAGAACCACATTGACTGAGCTGAGCTCACAGTGACCCCTGCCAGGAGCCACCAGTGCTACCTAAAATAGTTTTCTCTTCTTTTAAGACTGGATGAAATGATTCCTGAAGGATGTTTTGGCCTTGTCCAGTGATACCTCCAGGTGGACTCCTCTGGAATGTGGACAGAACCCTCATGGAACCAGAAGGGACAGATGGAGCAGGATGAAACTGGTCCCACAGGTGAGTGACACCAACACCCAGCTTCCAAAGGGTGTTTGGAGCCCCAGGGAGCTCAGTCTGGAAATACAAATCCCTGGATTGTCACTGAGGATCCCAGTTGAAACCACGGTCCTGTTTTGAGTTGTGCAAAGTGCAGGGGAGGTTCAGCACAACAGGAAAGAACCACTCAGGGAGGAGAAGAAATTCTTCTGCCCAGCTGGATGCAGAGCAGAGTCAATGAGAGGGTCTGAACGTTGGCCTGGTCTCTGCCCTCTCTGTGTGTTCTCAAGGGGACATGAAAAATCAGAGACCTCGTCACACTGAGAGCAGGAAATGTAAAATCTGAGAATCCCAAATAGATTTGGGTTGGAAGGGACCTTAAAGATCATCTCATTCCATGGGCAGGGACACCTCCCACTGTCCCAGGGTGCTCCAAACCCCATCCAGCCTGGCCTTGGCAATTCCAGGGATCCAGGGGCAGCCACAGCTTCTCTGGGAAAACTGTGCCAGGGTGACCATGGCTCTGCTGGCCCAACAAGATCTGCCAAAATGTGCCCAGGAAGGGGCCAGCTGGGCACCCCAGGAGGTAAAATCTGGTCAGCTCTCATTTTGTGACGAAAGGAAGGTGTGATTGAAGCTCTGTAGAACAGATGAAACTTTGCAAATCAAGCTCATCACTCATACAAGAAATTGAATTGATTAATTGACTGCTCTCCACACACACAGACACACATAAAGTGATTATCCCTAATTCAGGCTGCCAAATTTCCCAGCCCATAACAGTAAAACCCCAAACAAAACAGACCACGAGACCCCATCTCCACAGAGCAGTGACACCTTTGCCTGATGACACCAGAAATTTCCAGAATTTCTCCATCTGGAACTTATACCACGCACAGGACCAGCCAGAACCTGAGAAACTCCGACCTTCTGAGGTCTCCTGCCCTATTTCCTCTAGACCAGAGAGGTCTGACCGCACTGGGAAACCTTCTGGGATGAGGAACAGGCCGTGTGGAATCCTCCAAGCCACCCCAAAAACTTCCTGAGCACCAGCACCAGTCAGATCAGGAGCCATCACAACTTTTCTGATTATTTTTTCCTGTAGCTTGCCATGGCTTCTAAAAATCCAATTTTAACACAATCCTCCAGGGCAAGGCTTGCTTGGCAAGGAATAGGAGATTAATCTAATTTCTTTTATTTTTTTAAATCTAATCTTTTTGAAGGTGGTGTGCAGGCTTATAACCAGGAAGCCGAATTCCTAAAAAATCAGTATATTTATATCTATATATATATATAAAAATACATACACACATAAGTACATGGATGGTTTTAATAGGGGTGCTTAAAAAATGAAACTGCTCTGACCACTCCTTTTATCAGGAATATTTTCTGTTTTCCTGGGGGGGTTGAGTTGCTGCCCTGGGATGGTTTGCACATAACTCCTGTCTCATGTTTTGCCTACCTGATGTTGGTGTATTTGGCAATTCGCTTTCCCAAACAAATATTTTCACTTGCTGATGATTTCCAACTGCTGGAAACAAGAGGGGAGGGAATAAATAGGTTTATCAGACTCCTGAAAAAGGGAGAAACCAACCTGAGGTGTTCCAGCCCAGGTTGGATGGGGCTTGGAGATAGGAGAAGGCATCCCTGCCCATGGCAGGGGGTGGGACTGGATGATTTTTAAAGTCTTTTCCAACCCAAACCATTCCAAGACTCTCAGATTCGACAATGCTTCCTGAGCTGAAAACCAGCTGATAGAGAAAATCCCATCCCAGAGCTCTGAAATTAACATTTTTTGCAACTACCCCTCTTTTTATCCTAAATAGAGGCATTTACTGGCATTGATTTCAATGGCTCAGCGCTGATTTACACCAGTGGAAGGTTTGCCCTGGAGTCAGGTGGGGTTTCCTAATTTTATTAGGATTTTGTTGTTGTTTTTCAGCGAAACAGGGAGAAAATTCAGCTCCCAGCTAGCAACAATAATTTGCCACGGTGAACTTGGAAAAAGAGGCTGCGACAGCTGAGAGGAGGGGGAATTAAGCACGTTTTAGACTTTTAAATTAAAATAAAAACCTGGATAAATAAAGCTGAATGACAGAGGGGAAAAAAGCATGAAAAAGGAGAGGGGGGAAAAGGACACAAACTCAGCAAAGTTCCAGTGTCCTCTGAATGTTGCTGATGCTCAGAGATTGAGTGAGCCCAGATTTCATTCCTTGGCAGCCCAGCTGAGAGGGACAATCCCCAGGGAGCAGCTCCAGCTCCAGAGGTGAACAGCCAGAGGTTTATCCTGAAATCTCCTGGGATGCTGGCATCATTTCAGCTGCAGAGATGGTCAAACATGAACACTTTCAAAAGCTCACAGAGCCATAAATCCCAACTCCACCACAGGGCCAGCACTGATAGAGAGAGATGAGTGAGGAGATATTTTATGCACACACCAGCAAACGGGGAGGGGGCCAAAAGAAGAAGGAATCTTTCCAGGCTCAGCCATTTGAAACCTACAGCTGCCATAAATCTTCCAAGCAGAGGGTTCAGGCCAGGTCTTCACTGCTGGGTTTTTGCTTCTTGCCTTGTAGTAAAGTAATTAAAATCTGGCCTAAATAAGTATAAGAAAATCAGAAAAAAATACAAGGGGGCGTGGGGGGGGAAGCAGAATTCTACATTTTGTTGAGTGAAAAATAAGCAGGGGAAAAAGGAGAATTCTTCATTTTGTTGAGCGAAAAATAAGTGGGGGGAAAAGGAAAATTCTGCATTTTGTTGAGTGAAAAATAAGCAGGGGGAAAAGGAAAATTCTGCATTTTGTTTAAATGCAGGTGCCAGAAGGAACGAGAATCAACATCCACATGGGAGGTGGGTCTCTCCTTCCTTCCCATGCCCCTCCAGATTTTATGGAAAACATGTCAGGAAAAGTTTCTGCTCTGCTTTCCTAAGGAAATTAAACTTATGCCAGACTGAGCCTACTTTAGGCCTATTTTTAATCCCTTATCCGATTTGAACCAAATTTGACGTCTGAGGTGAGTGGATCTGGAAGATCAAGGATGGAAAGATCCGTTTGGAGAGCAGGTTGCTTTTAGAAGAAGAAATTGCTCCTCTTTACAGGGACAGGTAAAAAACCCTTCTTTAGAGGAGAGCTGCAAAACTCCTGTGGTTTTTTGAGCACCAAAGTGTTGGGATGTGGCTCTGGAGGAGCTCTGAGCACGTTCCTGTGGATCAGCCCCTTCAGGATCAGCTCTTCTTTGCTTGAGCAGCATCTTCTCATGCGTGAACTTCTCACACAAACCCTCCTGGATGCTTTGGAATGGTAGGGACACCTCCCACTGTCCCAGGTGGATCCAAGCCCAATCCAGCCTGGCCTTGGGCACTGCCCAAGGGATGGAGCAGCCACCGCTTCTCTGGGAATTCCATCCCAGCCCCTCACTGCCCTCACAGCCAAGGATTTCTTCCCAAAATCAAATCTAAACCTTCCCTGTTCCACCTTAAATCCACTCCCTCCTGACCATCCCAAGAGAATCTATTTGCTATGGAAGAGCTGCCTGGGGTTTTATTTGAGGAGAGAAACTAAAAACTGATGAAAAAGTCGATTTATTGACACCACCAGAAGCTGCTTGACCAGCTCTGTCTGTACTGCTCACAGGTGTTGAACAGGGGGGTTTTTCATGGGTTTCAGCTCAAACAAACCCAAGGAAATCAAAGAACTCAACCCTGACTGCCAGGAGAAGTTTGGGAGTGGCAAAAGTCTCTGTGGAGCAGTCACTAGAGAGCACCAAACATCCACACTCCCACCAGGAGGCTCCTGTGGAATGGGAATTCCTGGTGTGGGAGAAGATTGGGACTTCCCACTTGTCTCCATTTACCTCCAACATACCTCCCAAAAACCTGGGGTCCAGCATTACAACGGGGTTGTTTTTTTTGTTTTTTTTTTTTTTGGCTGGTTTTTCGGTGGGAGTTTTTTGGGGGTGGTGAAGAAAAAGAACAAAAAGTAACGTGGTTTAAGGAAATATTTCAGAGTGATTTAGGTCCTTGTGCCACAGAATTGCTGGCAATTAAGAAGAACAAAGGAAATTAAAGATTTCCTTTATCTCCGGGGTGCATTTGGGGTTTGGCCCAGATGGAGACTCTTCAGGGACCTCTTCACATGAAACCTCAGCTCCTCAGCAATCAGCTCGTTCATTCCCATCCATGAAGTTCTTCTGAAGCTCTCAGGACCTAGAGCAGCTTAACCAATCTGTGACTTTAAGGAATTTTCCGTCTCTCGTGGCATTTTTGGGCCTTTCCTCAGAGTTTTTCATCTTTCACCTGCATGGGAAGAGGGAAGTGGTTGTGTCTAAAGCACCTGTGAAGTCACAAAGCAGCAGTGAAATGAAATATTTGGAAACCAATGCAAGCCAACTCTGCCCTTCTCATGCCTTTCCTTTCAGGACCTTTTTGTGTCAAGTTTTATCCCTCATTAGCAGCACCACAGATATTCAGTATTTTAATAAAATTGATATTTATTTATATCAAATTTATTTAACAGAGCAACGGAGTTTGGCTTCGAGGATATTTAGGAGCTAAAATTCCTGTGGGATGTCTCATCTCATTTTGAAATTTATGGGTAGGGTGTGCTGCAGAAGGGCTGCTCATCCCGATCCCTCCTGCTCCTGTGCATGGACACATCTTCCTCTTTCCCTCTTTCCCAGTGGTTTTTTCCCCACAGAAACCAATCCTTGGGCCAACCTGGGAACAAGACAAAGAATTCCAGTGATGTCCTGCAGAACTGGAATGGTTTGGGTTGGAAGGGACATTAAAGATCAACTCATTCCACTGCAGGGACGTTTTCCACTGTCCCAGGTGGCCCCAAGGCTGGCCTTGGAAATTTCCAGGGGTGGAGCACCCACAGCTTCTCTGGGAAAGCTGTGCCAGGGCCTCGAGCTCAACCACTCCCAAGATGAGTTTTTTGGGGCACCACAGAAATGCTCAGCACTAAAACCTCTGCTGGAGGTGATGACAGGAGGAGGAGATTCCCAGAATCACAAAAAAAAAAAAAAAAAAAAAAAAATCATGACACAGGTGACAGAAAAAGGGCAAAGGGCACAGAACCCTGGCGCAGGTACAAAATGTCACTTTATTACCTCAGTTTCCCCATTTGTGAGGCTGTCCTTCAAAACTCACTTTTCCCAAAAGAGAGCAGGAATTTAGGGATTTAGGGTTGGAATCTTCTGGGGCTAGAAAGGAGAAGGTGTTTTTAATTATCCGAAGTGGGCAGAACCCAGGAGCAGCCTCCTGTACCCAGCTGGTCCCTCCTTCTGGCCTTGGAAAAGGCAAATTTTCTGCATTTCCTTCTGGGAAGATGGGATTCACTTCTGCCTTTGGTACAAAACGTGGAATCATGGAATTATTTAGATTGGAAATAACATTTAAGAGCATCAAATCCAACCATAAACCCAGCACTGCCATCTCCCTCAGATTACTTCTTTGCTTTACCTATAGGAGAATTAAAAAATAAAGACTTCCAATAATAATAAAAAAAATCAGAATAAAACCAAATTAAATTTATTTTACACCACCACTCCTTTCAAAGGAAAAAAAAAATCAGAACTGAAGCTAAATAAGTAACCCAAAAAGTTGAAAAATATTTTTTGATGGGATGAATGAAGAATTAATACGGGGTTTCAAGCAGGAGGATTAAAAACCAAACACTTGGATTTGTTTGGAACTTTTGGTTTAACTATTTTTCTTCATCTAAAATTAAAGACATTTTATAGCCTGGATACCAGGCACTATGAAAAATCTCAGCGTTTGCCTCTCAAAAGATGAAAATGAGCAGTATAGAAACATCTCTCCTTTCTTCTTGGCTGAAAAATGTTGTCAAAATGGAAATTAATTCCACAAATATATTTTATTCCCTCCTCCACATCGTAGATGTGGAATTTTAGCAAATTCCTTTAGACCAAAAAACTGGAATTGTGTTCCTGCATTTTTTTCCAGATCTGTCTATTCCATAGGTTTGGGTGTGGCTGAAATTCCCATTGATTTAGGTATGGATAGAATTCCCACAAGTTTGGGTAGGGATGAAATTCCCATTTTTTCCTGAGTGTGTTGCTTATATGTGCACTGCATAAATATTTTTATTTACTGGAGGTTTGTTGTTAACCGAGGAAATTTGAAATTTTTTAAGGAAGTCTTAAATTTTTTTCTTTAAATTCCCAATGATTTGCTCAAGCCCTGGGAGATCCCATGGGGCTGAGTAGGGATTTTGAATCTGATTTATTATTCTGCAAGTGAATAACCTCGTGCAAATCTTTACCACACACCCACAAGAAAGGACTCCATTTCTCCCTAAAAAAGGATTCCATTTCTCCCTAAAAAAATTATTTCATTTCTCCCTAAGAGAGAAAAAGGAGTGGAAGAATGAGGTTCTCCTTTCTCCCTAGAAGAAGAAGATTCCATGACTCATTCACTAATTAAATATGTGTGTTTGAAAATAAAAATAAATAAAAAAATAAACAAATGAATGAATAAATAAATAAACCATTCCTTGTCCCAAACCTTAATCAGAACAGAATTTTCCCCTCCCTTCCCTTCCCTGTGGTTTTTGCTTTGTCCCAGGATCAAAGAGTAGGGATAATTATTAGGGAAAATAAAAACCCCAAACAACTGCCTGCCCAGTATTTACAGAACAATCCAAACTGGGCAAAATGATAATAATTTAAAAAAAGCAATCCAGAGGTTGAACAATTCCATTATCATGGAATCATGGAGTGGGTGAGGCTGGAAGGGACCTCTGGAGATCATCAGGTTCAACTCCCTGGCTCCAGGAGTTAGTTGGGAAAGGCTCTTCAATCCCACCCTCCTGAATTCCTAAGGCAAATCCAGTTTTTCCATAGGTTTCAAGTAACTTTGAAGCTAAAGGAGCCACATCCTTAAGGATAAGCCAGGAACCAGCTGTTTAATGCCTTAAACTCATTTTATCAGTTGTGTTTTTTTTTTTGTTTCTTTTTTTTTGTTTGTTTGTTTTTGTTTTTGTTTTTGTTTTTTAATTTTGTTTTTGTTTTTGTTCCTTGTTTTGAGGTTTTTTGTTTTGTTTTGTTTTGTTTTTGTGGGGGTTTTTTGTTTGTTTTTTTTTGGGGGGGGGTTTTGTTTTTTGTTGTTTTTTGTTTGTTGGGGTTTTGTTTGTTTGTTTTTGTTTTGTTTGTTGTTGTTGTTGTTTTTAAGCTGTGTAGAATGAGCTCTTTTGGAATAAATTTTCTAATATTCCTTGGGAAAATTATCTGTCTCTTCTTCTGCCTCTCCAGACGAGAGCTGCTGAGTTGAACACAGGGTTTTCCTACAAAAGGAACCTGGGAGAGCTGGAATTGTCCAACCTGGAGAAGAGAAGGCTCCAGGGAATGCTCAGAGCCCCTTGCAGGGCCTAAAGGGGCTCCAGAAGAGCTGGAGAGGGATTTGGGATAAGGGATGGAAGGACAGGACACAGGGAATGGCTTTGAGCTGGAGAAGGGTGGGTTTGGATGGGATAGTGGGAAGAAATTCCATATTTTAAGGATGAGCAAGGTGTTCTCCATGACATTTTGGACATAATAATGTTTTCAGGGACATCAGTTCCCTCTGCACATGGAATTTTTCAGGAGGATCCTTCAAGGAATGCCTGACTTGACCCTTATCCGCTGCTGGAATTCTCCTCATGGAATTCATGAAATTCTCCCCACCTCTGGGGGGTAGAGGCTTGGGAATCCTGTTGGAACATTAAGGCAAGGAAGGTGTTGGGTATCTCAGCCTTACTTGTGTCAGTTCTTTCTAAATCACTCATCCCACCCAGAAACAGGCAGAAATTTTCCTTGGCCATCCTTTTATTATTAATTTATTATTAATTATTAAAAGCTCTGGATACCCTGGAAAGCGTCAACTCCACTTCAGCCAATTTTTTCTCTCACCATCCACCCATGTCCAGCTCTTCGTGCTCTGCAGAAATGAGATAAAATCTTGTTTTTCTTTATCCCAGTTCTCAAAAGTGACTCATTAATGTTCTCCCGTGGCTTCAGGTCTTGACAAAAACAAATCAAATGAACAAAGAGCAATTTTCCATCTTCGCCCTCCTTCTTTCCTTCTCTGCCTGCTTTTATTTGCTTTTTCTCTTGGACAAGCTATTTGGAAAACATTGCAAGAACACTTAATTTGGATGACACGAAAGCAAATTTGCCTGGCTGATTAAGGGATGTTTTCCCTTCAGGAACACACGAACGAGTTTGGGGATAATTTTCCTACCAAAGGACGTTTGAACTGAAAGGAGAGTTTGCCCCAGGGATTCCAGGGACAATTCCTACATTCCCAGATGTTGATGGGGATGGAACTGTGCAGGACAGGGAGGCAGGAGCTCAGCACAGGGAATGAGAAATCCCCACCACCAGAGCTGCCCTTCAGGGCTTCCAACCTTTCACCTCCATTGTTCAGTCGTGGAAGGATTTATTTTTGGTGACCCCTTCCAGAGAAAACGTGAAATCCATTTTTCCAGAAATGCTGGTCTCACGTAAACTGGGCTGTGGGTTTTTGGGCTTGGTGGCTGCAGTGTGAGAGCTGGAAATCCTTGGGATCATCACAAACCAAAGGAATTGTTCTCCAAAGCCACTTATTTGAGGGGAATGTCACAGTTTTGGGACAACTGAGTGACTTTGTGCTTTGCACGTTTCGTCTCCTCTCTGTGGTGTGGCTGGAATTGTTTCCAGATGAGAGGGAATAATCAGGAGAGCCAGACTGGTGTTCATCCCAAGAAAAAGGAGCCTCAGACCCAAGGTGGTTCTCCAGGAAGGAATTTTGTGTCTTTCCCTCTTTCTTTTTCTGGGGAAGATGAGAGTTTTGACCAACAGGAATTCACAGTTTTTTGTTAATGTATTAAAAAAAAAATAGAGGCTGTGCAAGAATTGGGTGTTGAGGTGGATTTTCCCCTATGGGATCCTGTGGGATTCCTCATCCTGTAGAAAATCTGACCCTTCCCAGCATCCCAGAGCCAACTCCACACATCAGCACTTTCCCTAACCCTGCAGATAAATCAAAAAAAAGATTGTTTTTGATCCCCCAAGGACTGTGTGGACCTGGAAAATGGGAGTTAAATGTTTTAAAAATAAAAAATTAATGGCATGGAGCTGTACTAGGAGAGTATTAGGTGGGATATCAGAGGAATTTTCTTCCCTTAGAGGGTGATGGGGCACTGACCAGGCACCCCAGGGAATGGGCACATTCCCAAGGCTTCCAGAGCTCCAGGGGCCTTTGGACATTTGGACATGGTGAGAGATTTTTGGGATTTTCCTCTGCAGGGCCAGGAGTTGGAGTCCTTGTGGGTTCCTTCCAACTCAGGAGTCACCAGAGATGCAGGGAACCAGAAAGATCTGACTGACAGATTTTAGGAAATAGTTTTTCTGGATAGATTAGGAAAGGAAATAAAACCAACGCTCTGCTCCCATCCTTTATTGCTTTATTACAGCTCTTTTCTTTCCTGTGCCAATTCCAGACATCCTCTGGTTCTGGGATGGGTAATAAGGAATAGGAATGGTTATAAAATATTCTGTTGGCAGCCAGGCAGTGTTGGGCATTCCTCACTTCTCCAAATTTTGTCACAACCACATCTCACTCACCGTCCCACATTATCCAACAGGTCCCCTGTGTCCTATGTTGCCTGTTTGGGATATTCTTCCCAAAAATATTCCTGCATTATGATACAACCACTGGCAGTCCTGGGGTTGTGACTCCTTTTCCTCTGTTCAGCTCCTCCTCTCCCAGGAATGTCCCTTTCACTCTGTCAGAGAATCACAAAATCATTAAATTGGAAAAGACCTCTCAGATCAGCAAGTCCAAGATAAGATTCTGTGATTCCATGGCAACTTCCAGAGATCCTGGATGTTTGCTGAGCACCTGAGTTTTGGATGGCATCACAATTATGATGTTGAGCAGCACCTCTAAAGTCCTGGAAAGAGATCAACTGGCTCTGTTGCAGGGGCTTTGTAACATCAGAAATATCTGTAAATATGTTTTTACCTAATTTTAACTATTTAAACCTCAGTCATCCAGCTTGGCTTGGTATTAAAGAGAGAGACAAGTTATTTCTCATCCTGAGAGGGAAAATAAATCCCTTTCTGGATATATTTATTAGCCTAAAATGATTTTAGGGGCTGACAACAGATAAAATGAACTGAAATCAGTCCCATCCTTCATTCCACAGCATCCAAGATACTCACTTTATAGCTGAGCTTAATCCTTCTCCATCCAGGCTCCAACATTTCCATTCAATGAATATTTATTTAAAGGTTTCACTCTTTTCAAGCCTGGAATTAGCAGAAATATTCACGTATCAGTGTAATGACCAACAACTCTATCAAATCAGATTTTACAGCACTTGGGATAAGATTTTATCTAGGATAAATTTGTCTTTCTGGTGTTAGAGCTCTGATTCATCCAGCGTATTTTTTCTTCCTCCCCTGAATTCCCATTCTTTCAACATCAAATTTCCTCTGCTGTTTTAACAACACAGCAGGGATTGATTCCACGCAGGAATCTGGTGGCACGTTCGTATTTCTGGTGTCTTTTTTATTAGGGCTGACTGGGGATATGGTACAAGTTAAGGGCAACTCTGTAATCACTTGCACATGATGGCTGTAGGAAAGGATGCCGTGTTCTTACCTTCATCCAGCTCCAAGAAAAGGGGGCGGGGGGGGGAGGGAAAAGGGAGAAGGGGGGAAAAAATTTTAATCATTTATTTCTGTTTCAAACATGTGCAAATTCCATATCGGGGGGAGCGCCTGGAAAAAAAAAAAAAAGCTGTGGAAGGGGTAAAAAAACAACTGTCCCTCTCCCACAGGGATAACAAAGAACACAGTCCCTGGAAAAGGTTTGTCTAAACAAAATAACGATGAGAAGGAGCAGCAAACCCAAACCAAAGCACAGGGGAGGAATCAGAAGAAAGGCTGGAGGAGTTCAAAGCCATTCTGTGCCTGTGTGGGGTTGGAGGGGGTTGTGGTTTTGTGTTTTAAGGCCACTCTGGGCTTAGATCAGTGTCAGATGTGGGGACAGAGGGACCAAAGGTCACTTGAGTGACCAACAGCCAACACGGGTGGGAGGAGGGCAGGGCTTTGTCTCCACTGATTCTTCATCCAGGGAGAGCAGGACAAGCCACAGAATCATGGAATCGCAGAATTCCTGGGCTGGAAGTGACCCACGAGGATCAGGGAGACAAATCCTGAGGAGAAGAGTGCCTGGCTGGATGCTTGTCCTGGTTTGAAAAGACAGGTGTCTGCTAAAGAAGGCAGAAGCCTCCCTTGAAGTGGAAAATGGAAACCACCTCCCTCCCAATTATTATAAATTTGAAATTAAGGGGGCTCTCAGGCAAAGAGATGAGAATAGGAATAACAGTTCTTTTAATAAGAGAATTAAAATAAATTGCAGTAGAACTGGATATGGCACTTGGAGCCATGATCTGGTTGAGATGTTAGGGCATGGGTTGGGCTTGATGATCTTGAAGGCCACTTCCAACCTGGATATTCTGTGAATATTCTGTGAATTCTGTGAAAGCAGGGGCAGAGTCAGAGTGCAAGCTGGCCCCTGTCAGTCAGGGTGTGTTGGTAGCAGGGCCATCAGATGGTGGCTGCAGCCTCCTGCAGGGACAGCTGTGGCTTTGGTGGAGCAGGGATCCTGCAGAAGGCTGGAGTTTTCCTCTGCAGCTGCAGTGGCAGCGTGGAAGGGTCTGCTCTTCCTCTGGGAATGCAGTGGCAAAGGGCTGCCTGTGCTTCCCTGAGCCTCCCATTCCATCCAGGCAGGGATGCTCAGCTCCTCCCCCCTGGGTGCGGAATCTCCCGAGGGAAGGATGGAATTGGATCAGCCCTGCAGGGAGACTCGATGGCCCCTGGACAGAGGAGATCTCCCCAGAGGGAAGGAGGGGTGTGGGGGAGATAAAGAACCCTGCCCCAGCTGCTTTGAACAGATGGGGGTGGAACACAGACTCTTTGTTACATCTTGCACTGCAACCTGAGACAGTGCTCAGGTGATGGGGCACACAGAGGATGGACCCAGAGGTGTGAAAAGGTGGGATCCCCCCAAAAATGCATCACTAGAAGGGAGATATTGGAGGGGAAGCTCCCAGAGCTGACCAGCAGCACCAGTGCTGTGTGATGGGAGCTCACAGAGGAGCTCCAAGCCTTGGATTAAATGGATTCACTCCCAGAGGCAGCAGCGAGGTGTGGGAATCCCTCCTCAGCTTTGGATGAAGGATGCAGCTGGGAAAGCCTTGATTTATGTAATAACACTTCAGTTTTTCAGCTGAAGCTCCTCTTCTCCTCTGATTGCAGCACCACAGCTCAGCCACCTCCAAATACCCAGGAATTTGGGTTGACAGCACTTTGGGCTTAAAAAACCCAGCTCTGCCCAGGGCTGAGTTCTCTGTGACCAACACATCAATCTGTGACAGCCAAATATAGATCACCCAGTGGTGCCAGGCCAAAAAACTCTGAGAAAAACCTGGGTTTTATCAGCTTCTCCAGACCTTTGGATCTGTCCAGTGGGAAGCAATTTTTCCTGGGATTACACACACATGAACACACAAATGTGTGTGTGACAGGCCCACTCTGTGACAGGATTTTATTGAATTCTTGCTTTCTGGGCTCAGAAAAGGGCAGGTGAAAGTTCCTTGTATCAAACAGGGATCTAATTCCCACTTCTGCCTTGTTTATCTTTCCTAGAAAAAAAAAAAATAGTCTCTGTATCCAGAATGGAAGATGGACCAGATACAGATTTAAAGGATGTTTTCCATAATTTCAGCTTCTCTCATCAATGCATCCACACCACAGAATCAGCTGCAAATTGATTTCAGTCTGTTCTCACCTGCTGGTTTCCAAAATCTTACAGGAACAGCCTCACTCATACAATCTGCCTTTATTTTGGGCTGTTTACATGGATCGCCATGATTCCACAGCTGATTTAAATTAAAGTCACTTCTCTGACTTTCAGTGAGCAGTGATTTATCAAATTTGAAGTTTAACCCCAGCGAATCACAATCTGCTGTTTTCTGGTGGAAACTTAAACTGGGAGGCAAAATGCCAAAGCAAAACGTAGAGCAAAACAAGAAAGAGAATGGCAACACTTTCTGAAGAAAAAAAACATTAAATTTTTTGTACTTTGGAGAACATTGGGCTGTAGGTCATATTCTGAGCTATGGTTGCTCCTGAGAACTTCCTTTAGAGTTTAGGCCTGGTTTAAATCATGGAAGTGATGAGAAAAGGGAGTAGAATTTTTTTTTTTTTTTTTTTGATGATCTGCCTGATTTTCCTTCAAAATGTTTATGGTCACCAAGGTCTGAGATCATCCCACCAGCCAAAACAGGGTTACTGGAAGAGAGCAGTCAGGTCAGGAGAGATTCCTGGAATCATTTGGGGTGGGAATGGTCCCTAAAATCACCAAGTCTGCACTGCCAAGGTCACCACTGACTCACGTCCCCAAGTGCCACTTGAAATGGCTTTTAAATCCCTCCAAGAATGGGAACTCCACCACTGCCAAGGGTTGGACAACCCTTTCCATGAAGAAATTTTCCCGAATATCCAACCTTAACCCCCCCTGGCCCAGCCTGAGGCCATTCCCTCTCCTCCTGTCCCTGTTCCCTGGGAGCAGAGCCCAACCTGGCTGTCCCCTCCTGTCAGGTACTTGTGCAGATCCAGAAGATCCCCTCTGAGCCTCCTTTTCTCCAGGTTGAGCCCCTTTCCCAGCTCCCTTAGCTGATCCTGATGCTCCAGACCCTTCCCCAGCTCCTTTCCCACATGGTCTTCCACAGGTGAACCAGAAAGACAAGATATTTCCCAAGGACAGGAATTGTGCCATGACCTTGAGGACTCGATAGGAGCTTCACGAAATCACCACAGTTGGGATTGATCTAATTCCATCTCAATTTCACCTAATTCCATCTCAGTTCTCAGAGTACTTCAGAGACAATCATTTTTGAAGTGTCACCGTGCTCTGAAAGACCTTTTCTAAAAAGTTTCTATCAAACTGGACTGAAAGGAGCTTCGTTCTTGCAATTTTCCTGATCTAAATGAAAACAGCCCGGCTAGGCTTTGGATGACATGCAACGAAAGGGTCTTGCCTGTCAGCTGCTCATAATTACACAAATCTCTTTTTTTTTTGCAAAATAATCCTCTTTTTCTCCCCTCTCCTCACATGCAGAATCCTGCCCAAATCCTCTTTCCCATTGGTATAACCCAGATTGCCTTTACTGTCAGGAATTTTACAGCCTTCCAAGGAAAAGCCCTGATGAAGAAATGCCTTTTCAGCCCTGTCTAGGATCTGTTTTCTGCCTGAAACTCCAGCCCCCTTAGTGATTCACATGCATGACCTGAAAGCATGAGCTGGGTAATTCAAACAATCATTGAAATATTAATTAAAATGCAGACGCAATTCCAAAGCAGCCATCCCAAACAATTACACATTTCGTTTCTAGACGGTTGTTTTCAGGCAGCTTTTTTNGTCCAGAGCTCTTTCGTTCTTTCATGGTCCCTATGCTATTTTTTTTTTTTTTTTTTAATGCACGGGGTTTTGGATGGATTCGGGGCTTTCGTTGCTGTTTCTGGAGGATTATTTGTTCTTTTTCACTTCCATTTGATCTGGAATCTTTGTCTTTCATTACTGCAAAGCCATTTCCTCCCGCTGCTCGAGCCCTTGAGTTGATTAAGTGGTACAAAGCATTCCTGGGCCGCTCGGTAAATAACAATGCAAACATGTTTATGTAACACTTTCATGTGCTAATGAGGTTTTTATGTTGGAGTTGAACGCTGGCTGTCCCGGGGTCTGGGACTCTTCAACTCTTGGCTCTTTGATGTGAAGGGAGCACATTCGGTTTTCATTTGGCCGGGATGGAGCTGCTGTTTTCCCTCGGTGTCCCTTCTCCACAAGGGATTGCTCCAGATCCGTGGGACGGAAGGGAAGGAGGGAGGTTTTTGTGGAGTCCCTGGGTTTGGGACTGCAATCGGCTCCCCAGGAGAAAACTCCTGATCCAAGCACGGTGAAGGCATCTGAAAATGTAAATTGGAGCTGCCTTCCATGGCCCAGCAGGATAAAATTTTCATGGATAGGTGTTTAGGTCACTTTTGCTGTCCAGCTGAGGGATGGTTTCAGGAGAAGTGGAAATAACCAGCACTGAGCTCTTCCTTCTGCTGACCAGACAGGACCTGTGACGCCTTAAGTTTCAAGTCTTTTTCCTGTTCTGCTTTAGCTTCATATTAAGTGTTACTGAGTTTTCTTCACAGGGCAGTCAGACACAACAATTCTCTCCAGCTCGAGATCCAAGGACAATCCTTCCCAACCTCAGGCCCAAAAGCACAAACAACGTAAAAAAGAGGAGGGCAAGCAAGGAGGATGGAACTTCATCATTCCAAGTTATTAATTGGGCAGTTCACCTCAATGTGCAAATGGAGCAGAACTGATAAAAGTGTGAAACCCCGTGGGCAAAGCCCCTTTTCTGTGTCCATCCTGAGGCCCATCCTGGCAGGGGCTGCAGCCGGGCTCTGCCATTGCCAGGGTGGGCTCTTTGAAGGCCTTGCAATAAATCCCTGCTTTATTCCTCTCATTTTGTCTGCCCTCTGCTCCAGCTCACACTGATCAGGCATCACCTGGCTGGAGCTGTGTCAGGAGATGTTTAGGCTGGATTTAGGAAAAGGTTCTTCCCCCAGAAGCTGGTGGGGCACTGCCCAGGGTCTCCAGGGAATGGGCACATTCCCAAAGCTGCCAGAGCTCCAGGGCAATGCTCAGGGTGGAGATTGTTGGGGTGTCTGTGCAGGGCCAGGACTTGGATCAATGATCCTTGTGAATCCTTTCCCATTCAGCACATTCTATGATTCTGTGACTTCCATCTCGGTCAATTCCACATAAATTCAGCCAAGGACTTCCTTAAATTGGAAAAAAAAAAAACCCCAAAACCCACAAGTTGTTACTACCTGAGCTGTGAGGAGGAAAATTTCTAAAATTTTAGCAAGTGAGTGTTTTTCACAAGCTAGGCAGAGAGGGAGATCTATCTCCACACCCCTCTTCCCCAAATAATTTAGACTTGGACTTTTCCTAAATCCATCAATATTGGAGGCAAATGTTGGCCACTTGGAATGGGTCTGATCCAGGATGAAAATTCCAAGGACACCGTTTTATGCCAGGAAATTCCACATCAGTCTCTGAGCCCCACCCAAACCCTGGGTCTGAATTAAAAGTTTGTTTTAAATTCTTCCTAGTCGTAATGAGTACAATTAACATGAGGATTAGAATGGCAAAAAAGAAAGCTTTATATGACAGAATATAGCAGTAATTAGGTGTTAAGAAATAAATGTGATGTTTCACGTTGCCAGTCCAGTCAATGGGAATTTTCTTTCCAATTCAATTCTATGAAATCATGGCAAAAAGCTTGATCTGGTATAAACAGAACACAGGCTATTGAATATTATTTGTGCCAAATGAGGCTCATGAATCAAAGATTTTTTTACTCCATTAGTTAATGTTGGCAGTTACAACAAACTTCGGCATCTGGAACAAAATCTTGAGGATCCCTTGCTCAGGAGAATCCTTCCTTTGCCCAAGAACCTTCGGTTTCAACAGGGAAGCACTTGAGGAGCAAACCCCAGGGCTGATATTCAGGGTGATCCTGCCTCCTGGGGATTAGGCCACACCGACAGGCAGTGATGAAAGCCTTGCTCCCCTCCTAATTAAACCTGGTTTCAATTTCTGGAAATGGGAGTATTCCATGGATGAGCAATCTGCTCGTTGAGTGAGAATTATCCCACAGAACCTGGAGCTCAGCTGCCACAGACTGAGACCCCCTATATCCCCTCAGGCCACAAAACCAAGGGGACTCTCCTGGAGAGAGAATCCCCTGCTCTAAATCACATTTATTTCTGCCTGATGAGATTTCACAACAGGCAGGTGTTTATGGAAAAGATGTTTCCTAGCTCTGCTATCTCTGCTCTGGGCATATTCTTTTTCCTTTCTGTCATCTCCAGGCTCTGGAGGGTTGAGGGTGGTCCCTGGAGTGCTGCTCTTGTGAGAGGTGGCAGAAGAGGAGGCCAAGTTTGGTGTCATTTAATGTAAATGTCCTGTAAAGGGTTCCACACCTTCAAAATGTTCAAAACAACATTTTGGAACACCTGCAAGGTGATAAAGCCTTGAAATAAATTGTTGGCCTCAGGACCTGGCAAAGCAAGGAGAGGGAAAAGGTAGTTCCACCCCACCATTGACAAACAGGGAATGATGTCCTTTGTGCTTGGTGAGTTCTCCTTATCACTTATCTCACCCTCATTTACCCACTCAGCACTTCCCAGAGCACCTCGTGGGTTTCCAAGCCTCATTCCTGGGCTTTATTCCTGCACACATTGGCTGGTAACACTTTCCAGATGTTCTATTGTCTTCCAGGTGATGGGAAAGATATTTTGTCTAAAATTCCTTTCTCTTGTGGTGGATTCTTTGTGTTCCCAGCTGAATGAATGGACAGTCTGAACAAATGGTCAACCACACCAGCTTCTGTCTGCAAACCCAGAGGTTTTCCTTCAGTTCAGCCCTAATCTAGGGGCTGGAAGTCTTGTCCTGTGAGGGAGCTTCATCTGGAGAAAAGGAGGCTCAGGAGAGACCTGATTGCTCCCTCAACTCCCTGAAAGGAGGATGTGGTGAGGTGGGGGTTGGTCTCTAATCACAGGTAAGAAGTGATAAGACAAGAGGAAATGGCCTCAAGCTGCACCAGGGGAGGTTTAGATTGGATGTTAGGAAAATAAATTAATGGAAAGGGTTGTAAAGCTTTGGAACACGCTGCCCAGGGCAGTGGTGGGATCACCACCTCTTGAAATGCTCAAAAAAGGACTGGATGTGGTACTTGGGGACACAGCGGTGCTGGGTTGACAGTTGGACTTAATGATCTTAAGGGTCTTTTCCAACCTCAACAATTCCACAATTCTCTGATTCCAGTGTGTGCCCAGATCTTATCTGGGAAGTCAGTGCTTTGCTCCCCTGCTTGTCCTTCCCAGAAGAGGAATTCCACCTCCCTTCCTGTTTCTGGTCACTTTTTTTTCATTTCATCTGGACCCTTTGAGCTCCACATTCCCCACTTCAGAGTGGGTTTTGTCCACCTGTAGGAGACACTGGAAAGGTCAGGACCAGGAAAACCCTGGATATTGCCCAGGCAATGGAAACCCTCCGTGGCAGCAATTTTAGCAGCAGGGATCCTTTCCAGTAATGGCATCTACCTTTACTGGTTTTGCTCTTG
This sequence comes from Chaetops frenatus, assembly GCA_013400775.1. Taxonomy (NCBI): domain Eukaryota; kingdom Metazoa; phylum Chordata; class Aves; order Passeriformes; family Picathartidae; genus Chaetops; species Chaetops frenatus. Next base: position 195,073 of record VZTR01010906.1, on the reverse strand, counting down.
GGGATCTTCGAGGTCTTTTCCAGTATTAATTGGATTTTTGGAGTCTGGGATGGGCAGGGAGTGGAGGCTGAACTTCAGAGCTTTCTCCTCCACCTCCAGGACACTGTGTCTGTTACAGCATTTTAATTTCTGTGGCTTTCTACTTGTGCATCCTCCAAATTTAGGGAACAAGCTGGGATTGGGAGGTAAAAAAGATACAGCAGGAGTGATTTTACAGCTTTGAGAGGTTAAATCATAAGCAAGGCAAGATTTATAGTGGTAAATATATTTTTTTACACTATCTGAATATCATCTCTTCCTATAAATATGTCAGGCAGTACCTTCTCTCTAAAAATGAGGTCTCAGGGAAATTTCTCTTTCCCATCAAATTCCAAAGGCACGAATTGTCATCGGTCACTGCAATATCCGTGTTCCAAAATTACATTTTTCAAACCATGACACTTGGTCAGGAAAAGTATCTAAGAGATAACATCCATTGTCAGGTGAATCAATTCTTCCTTGACATGTTGGTCCAGTCAGGTACATAAAAACACACCAAAAAGCCTGCAGGAGTTATTCTTGACTTTAATTTTCCCCCCAAAAATGACAACTATGACACTCAATCTTATCCCACTTAATTTCTTCTCCTGGCGTGTGGTTGAGATTTTGTGCTCAACCACTCTCATTTCAACAAGCAGGAATCTCTCCCAAGCGATTGCTGGGTAAATCTCATCCTTATTTCTCAAATATTTGATTTAAAACATATAAAAATAAATAAATGCATCATGATTCAGGTCATCCTGTTAAGAATTGGGCTTTCACTCCAGGCTTAGCAACTCCAAGCAGGTTCCCTGTCTTTGAATATTTTGCTTTCTGAAATAAATGGTGTGACCAGGCCTAACCATACTGATAAAAAATAAGAGAAGGAAAATGTTGTCAGAGATCCAAACATATGAATTTTATGTCATGAAAAGCTTTTATTCTGGTTCCTATTCTCGCTCGTGCACAGATTTATTGAAAAAAAAAATTTAAAATGCTCTGACATTTATTCATTTTCCACTTAGATTATTGTGGTTAAATCAAAAAGAAGTGTCGGGGCTTAGGGAGCTGAAAGCAGCTCCACTTTTTCCATTGTGACTTGGTCACATGGTTCCCATTTGTTCCACAAAAAACCTCCTGGTTTGGGTTATTTTCCCTGTCTGGAATGAGATAGAATTCCAGTCCTGCTGCCAAATCTCCTGTATCATGGAGGAAACTCTGGCATTTTGGGCTGTCTGCCTGGGTTCAGCATGTTCCACAAGGAGCTGCTTTTTTATAATAATAATAATAATAATAATAAAAAGCAGCTCCTTGTGGAACATGCTGAACCCAGGCAGACAGCCCAAAATGCCAGAGTTTCCTCCATNTTATTATTATTATTATTAATATCATTACTTCCAATGGGCTCAGGAGATCCTTCAAGTCCTCATTTGAAACCAAGAGAGGAGGGAAGGAAATCTTGGGGATTGTCCCAAAACACAACAGAGAAGGGGCGAGGTCAACTCCAGCTCCCATCACATCTGGGAGCTATTCCAGGTTGGAATATCCCAAAACCCTGCCTGGAATCCATGGAAAGATTTTAGGACACATGGATCAGTCCCATCAATTCCATGTTCTCCTGTTTGCAGTTGGGTTTCAAGGAAGAAAATCAATCTCCCAATTTTTCCAGAGGAAAGTTGGGCACAGAGTCCAACACAGGTAAATTCTGGCAGCTCCAGGGTTTATAGATTTTTGGTCTTTAGTTGTCATACCACAGGATTTTAGTCCACTCCAATTCCATGGAAAAATGAGTTGGTTTAACTTCGGTAAAGGGAAAACAAGATTGGCTCTGCCCCCCCACAAAAATAAATCCATGATTATGGGTTTTTACCAGTGAGATTTTTGGAATTGGAATTCTATTGGAAATGTATTCAGTGGATCAGTAGTGGCCACTGAGTTTTAATTCAGAAACTCTCCAGTAAAGATTTCCAAGAAAAGTCATTATTAAAGAAACAATGAAAAAGGAAGGGAAATATAAATAAAATTGAATGCAGACCTAAACATTGCACTGGATGCACTTCATTTCAATATAGATCTACATATCAATGCCAAAAATTAGTGATGGATTTGAAAAAAAAATAGATTTTTATATTGGATGTAGCCAACATGTTGGAATTTTTTCCTTTACAATTAGCCGGATTTAATTTAGATTTTATTGACTCCACAGGCAGATCTCTGGAGGGGAGATGCCCTCATCAGGTGAGACCAGTCCCACCTAAATCCCAAGAGCTGTTCTGAAACCAGCCATGAACATGAGAATTCCAAGATGTCATATGAAAACAACACTAATTTAAGGAAAATACCATTCAGAACCAGGGAAATATTTCATTTTATTAGCGTGGAATTGTCACATTTTGACACTGCCAGCAGAAAAATATTTATGAAAAGGGAAACATCTTGTTCCAATCAAGGGAAATGTTTTATTTCTGCTTTCTCTGTTTGACACATTAGAGCACAAAGTTACTGTTCCACACATGTGACACCTCATGTAAAATTAATAACAATGAAATTGCAAAGTCAGGGAGGGTTTTAAAAGAGGTTTATTTTGGGGGGATTTTTTTTCAACTCAAAATTTGCTGAAGAACAAATACTTGGATTTTAATTTCTGAAATCTCTCCTGGCTTTAATTCAAAATAGAGTTTGTGTTCCTCAAAGTTCATATCAAGACCAAAACCTGCAGTAGAAATCTCACATTCGTCTCTCACCTACAAGTTCTTGCCCACTTTTATTTTCATGTTGTCTTAAACAAAATCACTGAATAATGGCAATGGTTGTTATTTTAAATGATTCTTATGAAATATAAAGGACAAAAGGCTCTTCTGAATAATTAATTATGGAAAAATACATCATAAAAATTCATCATCATCATAAAATCATTCAACGGGTTGGGTTGGAAGGGACCTTCAAGATTTTCCGTTTCCATGGGCAGGGACACCTCCCACTGTCCCAGGGTGTTCCAAGCCCTGTCCAGCCTGGCCTTGGGCGCTGCCAGGGATCCAGGGGCAGCCACAGCATCTCTGGGAAGACTCTGCCTCCTAACCCTAACCCTCCTCATCCTCCCAGGGAAGAATTCTTTCCCAATATCCCATCTCAATCTCCCCTCCTTCATTTTAGAGCCATTCCTCCTTGTCCTGTCACTCCATGTACCACCAGCATGGGCGTCACTTGTCTGGAAAAGGCTCTGGCCCGGTTTTGCTGCAGTCGAAGGCAAGATCTTCCCAAATAATCTCTGAACATTAAAAAAAAAAAATTGGTTTGGAGCTCAACCCTGGGAAGTGCTGACCTCAGAAAAGCATTTGAGGTTTTCCAAAGACGCTTTTCCTTCTGATGCGGGAGGCAACACCACCTAGCAAACATTTTCCATTAAAAACCAGCATGGCAGGTGGGGATAGTTCCAGAGCATTCCACCACAAATGTGAGAAACCCTCAGGCACACAGTGGATTTGAAATGACTTATTGGTTCTCTCTATTATTTCTCTCTAATCCTCACTACCACCCCAATTGCCGTGAAAATTCAGGAATAAATAATTTTCTCCAAAGCGTTTTGCCATAATAATTTTTCCCTGTGATTTCTCAACCAGCTCCTGCAGCAGATAAAATCTCCTCCCATCTGTAATCCATGCTTAAGAGAGAGTTTTTCCTCGAGCTCCAGACTTGTTTACAAGTGTTCCAACGTTCACTTGTTGCCATGTTCTCGTTTCACTCCAAATCAGACAGGGAAATTTCGTAACACCAGAAGCTCCAACAACTCCTGGAAGTCAGATTTGTATTCTATCTCTGTTTCTCTTAATGAAGATTGACTGGGAACTTGGAAAGAGAGGATTCTTTGGATTTGGTTTTGTTTGGGTATTTTTTTCCCTTCAGTCTGGAGCTCAAGGATATTCAAACAACAGGAAAAACCACTCAGGAAATACTTAGAGATTTCCAGCAAAAATCAAAGGAAACAAATACATTTCTTTAAAGTATTTCTGGGGCTTAAGTATTGATGAAAAGAATCTCTGATATTTTAGACTGGAAAAAAGAAATAAAAGTCTTCTCCCTTTGACATTCTTATCTGCATTTGTAGGAGCTCTTCCAGTAGAAAACTTAAAGGTGGTGCCTTTTATTCTTGTGAAATTTGGAGTCATCTTTAGTTCATCTTTATTTCGGATTTTAAATCCAAATTTTAAATCCTATCATAAATTGGGAGTCATTTTTATATCATCTTTATTTTGATGGACTCCTCAGCATGAAATTCACTTCAAGAATTTTGACTTTTTTCAGTGTCACAGCCCTGACCTGAGACTTTGCTCATTCATCCCTCTCTATCCCTTTCCCAGAGCTCCATGACATTAATCTGGAGCAATGAGCATTCATAAACTCAGTTTAATTTAAATTATTTCAGTTTATTATTAATATTTTTTGCTCTGCAGACAGCGAGGAACATCAAGCATTCCTTGAGGAATCCTTGTTGCATTTTTATTCTGCTTTCTCTCCGCGCCAGCAATGATAGAAACCATCCCCACAGCTTTTTTCCATAACAGAGGGATGAGACTTCTCCTGGAACCCACAGCTTTCTCCCTGGATCAGAAGGAGCTGGAAGAGGAGATACTATGAGCTGGTGATGAGCTTTTCTTGGCAATGATCCCTGTGAGATTCCAGGGATTGTGGATTTCCTGCACTCACAGGGGTTTGTGCTGCCTCCCACATGTTCACACGTGTGTGCAGTTAAACAGAACCACGTTCCCACACTGGATCCATAGCCCGGATCCAACGCAATTCCCAACCCATGGATAACCCTTTGCAGACTCTGGCAAGGACTTATCTCTCTTCCCCATGCCTCCTTCCCATGGAAATGAAGCAAAAATCCATTTCTCAAGGGGTATTTGAGAGGTGGGTGAAGGTGTTAAAATTCCAGTTCCTGAGCAAAGGGAAATCCCACCACACAGCAAACAGGAAAGAGTTACAGAACCATGGAATTCCTGTGAATCAAAATGACCTCCAAGATCATCAAATCCAGCCTTTGGACACTCCTAGGTCCACTAAACCATGTTGGAAATGCCAAATCTGCTCATTTTTTTAATGTTTGAGGATGGTGACTCCACCCCTTTCCTGGGATGCCTGTTCCAATGCTTCATTGTTCTTTCAGTGAAGAGATTTTTCCTGATATCCATCATGTCACAGCTTGAGGACATTTCCCCATGTCCTGTTGTTCTCTAGGGGAAGAGGCTGATCCCTGCCTTGCCACTGGCTCCTTCCAAGAGAAATAAATTCTCCCCTGAACCTCCTTTTCTCCTCCCGGAGCTCCAGTCCCTTCCCCAGTTTCATTCCCTTCTCTGGACACACTTCAACCTCTCAGGATCTTTCTTGTCATGTAGGACCCAAAATTGATCCCAGGATTTGAGGTGTGGCCTCACCACTGCCCAGCATAGGAGATGTGACAAAGGCTTTGATTCCTGACAAAATAACTCCTGCACAGACTTTTTTCCAAAGGAGATTCTCCATATGGAGATGAAAGTGAGACTGGGCAGAAGTTTCTACCTCAGGAACACACCTTCAGCTCATGGAGTTTTTTTTGCAGAAGACCAGACACGGCTCATGTTAGGTGTTAGCTCCACAGACAAATTTTTGTAACCTTAAAAAGGCCCTTCATATCTCAGTTCTGTATCTGCCCAGTAAGAACAAGAGATTTATTTCAGCGGGGTGAAGTCACTTCTCCACAGTGAGGGTCTTGCTCCTCAAACATGTGCAGAGTGCATAGAGGTTAAAACCTTGAATCTGCTGCCCTTAAAATAATAATAAAAAAATCTCCGTATTCCCAGCGTTGGCAGCAGTGGGAGCTCGGTGGAAGCTCCAACGTGGGCTCCAACTCTATTAAAATGTGTCCCAGTAATTCAAAACCCTCAGGACTCACTTTGGTAAAAGAGAAGCCATTGGGAATAAAGATTCCCAACAAATTCTCCAGATTTGTTGGGGAATAAAGATTCCCCAACAAAAACTTGTGTCCGTCACATTCCTTACAGATTCTCTTCTGCTGCTGGATTCAAACAACTCCTGTGCTGGGATTTCCACAATTACTCCTTGATTTCCCAAGAAACTTTTTTATTCCAACCGCATTCCCAGGCTTCCTGCTGCCCTTTGGCTCCAGTGGCAGAATAATGCTCTTTTCCACCACCAGGTTATCTCACCTGCCTGATAACGACCCAGATTATCTCAGCTTGTCTCAGAGCCAACCTTCCCTCTGTGCTGATAACTGAAGTGATAACTGAAATGATAACGGGTATTTAACAACTAACGGCTCCCCAAAGGTGAAAGTGGAAAACTGAGTCCTTGGAGCAAAGGCATCCAAGAGGGAGCAGATTTGAAGACCAAAAAAATGCAGATGCTAATTCAACATTTAGTGATCACTCCTGTTGGGATAGTGGGATTTTTTTTGTCAGTAACTCCTCTGTAAATCCTTAATTAAGGAGTTAATTAAGGAATGAATCCACTCTTTGGTTTTTTTGGATGATTTTAATCTGGCAACACTTTACTCTGACACAACCCAAAAAAGGAGAGTGGCTGTTACAAGCTGATGGCTTTGTCCAACATCTTTCAATCCCTGACAGGAGGTTCCAGTGAGGTGGGGTTGATCTCTTCTCACGAGTAACAAGTGACAGGACAAGAGGAAAAGACCCCAAGTTGCACCAGGAGAGGATTGGATATCAGGATTGGATATCAGGAAAAATTTCTCCACAGAAAAGGTGGCCAAGCACTGGAGCAGGCTGCCTGGGGAGGTGATGGAGTCACAATCCCTGGGAGTGCTCTAAAATCATGTGGATGTGGCACGTGAGGACGTGGTTTAAAGCTGAACGTGGTGGTGGTGCCAGGCTGACGGTTGGACTTGATGATCCTGGAAGTCTTTTCCAACCTTAACTCTGTGATTCCGGTGTGTTCCCGATCTTCTTATCTGGGAAGTCGTTTATTGCTTCCCTGTTTGTTCTTCCCAGAGCTCTGCCGCTGCATCAACTCGTTCCCGCAGGGCAGGTTTATAACCCCAATAAACAACGGTCTTCCCTCACTTTCCAGACCGCAAAAAACACA
>VZTR01010906.1:176730-187725 GCA_013400775.1 Chaetops frenatus | reverse complement strand
GAGTGAAGGATCCGGAAAGTAGTTGCGCAATCCCAGGAGTGAGTGCAGCATCCCGGCAGTGAGTGCAGCATCCCAGCAGTGAGTGCAGCATCCCAGGTGTGCTCTTTCCAGTCTATCAAGAGGATGGAGTTTCTTTTCCTACTCCCTCACATCATTCCATGGTTGTCCAGCTCAGCTTTTCAACGTTGTTTCAACCGCCCTGAAGTCCCCCAGCTCTGCTCTCTTTCCATGCTCAGCTCCATCTCTTTCTCAGCATAACTCCTTTATCTGCTGGTGGGGAGTTGGTTTCACACTTCCACGCCCAAAGGAGATGGATAAACTGCTTTTCCCAACTCTTCTGTGGTTTCTCCACTCTGTGTCCATCTTCTTTTCCCTGCTCTGTTCCATTTCTCACTTTCCCAGTTTTTGCCAATCCTGCTCTCCCCTCCCCTGCCCCCATAACCTCATCCCAGACCACATCACTGTTTGTTCTCTTTAATAACTCCACACATCTTCTTTGCAGCCACCTGGGTAGGGGAAGAAGAAGGAAGTTTTTAACAAAGAGTTTTTTACAAAGCTTTTTCCAACCTTTAATCCCAAATCCAGTGATTCCCTCCCAGCAGGAATTATGGCAGCAGGATCCCTCTGGACCTGCCTGGGNGTTGGACTTGATGATCCTGGAAGTCTTTTCCAACCTTAACTCTGTGATTCCGGTGTGTTCCCGATCTTCTTATCTGGGAAGTCGTTTATTGCTTCCCTGTTTGTTCTTCCCAGAGCTCTGCCGCTGCATCAACTCGTTCCCGCAGGGCAGGTTTATAACCCCAATAAACAACGGTCTTCCCTCACTTTCCAGACCGCAAAATAACTGTTTCTCATTATTCCGACCTTTCCCGGGCAATGACGCCAGCTAAAATCCTGCCATTCCCACCAGCATCCTGCTCCATCTCCAGTGGCTCCTGCTCTAGGAATTGTTCACAATTTCCCTACTCAAACATCACCCCCTCGCTCCGTGCTGAATAAATTCTCTTTGCCTCTCCCCGAGTGCCTGCAGGCTCTTTCCAGGTTCCCCGTGCTGTGATTTCAGAGCCAAGCCATTCGTCTTGACTTGAATCAGAGGCTGTTTCCCTCAGCCAATTAATCATGGAATTGGGTTTCCCCCATGGAGCCTTCTCTGGCTCATCCGTGTCTTTGTGGAAATGAAGGGCCTGGAAATGAGTGAAGCAATCCCAGCAGTGAGTGCAGCATCCCAGCAGTGAGTGCAGCATCCCAGCAGTGAGTGCAGCATCCCGGCAGTGAGTGCAGCATCCCAGATGTGAGTGCAGCATCCCAGGAGTGAGTGCAGCGTCCCAGATGTGAGTGCAGCATCCCAGGTGTGCTCTTTCCAGTCTATCAAGAGGATGGAGTTTCTTTTCCTACTCCCTCACATCATTCCATGGTTGTCCAGCTCAGCTTTTCAACGTTGTTTCAACCGCCCTGAAGTCCCCCAGCTCTGCTCTCTTTCCATGCTCAGCTCCATCTCTTTCTCAGCATAACTCCTTTATCTGCTGGTGGGGAGTTGGTTTCACACTTCCACGCCCAAAGGAGATGGATAAACTGCTTTTCCCAACTCTTCTGTGGTTTCTCCACTCTGTGTCCATCTTCTTTTCCCTGCTCTGTTCCATTTCTCACTTTCCCAGTTTTTGCCAATCCTGCTCTCCCCTCCCCTGCCCCCATAACCTCATCCCAGACCACATCACTGTTTGTTCTCTTTAATAACTCCACACATCTTCTTTGCAGCCACCTGGGTAGGGGAAGAAGAAGGAAGTTTTTAACAAAGAGTTTTTTACAAAGCTTTTTCCAACCTTTAATCCCAAATCCAGTGATTCCCTCCCAGCAGGAATTATGGCAGCAGGATCCCTCTGGACCTGCCTGGGGCAGAATTGCTCTGCTGAAGAACCTCAGCCTTTTTCTAGTTTGGGATTTCTTCCCTGTGTGCCAGGAGCATCAGAATGCCACCTCCAGGCTACAGCCACTCCATTAAATTAGAATCCCAGAATTCCAGGATGGGTTGGGTTGGAAGAGACTTTGAGGATTATCCAGTTCCAACCACTCCAGGGACACTCAGGTGACTAAACTATATTCCATTATCCGAGGAACTGCAGGGAAATTCCCCCAGATTCTGCCCTGATTTCCTTTATCTGCTCATTCCAGCTGGGAAGCAGCTCTGGAAGCACCTGGAATCAGTGGGATCTGTGGGGTGACAGCACCTGGAGCGTGGACAAGGGTGAGGACAGCAGAGGCGTGGGAAAGGTGACAGAACAAAACCTGGAAGGGAACGTGCCCTCAGCAGGTTTTCCCCTCTTTAAATAAAATTGTCCAATAAAACCTCACACCCGTCTTCAAAACTGCAGTCCACTTTTTTTTTTTTTCCCTGGTATTTTTCCTTTCGGGTTTTTATTTCTTTTCCCTCCACCCCATGAATTTTGAAGACCTGAAAACCACCTTAACAGAGATCCAAGTGCCTGGGGAGCATTAAAGCCCCCATAATCACTTTTCACAGGTCATCGGATGTAAATCAGCTGATAACTTTCTCTCCTTGCCCTCGGACATCTTGCCCTGATCCACACTTTTAGCTGCCTTTAACGGGAGTGTTTATGGAGGATAACACCATTCCCAAGCACTTCCTGCATCCATGTGTTCCTCATTTGGAGTATCCCATATGAGCGTTGCTTCTCGTGGCATTCCCAAATAAAAACCTCATGGGCCTGACTCTGAAATGCTGCATCAAGTCCTACCCTTGTGGCATTTCTGGGNTCCTACCCTTGAGGCATTTCTGGGAAATAATTTTTCTTTCTTTCTGTTTTTTTTTTTTTTTTTTTTTTTTTTTTTTTTTTTTTGTTTTTTTTTTGGCATGCGGACAAAATTCTGCTCTGGATTTTATCAGCTGAACCCCTTAAGAAAAATCATCCCAGAATTGCCTCTACCTGGTCCTGATGAGTCAAATCGGGGCTGATTTGGAGTTCAGGTTGATGCCTGCTCAGTGATTTTCCCTCCACTCCACTTCCCTCTTTCCCTTCCAGATGGTGTTTGTCAATAAAATCCAAATAAATGGGGAATCAAACTCATTTTCATCTCCAGCATCCAGATCCCCACCACTTCCAGGGTACCTTATCCCTTTGAATCCAACAAGAGCCTCAAAGCAGGAGAAAAGTGAATTTCTTCCCTCTGGGCATCAAAATATCCTGGTTATTCTGATAGAAAACAAAATAATTCTGAGCATTTGAAATAAAATATTTATTAGATTTAATAAACAATGTGAGACAATTAATGTTGAGGCAAGAAAAGACTTAATTCTGCTTTTTCAACTCTTAATTCAACATTTTCAATTTTTTCAGCTATTAAGTCAATATTTTCTACTGTTTTCCCTAAAAATATTCTTGATTTGTATTTAATTTAATTGGGCTAATTGATATTAAGGGATTTTTTAAGAGAGTTTAGTTCATTTTTCCATCCATTTTTTTCCTTCTTGTCTTTTTGATCCTGTTTCTCTCTCTAAAAAAACTTTCTCTTTTTTCCTCTAAGGTTTGCAGCATTTCTCCCTCATTCCAGATATTTAAATGCTGTAGGAAGATAACTCGGATAGTCAAGGAATGCACTGAAAAATTCAAATAAACCAACCTGAGCATAAAGAGATTTCATTATTTACTTTTATTTTTTGGGGTTATTTTTGGTATTGTTTTGTTTGTTTGTTTTTGGGGGTTTTTTTGCATTATTTATTCTGAGTTTTCCCTTGAAAAAAATGCTTGTAAATTTAAAAATCCTTCTGTTAAAATTTTCTTTTGGTCTGGATGTTTGGCCAAATCCCTTTTCTGAAATGACATTAGAAATAAGGTGATTTTTAGAAAATAGATTGAATTCACTACAGTTCTGTGCCTCGTGAGCACCAAAATGTCACTCATTCAAACGAAGACTTGAGACAAATCCTGCTTCATTGTCCCAAATTTGTTTGCCACAGGTGACTGGGAGAAGGGAAGAACTGACCTATAAATCAAGATTTTCTTTTTACAACCCATAAAAATGAGATCATTTTTGTCTGTCCTCTGCCATGCAACTTGACCTTTCTGTCCATAATCACCAAAAAAAAAAAAAAAAAAAAAAAAGGCTAAATAATTGTTAAATTATAATCTACAATTTAGGAACTCTCATGAATCCAGAAAGTGGAATTTAAGAGAGGAAAAATAATTCCAAACTTGTGGTACATTCCCTGCAGGTGTCTTCTCTACCAGACGTGGACACTTCTTTCCATTGGGTGTCATATTTAATACAGAGAATTTTAATGAAGATATGAGGTCAAATATTCATGGAAAATCCACGACGGAAAAGCCTCTTGGAGTCCCTGACTGGGGAATTCCTGTTTTGGACGAGAGGAGTCTGCAGTGAAAGCAAAGCAGAGAAAATAAGAAGGATGTGAAGTTCGGGACTTTTGTGACGAACTGACCCTTGGAGATATCACTCCAGCCCTTCCTCTCTGTTTCCTTTGTGATAACCTCCCCCTGCTTTCCTGGAAAGTTCTGGGATTTGGAGTAATAATTATTTAGGCTTTTTTTTTTTTTTTTTTTTTTTTTTTTNTTTTTTAAACTCACTCTTCTACTGCATGGACACAAGGAGGGAAGAAGAACTTCCCATGACAAATTTTTTTTCAGCTGCCGGGACCTCAATGCTGTCTCTTATCTCCTCCTCCTTTCCTCTCTGAATTTAGGAGATTTTCAGGGTTTTTGTGGCTTGTGATAGGTGCAGGACATGCTGTGGATTTTCTCCTGGTGTGTTTGGAAGTTTGAGATGGCAGGAGACTGGACTCAGAGGACCTCAAGGACTCCTATGCTCCGAATTTGAATCCTGTCCAGAGCATCCAAAAGGGAGAATCTGCTCATTCTCTATTTTTGGAATTTAGGTCTATTTACAGTTGCTCTGGAGTCTTGAGTCAGTCCAGAGTGTTTTAGCAGATGCTTGCTGAGGTCTTTGAACTCTTGCAAGCCACGAGGGAAGGAAAAAAAGCAGAGGATTTCTGCGTTTTAAGGCCAAGGGCTTTTCGGATTATTTAAAATCATCTCCAATGTAAACCAACCACATGATTTCCATCCAGTTCCTTCTGTCCTGAGCTCAGCTGCTGGTGTCAGAGGTGCCAAGCACTTGGAGATGATGACAGGTGAGGGAAAGAGCTGCAGATGGATAAAACATTGCTGGTAGCACCCGGATGCTGCCTATGGAAAGGGACGAGCAATGCTGTAATGGAAGAGTGGCCGCTGTTCCCTGGCTCCAGAGCCTTGGTGGTCCTTCCAGCAGCTCCCTGCAGGATTTGCCTGGCGTTTCCAGCCTTAGGCTTGGTAACGAGAGTCCTCAGCGGCCTGAAGAAACATGGAGAGGTTTCAGATTGCTGTTGGCCACAGAAGTTTGGGAATCACCCCGTTTGCCCAAGAAGCAGCTCCACAGAAGCGTCGCGTTCCTCAGGGGGCGCCGATGACAGCACAGCTCAAGTGGAGCCTGAACTTTCCCAAATTGCCTGTGGTCAACCACACAATTTGTTTGTTGTGCTGAGCCTCAGGAAGTTCCCAGTCAGAGCCAGCAGCAGCTTTGGCCTGAGGGGTGACACAGGACTGGATAGAGGGAACACCAAGAGAGACGTGACCTCCCCTGTTGATGGCAGCGCTGGGAACTCTGCTGTGCTTTGGTCCAAGCTGGGCTGAGGGCTGGCTGCCCTTGGGACATCCCTCCATCCCCTGTTCAGGCTCCCAGAGGACTTCCCACAAGATTCCCTTCCCTTCCCTGAGCGGGAGACCCTGGAGGTGACCACTTGTCCTTATTTTCCAGTGCCCTGCTGAGACAAGGGACTGGCTGTGTACAAATTCCTCGAGTGGAAAACCTGGAGAGTTTTAAACACTCCCTGGAAATTCTCCCAGGACAATTTCTGGTTTAGAGGAAAACAGATTATTTGGAAACTGAAACTCCCTGCATGGAGTCAGCTGGATGGACCAAGGTGGGGCACAACAGTCCCAGGGGGTGTCCAAAGGTCAGAACGCCATTATTGGTCAAGCTTGAAGGAAATCCAAGGAATGGTGGCAAGTCTGGGTGGAGGTGGCACGGCTGGATCCCCACACTGTCATTGCAGATCAATAAACTCCTCAGGCCCAGACTGCCTGACCGATTTCCCCACGTATTTTAGGAAGAGGTGGCAATGTCACCGAGGGGGTTGACACCACCCCCACTCTGAAAACGATTCCACAACCTCTGAGGTGACTTGAAAGGAGCTCCAACCCTGGTGTCCATCTAGAGAACATTCAGCAGTGCATGACCCAAGATTTCCCTCTTTGCATGAGTTCAGTTGCTCCTCTGCTACTGGAGGTTTTTAAGTGGGGCTGCTCCACGGAGCAGGAGCTGTTTGATGAATGAAGCTGTGCAGCCACGGCTCCACTGGTCCATCAGAGCAGATTTCAGTCGAGCTGTTGAAAAGCCAGCGAGTCCTTGTGCTGTAAACACGGGAACAGAGCAGTAAATGACACGGCCACCCACTTCTTGGTCTCTTTTCACTGCCAAAGCAGTAAAAAGGGACCTGAGAGTGAGCGTGGATCCAGCTCTTGGAATGTTTTTCCATTTGCTCGTATTTACGTTAATGAGCACTGACACTCCAGACTCACATTCCCAGCTCAGTACTTCACCAGACTGACCAGCAACAAAACCAAGGAGATGAGACTAAACAGATGATTTGATGAGTCTTTTAGTATTATTATTATTAATAATATTGTGGTTATTATTATTTTATTCCTCTAGGCTGCGGAAGGAAAAGACAGCGGGCACACGTCTGGTTTCTGAAAGATAACAGCTCAGTTTAGAGACAGGTTTAAGGGCAGGAAAATGAAGAAATTCAAGGAAAATTGTAGTCTGCACACTCATCTAATAGGATTAGTTGGCAATGTTTTCCAGTGGGTAAAATGTTCCTCTGAAAAAGGTCAGCCTGCCTGGATGAAGTCCTGCTGCCTGACAGCAGAGTGCTTTACCTTCCACTCAACCAGGAATAAAAAGATGCTGGAAAAGCCTCTTTGCTCATCAAGGCAGCTTTTTATGAGCCCTTTGAACAAATGCAGATGGGCACAAGGTGGGAAAGAAATGAAAAGTCACTCCTTTGGTCCATGTGTGGGTCCACTACATCTCCTGTGCCCCCCAAAACCATGGCACCAGTGACAGGAAAGGGCTGTGGATTGCATTCCCATGCATTTAGACATAAATGGGAATGTATCCACGGGCTGCATGACCTGGGAGTGTGCAGTTCCAGTCCAGAAATCCAAATGCATCAAAAGAAATGGGGCCAGCAGGGTGAGTGAAGTGATTCCCACACTCCTCTCTGTTCTTGTGTTCCATCCAGCTCTGGAACCACCAAAATCAGAAGGACCCGGAGCTGCTGGAGCAAGTCCAGAGGAGGCCATGGAGCTGCTCCCAGGGCTGGAGCTGCTCTGCTCTAGAGCCAGGCTGGGAGAGCTGGGAATGTTCACCTGGAGAGGAAAAGGCTCCAGGGAGAGCTCACAGCCCCTTGCAGGGCCTGAAGGGGCCCCAGGAGAGCTGGAGAGGGACTGGGGACAAGGGATGGAGGGACAGGACACAGGGAATGGCTTCACACTGCCAGAGAGTAGATTGAGATGGGATTTTGGGAAGGAATTCCTGGCTGGGAGGGTGGGGAGGGGCTGGGATGGAATTCCCAGATTTGCTGTGGCTGCCCCTGGATCCCTGGCAGTGCCCAAGGCCAGGTTGGACAGTGGGGCTTGGAGCAGCCTGGGACAGTGGGAGGTGTCCCTGCCCAAGGCAGGGTTTGGCACTGGATGATCTTTAAGGTTCCTTTCCAACTCAAACGTTTTTAAGGTTCTCTGATGACCAGGTGAACTCCACATGTCCAAAATATGGGACATCCCTTGTGTGCTCTGAGACACTGGCAGCTCTGCTCCCTTAACCTAGATAAATGGGAGCTTCATCTGCTCTAAGTTTACTAAGCAAGGCTTAGTTAAATCAGAACTAACTCCTTTGGGCTTCCTTTACATTCAACACAGAGGACCTTGCTTTGATGAAGTGTGAGGGCAACGACCACGTCCCAAAACCTCAAATCTCCAGGATTTCTCATGCTCCCAGTGCCACCCCCGAAGGAGTGCAGCCACAGAACTCAATTCAACCCCTTCCTGACGTTCAGAGATTTGATGTGGAAGCCCTTTTTCCTCCTTAGAATGCCCAAGTGTTTGAGGATTGTTTTGCTGCTTGGCTGAGTCACCAGCTGCCAGGGTTTCCAGTGCAGGTGTCACCACGAGAGGTGACCCTTGCAGAGGCCCCACAAAGGGACAGCACAATCCTGCCACCCCTCATGCCACGCTTCCACCCCCCTCCACCCAGGCTTTTCCCTTCCCATCCATCACCCTGATGCTCCTAGGAAGGGGATTAACCACTTTGTGCCTCGTTTTTCCAGCGGGGGTGAGTCAAGCAGAGATGGCTGAAGCGACTTGGACACATCCTCAGGACAGTGCCAGGAGGAGCAAGCAGCTTTCCCAGGGAAGAGGCAGGGGTGAGGCACCAACTCGTGCAAAGCAGGGACTCACTGAGGCCACTGAGGCAATGGAAAATTTCCTGCTGTTGCAGAAAGAAGGGGAGGTCAGAAATATTTTATTTGTCGGGGGAAAAACTCCCATCGGACATTCCTTTTAGCTCTATCCTCATCCCTAAAAAATATCTGCCAGGATATCCAGTGATTACTTTGATAAGGTTATTGATCCACTGCCTGTTAAAAATAATAAACACTGATTTTATAGCACAATTTTATAGCACAGTTATCCTGACTCTTGACCCTGCACTAACTTTTCCCTGTTCCATATGGGATAATTATCCTTTTCCTTCTCCCTAGGGAACTATTGACCTTATCCTCTCTTCCTTGCTGACACATCCTGCCCGGCACATCTTCCTGCTCCTCAAATATCCCCTCTGCAGGCAATTAACATCATTAAGTTGCACTCAGAACAACTTTTTCCCCCACAACTTCTTAGTTTGTTTCTAGTCCCAAACCTGCAGAAGAGTTTCCCTGTCTCCAAACTTTCTTGTTCTCCTGTCACCAACTTAATAAAAGATTATTGGAACTTTTTATCCATACAGTCCTTATTGGACTAAATACTACTAATAATGCTAAAATACTACTAATAATGCTAAAATCTGGAATTTCCAGATGAAATGGGATGGATTTTAAGCCCCTGTACCCACTGTCTGTTGAGGGAAATAAATTATGGTGGTCTTGTTCCACTGGATGCTCTGGAGTAAAGGAAAAAAATCCTTTTCTCTCTCAGTTTCATGGTGAGGTACAAAGAATCCCTGGTGGGGTTTTTTTGGCTGTTAATGGTTTCCAGAGCAGGACCTGACTTTGGAACAGGCCCTGGGATTATCCAGCAAGGTACAGGTATGCAAAGGACGTTCCCAAATATTTCCTGAGGACACCTGTTCTTGGCACGGTTTCTCCAAGTCATGACTCCTGCATTCCACAGAGAAATTCAACCAGCTGGGTAAGACAGGGAATGGTTTGAAAGACAGGGGAAACCTTCCTTCTTGGAAATGGGGAAAATCCTGATGACTGGGTTTAAAATGATTAAATTTCACATTCTATCTGGGTCAGAGCAGGTGCAGAGCAGCTTTTTCTGCTGCTGGGTGCAGTGAGAGAGAAGCTCTGCTGAGCAGCTCCCCTGGAATGTGTCCAAGGATGAGATTCCAAGATTTCTCTGTCCAAAAACGAGGTGTCCAACATTTCTCTGCCTGCTTTCCTTAAGCTGGGGGTGCTGATTTCTGACATCAGCCCACGAAAATGATGCAGGCAGGTTGGTCTGGGGAGCTGCAGGCTGGGTGGGGTTGGCAATTCCAGCTTCCTTGCATTTGGTGGAGAAAATCCACACCTTCACTCTTACAGAGGGAAAAACTCCCTTGGGACTTCCAGTGGTGGAACATCAGGTCAGGACTGCCATAGAATGAGGGGAAATGGCTTCAAATTGGGCCAGATGAGAAAATTGGTCACTGGATGAGCACTGGAACAGGCTCTGCAGGGAAGAAGTGAAGCAACTTCCCTGGAAGGGTTCAAAAAACGAGTGGATGTGGCATTTCGTGGTAAGGTTTGGTGGGATTGGGTCGAAGGTTGGACTTGGTGACCTTGGAGGTCTTCTCCAACCTGAATTATTCTATGGTTTCATGACTTTTAGACCTTGAAGTGTCTGCAGGCCTTCAGGAAAACAAACAAGTGTTTGTTAGGCTGGGGGTTCCCTCTGGAGCTGGAATTGGAAGGACTTTGGGGGTCTCTATTCCCACCTGCTTTTCACAGAGTGGAGCAAAGCAGGATCACCCAGTTCTGCCAATTTCATCCAGTTTTTAATCAGTTTGGATTAAATCCAAATTTACCCCTTTGCCTTCTCCATTCCACAGTTACCTCCAGGGGGAAAATTGGGTATTTGGCAGCATGGAAAAAGAAATTGGTCTCCGTGAAAGACAAAATTCCCCAGCCTGCTTTAAGCAATAAATTGAACTCTAATCTTGGATTTTTAAATGTTGACAAAAAGACAAAAATGCCCCTCTTCCTTTCCTCCAAAATAAAATCAATTCAGCCTCACAGTTTCTGAGGGATGTTTGTACAATCTGGTCTTAAAAGATCTGGTGAAGGAGACTCCAACCTTGTTTTCATAAATCAGTGGCAAAAAAATAGAAATAAAAAATACTTTTGAAGTAAAAAAAAAAAATTCTCTTCTTGGAGATGTTTTCTTTGAGGATTTGGTTATTTATTTTTTGTTTGTTTGTTTTTTAGTCCTTTGTGTTGAAATTTTTGCCTCAAATCTCCTGAATCTTCCTTGTTTTAATTTGATGTCATCGCTTTCACCCTCGCTGTGATAGAAATAAAGGGATTATTCCCTCTCTTCCTGGATGGATATTTCGAGTCTGATATTAAATCACTGTATTCAGTAAATATAAAAAAAAAAAAAAAAA
>VZTR01010906.1:152718-176698 GCA_013400775.1 Chaetops frenatus | reverse complement strand
AAAAAAAAATTTATAGGAGAAACAGATCCACAGATTTTTGTTAAGCTTTTCCAACTGGTAGAAATATTTTCTGCAGATGTTTTACATCTGTCTATATCAAAATAAATCAGAAGAATGAGCAGCCTTTTCTTTTTGTCACATCAGCATCACAGGGTGACAATTCTTTGGCAAAAATTTCTACTTAGAGAAAAAAAGATCAGATTTGGCAATACCATAATAAATTGTGAATTTCTTGTTTTCAGCAAAAACCTCCCTAAAGTCTATGACTAGGGGTGAAAAGGAAACTCAGGTTACCTTGACAGTTTTAATGAAAACTGTTGAGAAATTGAGGGTTCTTTTCAAAATCAGTTTTTAATTTAGGGTTTGGGCTTAAAAAAGGATTCGTCTAAAAATATTGAAATCCAAACACCACAGCAAAATTCATCATTTCTCTGCAAGAGAAGAGAATCTGCGCTCACTTTCGTCTCTCTTTTTCCAAATTATCAACGAATCAAAGAGGAGAAATTTGAGTCTCCAACAGTCTGGGCATTTTAAAAATTATTGTTGCTATATAATTCACATTTTAAAAGTTGTGGGCTGCTCTTTTTTCAAGGAAGACAAGCCTGGATGAGGGAAGAAATGCAATGGTCCCAGTGCTGACCATGGTTGGCATTTTCTCTCTGAAGGCAGAGGGAAATGTTGTGTACTCACAGGGATTTGGATGGCTGTGAGGAATTCCAGGAGGAAATTAAAAGGAAAAAAAAAAAAAAAGGAAGGAGAGCTGGGAAAGGCCCGTGCTCTGTATCAAAAGCAACACTCGTGTTTAATGTCTAAGGACATAAATTTTTTATTATTATAACCAGTCCTCGTTAAATCAGTCAACACGGTTGGAGAACAAGGAAATTAATTACAGCCTCTACCAACGTTTAAAGCAAAAGGCTGGAAAATTCATGGAGTGGTTTGAGGCTCCTTTCTTCCTTCTGCTCCACTGCTGAATCCACAGGGGATCCCCAAAATCTGCTCTGGGCTGTGAGAGGCAAAGTGATCCTGAGGAGAGCTTTCCTAAGGGAAAAACTTTCCTTTTCTAGCAGGGAAAGGAGGATTTGGTCAGAAAAATGTGCTTTAATAGGGTGCTGTCTTCTCATTTTCCTGGGATTTAGGATTTCCCAGATTTTTCAGCAGTGACCCACTAGATCAGCCCTAAACCAGGACTGCCACAGGCGGCAGAACTGAAAAAATTTGGAAATGGATGAAGCCGAAGTCTTGTTCAGCTGTGGCTCTTTTCTCCACGTGTTTGAGTGTTTTCAATCCCATCTTTTTCCTGCTGCCATGAAAAATGGGACAAGGCCTGACAGGTTTGGTTTATTGAGTCATTTTGGACAAGAAGGATGGGTTCCATCTGCAGGAAGGGCCTGCTGGCACAGCTGGGAAGGGACATCTCCCACTTGCCCATTCCCTCCTGATCCCAAACCCACAGGTCTCTGCTGCTTCCCAGCTCCAGATGCCAAAGGATCCACAGAATCCTGGAGAGGTTTGGGTTGGAAGGGACCTCAAACATCATCCAGTTCCATAGGAAGGGAACCTCCCACCATCCTGGGTTTCACCTTCTCTCCTTTGAAGTTTTGGGATTTATTACCTTGTCATCACTGGTTTGTTCTTCCTCTTCATATTCCAGGTATTCCCAGATATCCTCAACTTTTCTACTCCACTGTCTATGTTGTTCACGTTACAATTTCTCCAGTTTTCCCCTATTTTTTTGCCCAGCTCTTATCAAGCACAGTCCCAATTAGCAAAGGAACAATCAGAGAAGAGGATTTCCTAGATGAGGAATCACTCCTGGAAAATCCTGCTGGTCTGGGAGGCACAGAGGAGTTGCAGCTCCTCATTTGGGATTTACACAAGAACTGTGCCCAGTTCTGATGCCTTGAATCCCTCCCAGCTCAGGGCTGGTGTTCTCCAGTTCCCGAGGGTTCCAAAGATGCTGAGGAAGTAAATGAGACCCAAAAAGCAAAGGAAATGAAAATAAACCTCGTGAAACGCAAACCCTACAAAACACAGGGAGAAAGCTCTGTTTGGCAGGTGGGAGAGGAAGGGAACAGAGCAGGGAAAGGAAGGCGGGGAAGGGTCTCCTTTCCATCCATCTGCTCTCTCTATGATTGCACAACCCCATTTGATTTATGGCTCTGCGAGGCACTAATTCCGGGGTGTTGACACCCGAGAAGCTCTGGGAAGAACCACTTCCTTGGGAGACAAATGGATTCAGCTCTCTCTGGCACAGCTGAGGAACATTCCCAGGGCTGAGTAGCTGGCTTGGGAGCCGAGTCTTTGGGGCCCAGATCCCAGCTGTGGGCTCGGATCCACATTTCCACCACATTTCCAGTGGCCACGTGTTTATCCCCCTCTCCGGTGGGTTAAATTTTTGGATAAAAACATCTGGATTTGGTTGTCCAGGTGAGCAGCAGCCTCTCAGCTCCCTGTGGACACGGTGGGAATCCAAGGCTTGCTTCCATCGCCACATGGAGTCATCCAGTGCTGTTTGAGAGACTTTGGGATATAGGGAACATCTGCATGGGCTGGGAGATGTGACCAAGGACCTTCTGCAGCATCAGCTGGGGGCAAGTTACTCCAGGGCACCTCAGATGGTTCTCAGCGTCTTCCTTGCATGGAATCGTGGAGTATCCTCATTTGGAAGGGGCCTAAAATGATAATGGAGTCCAGCTCCCGGCCCTGCACAGGCACCTCAACAATCCCACCCTGTGCATCCCTGGGAGTGTTGTCCTGGAGCTCCTGGAGCTCTGGCAGCCTTGGGAATGTGCTCATTCCCTGGGGAGCTTGGTCAGTGCCCAACCAGCCTTTGAGGTAAGAACTTTTTCCTAAATCCAGCCTAAATCTCTCCTCTATTTGTGCAGAGATCCCCTCTGCATTCCTGGTGTTGGACAATTCCAGCAAAAGGATATTGGTCAGCACAGCCAGTGGAGACCTTGAGGTGATTTCATCAAACTTCAAGAGTTTTGTCCTCTAGACATTTTGCTGTCATGGTCACACTTCATTTTAGTTGTCTGATCTTTGTTAACTGAATCCCTTCCATGAAAATACCTGAATTATCAGACATTCATTTAGGCCTCAAAAGGGAAAATGGGTATAAAAGCAGAAAATTCCAAACCATTATTCACAATCAGAAAATACAATAAAAGTACTTTATCAGGAGGTTAAAATTCTAAAAAAAAATTCTAAAACTTCTAGAGGATTTTTCTGTGAGTGTCTCAACACAATTTTCTGAGAACAAGTGTAATAGTGGTTCCATGGCTTGGACATGAGGACCCAAGTGCTCAGACTATCACAAAACCTCTTCTGTGTTTCAGACCAGACCACACCCTCCCAACCTGAGCTGTGTCCTTTGTCAAAGTCTGTTCTTTCCTCAAAATACTTCACCTAAAACCCAAAAATAATCATTGTATGGGTACTAGTACTCCACATTGTGCTGCCTCCTTTGGTCTCTTGTTTTATGCAGATAAAAATCCTTTAATTGGTTTAGGGGACAGAGGTCTTGGTGACATCAGAGGCAAAAACAACCTTGTCCCATCACCAGGTGAAGTTTGCCAGTGCCATGGGATGCTGTGAATCCTCTGAATTGCCACAGAGTGGTGGTGAACTGGCGGGGAAATGTGGGTCTGAGTTCATGAGCCAATTTTTAGGGCAAGCTGATGCTAAAAAGAGCCTTTTGAGACTCGAGTGGTCCCAGGTTTACGGCAGCAGCATCAGCCACAGGCACTCCTGGAGACTCCCTGCAGGGATTTGGGGATTTTGTGTTCTTTGGAGGGGTATTGGGATGACCTGAGCTGCTGGAAGTGGTGATGCTTTGGAGTGGCTCCCTAGAACAGAGGCTAGACAAGATTAAGAGAATAAAAGTGGGTATTTATTAAAGGCCTACCATAGCTACACCTTGGGCAGCCTGAAGCTTCCCAGAGGCTACACCCAAGGTGAACAATGGTCACGAGTTTTTCGGACAATTATATATTTGGTCCATTTACATATCAGGGGTCAATCCTCCAATTACAGCTTCAGGTAATTCAGTCATATTTCCCCAGTTTGCTCCCCCTCTAACTCAGTTTTTTTTATACATTTTGGGGCCTGAGGCTGTGGGGTGTCCTTGGATCTCAGGTCCGGAGGGATTGTTTTGTCTGACCAAAATGTGAAGGCAGTAATTAACACTTTTGGGGTTATGCCCTCATGCAGAACAAGATTTGAAAAATATAAAGGCTAAAATCCCAAGGCAGCAGTGGCAGCACCTTTATTTAGGGAACACAACTCCATTGGGGAGGCATAAATGCCCTAAACCTGAGCACACCCTGCTCACCTTGAGCTGCTCCCAGAAATCCTGTGCCACATCTGCAGACGTTCAGACACCCTGAGGGATCTCAAACATCTCTGTGGGCCCGAGATTTGGCAATGCACCCATCCTCAAGCTCCTAATTAAAGTGCCTGGGTTTATTTTCTTTTTGCACAGCAGAGAGAATCCATCCATCACTGCTGTCTGGAGCACTTGGAGTGGATCAGCCCCTGGAGGCAGCAGCTCCTCTCCTGTTCCATGAGCAGATAATGAGGACACGACCCAGTTGCCCAAACACAGACATCCCGTGCCAGGGAGGATGTCTGGGAATTCACACATGGCTGGCAGGCCCGGCTCAGCCCCTTGGGAAGTCAAAATCCTTCTGCAACAGCAGGTGCAGACCAGATGAGCTTGGAAGGACCGAAACGCCTAAAGCTAAACCCCTAATTTTGGGAAATGCAGGGGTTTTAAGCCCATCCTGGTGAGGCTGAGCAGTTTTCCTGTGATATTCCCCCTTCCCATCCGAGCCAGAGCAGCCTGGACACTCCAGGCTGGGCTCAGGCTGCTGCTGGTGATTCATTGCACTCACACCACACCCAGCACAGGGGAGCATCGAATTTCAGGGGCTTTTCTGAAAATTTCACCACTCACACCTCAGGCTCCTTCACCAGCGTGGCACCAACGCCGGCATTCAGAGAGGGGTTAACTCCTGCACCAAAAAAACCCGTGGGCTGCCCACTATAAATGCAAATACAGAGCTCAGAGAAGCTCTAAAATACACCTAAAATGCAAATACAGAGCAGGGACAGGCACTGGAATAAAAAGCCTTCTGGTAGCAGTTTCGTGGTTTTTTTTTTCGTTTGGTTTTTTTTTTTTCCTCCATTGCAAAGCTAAAATTTAGCCCTGTTTTTCATATCAAGCCTGTTTGAGAGGTTTTGTTTTTCTGTGTATTCCATCATGCAGCAGGTTATGTGCTTACAAGGAGTTCATGTTAAAAGGCCATAAAAATGAAAAATTAGCTTTGTCCTCACAAAAAAAAAAAAAAAAAAAANAAAAAAAAAAAAAAAATTGAAAAAAAGAAAATAAAGAATGATTTAGCAGAGGATAATTTGGCTTCTCCTTCAGGCCTGACTCCTGCACTGATTGGTATTTGAATTTTTGCACAGGAGTTATGCAACTCCCCGGACGGTGCTTAGAGCTTAAAGGATGAGGTGGTGACAAATGCAGGGAATGAGACGGGAGGGGGAAAAAAATGAATTTTGCTACGTGAGCCATCAGGTTGTGCTGAGAGCAATCCATTTTGGGAAGGACTGACGCAGACAGGAATGACCACCTCACAATCTGCTCTGTGTCCCCGTGGAAGCGTGGCCCACGGATTGCCCAGGAAAAGGAGGAGAAGGGAGAAATCCAAATTATTGCTGACGTCTCCTCCAAAAATGTGGAGATCCCGGGCTAATTGTGGCCAGATGTTGTTGTAGGGAATGAGAAGGGAAAATCTTTTTTATTCTCACTGAAGGTAACAAAGTGTGGAAGGGTTTGCCATCAGCTGCAGCTGAGTGGGGAAGCCAAGGTTTTTCCAGAAACTGTGGGATAATGAGAAGGAACAAGTGGATTTTGGAAGTCCGGTCCTGCTAAAGGACTCAAGGCTCTTGACTTGAATAAATTAAATAAATATTAACTGAACTCTCCAGGAATCCTGAGATGAAAATTGACTATTTTAAGCTGGAGGGTTAAGTTTTTGTTCTTTTTTTCCTTTCTTTTGAGCTAGGTGTATATTTTTTCATGGAAATAAAGCGTGGTTTGTTTGTTATTGAATAAAAAATATCATTTCGTTGCCCTTAGGCAAGAGAAGGGTAATTATCAGTCAAAATTTGGCAATATAACATAGCTGTGAATGACCTGGCTCTCACATGGCTTGCTCCCCACACCATCCAGGTTTGATCCCATTATTTTTCTCTCAGACCCAATTTTTAAGCTCCTGTGACACAAATATTGTTATTTGAACCCCGTGTCTAAGGCAGCTCAGAGAGAAACTATCTGTATTTCTGCACCAAATCTAAAATGTTATCACCACTCTGAGACAGACTCTTCCAAATCCAAGAGATTTCCATGATCAATGACCAATGTCTGCCATTTTGGCTCCCAAATCTCTTCCACTCCACCCAATAATAACACCTTGATGGATTTTGTTTTGTTTTGTTCTGTTTCGTTTTTTCGGTTGGTTGGTTTTTTATTTGTTTTGGTTGGTTTGGTTTTGGTTAGTTTGTTGTTGATGTTTATTTTTTCATTTGTTTGGTTTGGGTTTTTTGTTTTGTTTTGTTTGGGGGGGGGTTGTTTGTTTGTTTGGTTGGTTTTTTGGGGTTTTTTTTGTTTGTTTTGGTGGGTTTTGTTGTTGTTGTTGTTGTTTGTGTGTGTTTTGTTTTGTTTTGTTTTGTTTTGTTTTGTTTTGTTTTGTTTTGTTTTGTTTTGTTTTGTTTTGTTTTGTTTTGTTTTGTTTTGTTTTGTTTTGTTTTGTTTTGTTTTGTTTTGTTTTGTTTTGTTTTGTTTTGTTTTGTTTTGTTTTGTTTTGTTTTGTTTTGTTTTGTTTTGTTTTGTTTTGTTTTGTTTTGTTTTGTTTTGTTTTGTTTTGTTTTGTTTTGTTTTGTTTTGTTTTGTTTTGTTTTGTTTTGTTTTGTTTTGTTTTGTTTTGTTTTGTTTTGTTTTGTTTTGTTTTGTTTTGTTTTGTTTTGTTTTGTTTTGTTTTGTTTTGTTTTGTTTTGTTTTGTTTTGTTTTGTTTTGTTTTGTTTTGTTTTGTTTTGTTTTGTTTTGTTTTGTTTTGTTTTGTTTTGTTTTGTTTTGTTTTGTTTTGTTTTGTTTTGTTTTGTTTTGTTTTGTTTTGTTTTGTTTTGTTTTGTTTTGTTTTGTTTTGTTTTGTTTTGTTTTGTTTTGTTTTGTTTTGTTTTGTTTTGTTTTGTTTTGTTTTGTTTTGTTTTGTTTTGTTTTGTTTTGTTTTGTTTTGTTTTGTTTTGTTTTGTTTTGTTTTGTTTTGTTTTGTTTTGTTTTGTTTTGTTTTTTAATGGCAAATTCCTAAATCTCCTGTGTAAACTTCTCACTTGAGATGGTCCAACATTCCAGGTTTCAGCCACCAGGTCATTTTACTCCCCCAAAACCACCATTAAAGGTGTCTGTATCCATAAACTCAGCCTTAATCCAAACTTAACTCTCAGCACATCCCAAATCCTTGCCTGGTTTATGTCCCAGCAGAGGTTGGCAGCTGTATTTTAGTCCTGACCTCTACAGGTCTTGTGTTAGTAAAGAAAGACACTTCAGTATAATTCCAGGATTATCTATTTCTGTCTGGACATCCCTAGGAAGTTTTTCCACCCATGGATCCATTCCCCCATCCAGCTGTAACCCCAAAGACTTCAGCTGAATTTATATCCCACTTTTTCAGAGCTTGGATGGTTCTCCAGCGTTAACAGCACAGGTCAAAGTGCAGGAGCAAAGCCTTGCTGGGCTCAAGGCCAAGCTTTGCAGAGACCAAGCCTAACCTGAGCTCCTGGCTGGGTGAAAGCAAAGTTTCACTTCGGACCAGCTTTATTCCAGTGCCCTTTCTACTCCTGCTGTGTTTTGATTGTTGAGGGGAGGTTAAAGAGGGTGAGAGAGATAAGAGTGACTCAAAAGACGTTTAAGATAAGAAAGTTCAGGAGACCACAAACATCAAACTGATTTAGCACTCCATCCCAGCTTTACCTCACCCAGCTTTTCCAGTGTAATTCCCTTTCAACAAGGTGCCATAAAGCAATTGGGATTTACGATCCTTTGGCAAAGCCAAGCAGTTGTTTCCATAAAGTGCTGCAGGCGGCCTGGCCAAAGAAACTTCTGGAGCCAATGTCCAGGGCCTTCCACGTTCCGGGGATGCTTTCCAGCCCAGAGGGGCTTGTGATTCTCCATGAGCCCCAAGACTAAGCTGTGATCAGGACAAAACCATCCCAGACTCTTCAGATGCCACTCAGGAGTCACAGGGTGGATCCAAACCAGCGGGAGCAGCCGGCTCAGGGAGGGAATCCTCTCCTCTGCTCTGCTCTCCCACCTGCGGAGCTGCAGCCAGGGATTCCAACATCAGAAGGATGTGGGGCTGCTGGAGCTGGTCCAGAGCAGGTCCCAGAGATGCCCCAAGGGCTGGAGCCCTTCAGCTCTGGAGCCAGGCTGGGAGAGCTGGGAATGTTCCCCTGGAGAAGCTCCAGAGAGAGCTCAGAGCCCCTTCCAAGGCCTAAGGAGGCTCCAGGAGAGCTGGAGAGGGACTGGGGACAAGGGATGGAGGGACAGGACACAGGGAATGGCTTCCCATGGGTGAGGTGGGATATTGGGAAGGAATTGTTCCCTCTGAGGGTGCTGAGGCCCTGGAATGGAATTCCCAGATTTGCTGTGGCTGCCCATGGAGCTCTGGCAGTGCCCAAGGCCAGGCTGGACAGGGTTTGGAGCACCCTGGGACAGTGGGAGGTCTCCCTGCCCATGGCAGGGGAGGAAAGAGATGATCTTTAATGTTCTTTCCAACCCAAATACTTTATCATTAACTGGGATCATAATGACTCAGTTTTAGGGGTGAGCATTTACCTGATTACCTCTGAGCATAATCCAGAATTCCCTCTATTCAGCAGAAGGGAATGATGTTCATCCTGGTGGTCCAGGGTGGGGAACAGTTCTTGATTCTATTCTGAGAGATCTCCCCAAATACCACAGAAAACTTTGAATTTTTCTTTTTTCTCTCTGGGTATGACCTCCCTGACTGTAAAATCAGGCCAGTGACTGAGCAGGTGTTGGGAAGGGAAAACTCAGTGAGGGTTGGTGGTGCTTGGACCATCACGTGGAAAAACGTTTGGGATGGATAAATTGGAGAAATTGCCATTCATGTCTCGAGATCTCTGACAGAGGTCATGGAAGTAGAAAAAAAAGTCCTTTAAATGTGATGCTACAACTTGACATCCTAGGAAACACTAGACATGGTCTGTTCATGGAATCATAGAATCATGGAATGGTTCGGGTTGGAAGAAACCTTCAGGCTCATCCAGTTCCACCCCTGCCATGGGCAGGGACACCTCCCACTGTCCCAGGCTGCTCCAAGCCCTGTCCATCTTTGTCTTGGACAATTCCAGGGATCCAGGGGCAGCCACAGCTTCTCTGGACACCCTGTGCCAGGGCCTCACCACCCTCACAGAGAGAAACTACTTCCATTTATCTAATTTAAACCTAATCCTTTTAAATTTAAAGTAAAGAATTTAAGTTTATGAGATTATATCCAGTTCCCAAATCCCCAGCCCTCAAGAGTGAGAAAAAGGAGCTCTGAATTATTTTGTTGGAACCTCATGCTCCAAGAAGAAATCTGCCTGAATCTGCAGAAATCCTGAGGAAACAGATCCTGGAGTTATCAGGAACATTCTTCACTTCAAAGGCTCATCCCTGTCCTGACAAACCTCCTCCAGAACTGAATTGGGAAACCACAAGAGTGCAAAATCCTTGGGAATCCTTGGGAACCCAAGAGAAACAAAAATGGGTGCTTAGGTTAGAAATTGGTGACCTCTCTATGAGAAAAAGTCACACCTTGCTCTCTGAATCTATTATCAGAGTGGAGTTTGTGGGGTGCTTTGGGCATTTCAGAGCCTTTTTCCTTTCCAAAGCTTTTGTAAATGGTAGGAAAAATATCAAAGCCCAAAATTTGCAGTGAGGTAAAAGTTCCCTCTTCTTCCTTCCCAAGAAATTGATTCACTGTGATAAAAGGTGCAGTATAAATGATAAGCACAACAAAGCTCACTCAGCAGTTTTGTTGGTTTGGGTGTTTCACCCTGGGGAAGACAATCCCAATTTTGGAACAGCTGAGGGAGAACCACCTTGTGGGGCTTTCCCAAGCAAGACTTTTCCTGTCTTTGCTTCCACCTTTTCCTCCAGGATTCTGTGGAAGAGAAGGATGAAAAGCAAACTCCAGGAGCTGTGAAGCTGTTTGGAAAGGCAATAAAATGTCTAACACTTTATGACAGGCCATAATTCTGGTTTGATTTTTTTTTCCCCAATCATTATCTCCTCTCCAGGTTATTTTATGGCTTTCTTTGTGCTTCTTATAAGGAAAGTTGGGCACTTGGATCAGCCAAGTCAGAGCACGTTAAAAGTGGTACTTTGCCCACTTCTTTTAAAGCCAATGAATCACTTCTGCAGGTTCTCCTCCTGTCCTGGAAGTTCTGATTTTAAGATACTCCTGTGTGATTTTTTTAATTGTCTTTAGGAAAAATTTATTTTAGAAGTGTTTCAATGAACTTTTTTATTTGGTTTTCTCCATGATTTTTAAGGAGAAGCTGGGTTGGTTGACTCAGGGTCAGGACCTCTCCACCTGGGTTTGTAAATGCTGATTCCTACTTCACCACTCAAAATTCCTACCTTAAACATGGGAAATGAAGGAAATCCATTGAAAATAGTAGCAATCAGGGTGTGCAGCTTTCAGATCCTGGATGTTTTCCCAAATTTAGGAGGCACAGAGGGTGCTGGCACATACTCTGTGGCCATAAACCAGCCTTTGGTCCCTTGCTCCAACAGAAATTCAGGAAAACCTGGATTTATGTTGCAAACAGACTCTGACAATCCCGTGATTTAGTACAAATCATTGAAGGAGAGCCTCCTCAAGAGGATTTTTATTCCATCGTCCCCATTATATTAATTTATAATTAATGATGAGAAAATGGGTTTGAACAAAAAAGTTTAAACAAAAAAATAGAACATCTAAAAGATCCCCCAGACTCAAACTAATAAAACCTCTAAATCTCACTGATGACTTTCATTTGGGAAATTCTTAAGGAGCGTGGTTGAGATTTTCTTTTTGTGAGTCAATTTTCTTCCCTCCTACCCCTTGTTCACCTCTTGGCTTTGTGATGCTGAAGAATTTGATGACAAAGTTAAAGAGAAAACCATAAATGGAAGAAATTGGGAATCGCAGCAAAATGATCCCATCCCTGTGAAATTTCCAAGTTCTGTCCAAAGTGACCGGTAAGTGGATAAAGCCTTGTCCTCTAGGAAAAAAAAAGAAGTCAAGGGGTAAATGCTCCGAAATATTTTAAACACCTCTTGAATTCCCATTCATGCTGTGCAACACTGAGGATTTTGGTATAGAAAAGAGTCAAAAAAGCAGCTGAAAATCGCAATAAATAAGATATAAATTGGCCACTTTAATTCTGCCAAAATATAGAAAACATAACCCAATTTGTGAGTGGTTTGATAGATCCATCTTATATCCTTATTGAGAGCAGCTCAGTGGCTTCATTTTAGCTTAAATATCTAATTTTAATAGAAATAAGAGCAGGATCCAATTTTTGGATGGAGATGCCTGGGATCAATGAAAACATCATGAAAAATTTGTTGATAAGGATAAAAACTCCAGGGATTTTGCTTTCAAAGCCCATTAATGTGCCCAAGGAGCATCAGATCGAGGTTCAGCTTCCACTCCCTTCCACAGGCTTCTCTCCCAGGATAATTCCAAAATAACACTGGATTCAGGTTTTCCTTAATCCCTATGGATATGCAAAAAAAACCCCCTTTCACCAACAAAACAGATGCAGTGCTAAATACTTCAAATTAGAGCCCAATTTTTTCTACCTAGTTACTCTACTCACCAATAATTTCAAAAATTCAAAATAAAAAGTTTATGTTGCTACCCCTCAAGGATGCATTTTTAAATTAATTTTAAATTTCTCTTTTCTCTTTAGATGTCTTTGCAATGTTTCATTGAAAATTCTTGAGGTTTTTAGCTTAAATCTGATCTTTCTTCAGGTCACAACTGTGATATAAATTTAGGAATAATTTTAAGCATCTCCAGTTTGGATTTTTTCTGCAGTAGTGCCTCAGCCCAGTAATTAAATGGTAAATTCCCTCCAAATCCCAGCAAAACCAGACAACAGCTCATTTTTCCTTTGGAATATGAAGGCAATCCATCTTTTGTGAACCCTTCAGTGCTGAATTTCAGCTGCTCCTTTGCTTCTTTCAGATTTTGCTGCGTGTGGCCACTTCTATATTTACAGCCAGATTTACAAGGTGAAATGGAGGCTGTGGAATAAATGGTCTCAATTACTGCAAAGCTCTGTAAAAAAAGGGTCCCCCACAAAGCCATAAAAATGATGCATCTGCCTGGGATATTCCAGGGCCTTTTCCATCCTGGCAAAGGGGGATTTTGCCCAGGAATAATTCCTGCAAACCTCACTCATAAATACGCACTAATCAGTGTTGAGAGTTGCTCAAGTGGACCACAATTTTCCAGCTGAACCTGCCTTTGTTGCCACTATTTTGGTTTGGGTACCTGGCTCCGAATCATTTCGAGGGATGCAAAGGAAATTGCCTCCCAGGGAAAGATAATTCCTAGGATTAAAGCACTTTGGAGAAGACACAGCACAGGTGACCTGGCATCTGAATTCCTCCTGGTGCAGGCTCAGCAGATTTGGGTAAAATTCCCTCAGGGAAATGATAAGATAAATCAGGTTAAAAAAAAAAAAAAGAGTTTGTTTCATGCCAAGCCCATCTGGTGGATCCAGAGGAGATGAAAAATCATTGAGTAAGAATAATTCCCAGGTGAAAGGAGGATACAGATAATTAATAACAGAGATACTGCCTCGATTAATAATTCTGTTTATCATGTTCACACAGCAAAAAGCCAACCACAATCACCTTTCCCAGTCTGGCATTCAGGCTGAAAGTTTAGACGTGGAGGTCTAAAGACACAAAGCGGGAGCTTTATCTTGCCTAACTTTATCAAAATTTTATTATATTCTATAGAATATTGGCCTATAATTCACCTCTAATCACCAGAGAGAGATAGGCTCCTGGAAGGCACGGAAAATAGGGAAGGAAGCATTGGAAAAGAATTCAACAGAGGAAAAGGCAGGTTTTTTTTAAAAAAAAATTTAAATCATTTTCTTTTCCTGTATCGATGATCCATTTTATTAGAGGCAGGCAGAACAGGAATCTCTTGTGCCTTACACAGTCAAATCCATTACTGGAAGCAATCTGGACATGGAAAGATAGCCAGGAATATTAAAACCCCATTTTGGGATATATTTAATCAGCTTAAAATAAAAAGATTAGAGAAAAAAAAAAAAGTCAGGGAGGGGGAGGGCAAAAGGAATTCTAAAATTGATTAAAAGACAGTGATTTTCTCTTGAAAATTGGTGTTTGGATGCAGAATTTTTGTTTCAACGGAAGATACTGGATTTACAGCACAGAAAAGGCCAGAACAGAATGGATTCCACCTTGCTGAGGAGCTCTCACAATTGTAAATACAGATGGATACATTGGATCATTCAAACGAAAATCATATTTTAGAAGCTACCACGGGGTAAAAAATCATCTCATTCCATGGGCAGGGACAGCTCCCACTATCCCAGGCTGCTCCAGCCTGGCTTTGGACAATTCCAGGGATCCAGGGGCAGTCACAGCTTCTCTGGGCGCCCTGTGCCACCCTCCCAGCCAGGAATTTCTTCCCAATATCCCATCTAAACCTACTCCCTTCCACCTTAAATCCATTCCCTTTGTCCTGTCCCTCCAGGTCTCTGTAAATAATTTCTCTCCATTTTTGCTGTAGGCTCCTTTCCCTACTGGAAGGCAAAAAATTTGGGGCAGAAGTCTCAGCTCCCTGAAATAATCTTGAAATACATGGAATTATCTTTTGAAGGTTTCTATCTTTACCCAGAACTCCTCCACTTCGATTAATTAATTACAAATTAAAGACGTTCCTCAAGCTTCAGAGGTGTGAATTAAGTGAGACGAATCCAGAGTGTGTTTCTGGTTTATCTTTCGGGGTTTTTTAGTGCAATAAAGTGTCAGACGGAGTCCAAAGCCTTAAGAATTAAAACCTTGACCTAATTTAAAGAACAGCATAGGGACCATGTGTGGTTTTTTCCACCCTTACTCTGAGTTTGAGACTTGCTGTGCCCAAGGGTGCCACAAGAAATGTGAACAGAGTGAGAAGGGCCCGTAAAATATTAATTCAGGCTGCTATGACACAAATTTAAATGTCAGGAATCAGGCATTATGGAAGTCAGGAAAAACCAGGGTGAGTCAATCCCCGAGGTGAAAGAATTCAGCCAGATTAATCAATGGAGTCTACAGAGACTGGAATGCTCAGATTATTCCTATAACATAAAACCAGACATAAAAAAATGCAAGAACGTTAATTGTGACTCAAAGAAAAGGTTAAAAATGAGCCACAAGGAAATTATGACATTGTCTCTATTGCCAAACCTGGAAATTTTATTGCAAGTCTTAAACTTCTCAGAACCTGGATTTTAAAGCTTTATGTCTTGGTGATTCTATGGAACTTGTGATAGTTCCTGGATAATTTTGTAAAAAAAAAAAAAAAAAAAAAAAAAAAAAAAAAAAACAAAATATAAAAAAAAAGAAGACCAAAAAAAAAAAAAAAAAAAAAAAAAAAAAAAAAAAAAAAAGTAACCACACTGCTAAACAAAAATAAATGTGTGCATCCAGAAGGAAATTCTGATATTTCAAAATGGGCTTTCATGTGGAAATAATGCCTAAAATCTGGAGACCTCTCACAGAATATGAAGTTTTGGTGGTAAAAGATTGTCTCTCAGAAGTGGAAAGTGTTTAATTTTGGGGTACTTTTATAGACAGGTAGGACTTAAACCTGGTTAGAAAGAGCAGCTTGGAGCTGCTCTGGTAGGAGATATTCCCTTTGGTGTTTGTTTCCTCAATTCTCTGAATTTTTCCATTAAATTGCTCTGAATGTCTTCCAAACTATCCTGAGGGTCAGCAGTGTGTGGGACAGGCTGGTGTCCCACAGCTCCATACCTGGCAGGTGGCCCTGCTCCAAAGGATAAAAGGGAAAACAACCCCCATGTCCCAGTTGTAGAATCCCAGAATATTTTGGGCTGGGAGGGACCTCAAAGCTCATCCCGTTCCACCTCCTGCCATGGGCAGGGACATCTCCCACTGTCCCAGGCTGCTCCAAGCCCCAGTGTCCAACCTGGCCTTGGGCACTGCCAGGGATCCAGGGGCAGCCACAGCAAATCTGGGAATTCCGTCCCAGCCCCTCCCTATCCTCCCAGCCAGGAATTCCTTCCCAAAATCCCATCTCAATCTACTCTCTGGAAGTTTGAAGTCATTCCCTGTGTCCTGTCCCTCCATCCCTTGTCCCCAGTCCCTCTCCAGCTCTCCTGGAGCTCCTTCAGGCCCTGCCAGGGGCTCTGAGCTCTCCCTGGAGCCTTCTCCTCTCCAGGGGAACATTCCCATCTCTCTCAGCTCCAGAGAAGAGCAGCTCCAGCCCTGGGAACATCTCCATGCCCTGCTCTGCACTCACTCCAAGGGTTCCATGTCCTCCTGGTGTTGGAGTCCAGCTCTGAACACCTCACTCCAGGGGGGATCTCACGAGGGAAGGGCAGAGGGGCAGAACCCACCTCCACAGGCAGAGGTGACATCCCAGAAAGGCCAAGCAGCACCAACAGCATTGCAGCAACATTAAGACCGAATAGAAAGGCAAATTGGCCATTTTTTTCATGGGGATCTGAGGGTTCCTCATGGATTTCAAGGAATACAGGACCATCAGTATCTGTGGGCATTGAGGAAACTTCTTTCTCCTGCCTGTAGATGGGGAAAACATATCAAAATTTTGATGTAAAAGGCTCTTGTTTGGGCAATCCAGTGCTAGACAACACTCCAGAAGGAATCCTAGGCTAGGGCCCGACACCTACCACCAGCATTGAATTTCCAGACAATCCATCTGTTTCAGCACGGAGTCAAAGCAGGCGTTTCCTTTTTTATCCAGGACAAACCTCACTCTGAATCCTGGGGATGGTTGCAAGTGGGAGATCTGAGTCACTTCTTGGCTTCTCTCCGCTCTGAGGTCAGAAACAAAAGCAGAGTTGCCCGAGGAGAAGGTAATCTCTGATATATTGGGATAAAATCTATCCCCATTATTCTTAGACTGTGGGTTTTGAGAGTTCCTGTTAAGTCCTTCAGCCTTCAGGATTTCACTGGAAAACAGGGACTGAGAGCTCAGGTGCTCTGGAGCTACTCTACAGTAGATTTAACGAGCTAACTTATAGAGAGGGCAATGAGGAGTGGCTTCAAAGTGAAAGAAATTGCATTTAAATTGGCCATAGATGGGATATTGGGAAGGAATTGTTCCCTGTGAGGGTGCCCAGATTTGCTGTGGCTGCCCCTGGATCCCTGGCAGTGCCCAAGGCCAGGTTGGATGGGGCTAGGACCACCCTGGGACAGTGGGATGTGTCCCTGCCCATGGCAGGGGGTGCAACTGGATGATCTTTAATGTCCCTTCCAACCCAAACCATTCCACGATTCCTGTTCAGAAATTTCCTCACGAGGAGCACCCAGTTCCCTCCAGCTGCACCATTTTTTCAAGCCTTTCTGTGCATTCCCTGGGAAAATCAACCAGATCCCTGGGGGGAAAAAAAAGAAGAAAGTTTTCCAGGCTGTTTATCTGTGGGAGCAGCACAGCACCTGATGGAGATGGGCTCACTCCAGGTGCCCTGATGGATTCTGGCTCTGTGTGTTCACAGCAGCAGGAAAGGACTTTGGGGAGGCATTGGGAATGCACTTTCCAAATAAAACGGTTCTTTCCAGAGCCCAGGCTGCTCCCCTTGCACAGCCTGACTCCAAAACACCCAGGCACAGCTGGCTGGCAAAGCTCAGACCGGCTGTGACCAACAGAGCTCTGGAAATCTTTGGCACAGGTGTAATTTTGGGGGCATTTGGAACAGGAATTACTCAAACTGGGCTCCTACAGCTGATTTGAGGCTGGGGAAGTCAGTGGATGTAATTAGAGAGGGCTTTTTTTAGGAAATTTGTTCGACTTGAGTCAAAGCAGTTTCTCTGTGTCCTCTCCTTGTGCACCCAGCTCAATGTCAGCCTGATTAATATTGTCAGTGGAGGAGATGAATTCAGGGAAAGGGTTTTTCCTCTTGGCCTGACTTGGGGCTGTGGTTCTTCCTCCACAGTTTGTGTGGAGGTTTGGGCTGCCCCTGACAGCACCCAGCTGGCCATGCTGGGTGATGCTTCCCTTCTTGCTGGGTGGCTCTGAGTGCCAGGCAGGGGTGGGATCAAGGCCTTGGAACACGAGCCAAGGCTTTATTTTAGCTGGGATGAGATCAGAGCAGCTCCCTTGGAAATGCTGGAGGAGCAGAGCATGGCTGTGATGTAACACGATCCCTCTTTATCAGCCTGAAGGATCCAAAACCCCTTTTCCCATGTCCAACCATCACAATGGCAAGGTGTCCTCTGCGCACTTGGAAGAACCAGCTTTTCCCAGTTCCCTTCCCACCTCATTCCCAGCAATTTGTTGGCTTCATTCACCCTTCCCACGCTTGCCCACCTTCCTCACCCTCCTGCATCAATCATCACCATCTCGGCATCGTGCCCAAGCCTTGGGTTATTTTGGGTGGTTTCACACCAGACAGACCCCTCAGGAAGGATGATGTGGGCTTGGTTCATCCGTGCACTGCTCCCTGGAGTCCTTTGGGACACAGACGGAGCTCGGAGTGTCTGACGCCGGCCTGGGGGAGCAGCAGATGGAATCCAGAGAGGATGGAGGCCACCCTCAGCAGGTTTGCAGAGGACAGGGAGCTGAGGGGTGCTGCTGGCAGTCCTGAAGGACAGGGTGCCATCCACAGGGGCCTGGGGAGGCAGCAAAAGTGGCCCATGGGAATCCCATGAGGTTTAACAGGACCAAGGGCCAGGTGTGTTACTGGGTCAGGGATAACCCTGGGATCAATCCAGGCTGGGGATGAACAGATGGAGCAGCCCTGGGAGAAGGACCTGGGGGTGCTGCTGGGTGAGAGCTGGACATTCCCTGCCCATGAACACTGGGACCAGAAATCCAATCACATCCTGGGCTGATCCCACAGCCTGGGCAGCAGGGAAAGGGGGGAATTCTGCCCTTCTGCCCCTGCTCAGGTGAGGCCCCACCTGCAGAGCTGCCCCAGCCCTGGATCCAGCACGGGAAGGAGCTGGAGCTGCTGGAGAGAGCCCAGAGGAGGCACCTGGATGATCCCAGGGATGGAGCAGCTCTGCTGGGAGGAAAGGCTGGGAGAGCTGGGAATGTTCAGCCTGGAGAGGAGAAACCTTGGTATCACCTAACTGTGGCCTTGCAGGGCCCGAAAGACTCAACAGGAAAGACAGAGAGAACATTTCCAAGGGATGGAGGGGCAGGACACAGGGAATGGCTTCCCACAGACAGGGAGTAGATTTAGATGGGATATTGGGAAAGAATTTCTCCCTGTGAGGGGGGTGAGGCCCTGGCACAGGGTGCCCAGAGAAGCTGTGGCTGCCCCTGGATCCCTGGCAGTGACCAAGGCCAGGCTGGACATGGGGGCTTGGGACGACCTGGGACAGTGGAAGGTGTCCCTGCCCATGGCCAGGGGTGAGAACGAGATGACCCTGAAGGTCCTTTCCAACCATCCTGTGGCTCTCTGGTTCTGTGAATTTAAATGAGATTTGATACCTGCCCCAGACAGTTCATTTGGATGCCATTCCCAAATCCGGTTTTAGCACTTTAATTTACATTCCTGGGAGAAACTCCTGGCAAAGCAGCTCGCTGTCACTGGAACAGTGATCTGCAACCAGTAATTCACTCTGAGAGGAAAATGAGGATCTTAACCAATGGAATTTTCCACTGATCCATTTCCCTGTGCAAAGAAAAACACCAACATCACAAAATGGCACGTCAAGGTTTTCCAGCTAATTGGCAGCAGCTTGTCCAAATGTGGTTCAGACTGTCTTTTTTGACTGTCAGTCACTTGTGGAATTGGCTCTGGAGCAAATTCCATCTGTCCCCCCTTGTGTCATCCCTGGCATCTCAGACTTCCAACCCTCTGTGCCTTCCAACCCACTCTCCCATCCTTCCTAATTTAAGAGTAGCCCTGCTCTAAGCTCTGATCCCTCAATCAAGTCCTCCTGCATGCTTTGTTAATTAGGGATACATTTAGGAATGTCACATAAAGGAAAAGTCATGCTTAAAAATTGTATTTCGTTGATGTCTGAGGAAGGAAATTCCTTGGGGTGAAGGTTGTTTTATTCTGTGGGAGCACCACCATCATTACAAAGTCTGGAGCCTCACATAACATCAGCAGCAAAATATTTCTGTTCCATTCCAGATACTGGAAAACGCCACTCCAAAGGATTTCTATCCATTAGTGAAGGATGTACAGCATGTTCTCTGCTGGGTGGTTTGGGGGTAGTTTTAAATTTCTCATGTTAGTGGATCAATTTTTCTTACAATTCAGTTCTGCAGCCTAATAAATCTCACTACTCATGGGGTTCATCCCAAACTCGCTCAGCCCATATTCCTCTGATTACATTCCTCTCTTTCCCACTCCCATCTCTCCGTGCATTTTTAAACACTGCATGGATTTCTTCAGCACCAGGAGAGAATTCCAAGATATTTTCTGTCCACTGCAAAGAGATAAATGAGTCCCAATTCTTCCAATCAGCAACACCTGGGGTAAATCTAGCAGGTTTTTTGCCACTGAATATCCAATAGTACCAGGAATGAGCAGACAGGTGGTAGCATTGTTGACTTTTTGCTTTAATATTTGGACCCTGCAGGGATTTTTTTTTTGCATCACTTTTGATCAAAACACCAAAGCCAGGTTTGTTCCAATCCCCCCCTGGGAATGCCCGGATCTCCATTTGAGCTGAGCTTGGCTTATTAGTTCATACCTTGTCCCAGTGAGGGCTCAGCCTTTCATCTCAGCTGCTCCACTTCCTCATTAGAGGGGGATTAACCAAATCCCATCAGCCAATGGAGCTGCACTGCTGGCCCTTGGAATTGGGAGCCCTTCCTAAGGAAGAATTTGAGGACCTGACTCCGAGTCAGAGGACTCATTCCTTGGGCAGGAATGAAGCAGAGCTGTGTGAAACTTGGCAGGTCCGAATCTCAGAGGCTGTGCAAAGCTGAAAAAAGGATGAGAGGAAAAAGCTGAAAAATGAAAGTTGACGTTCGAGCGCCTGGGTTTTCTCTGAGATTCTGCCTTTGGGGAGCTCTCAAGAAAGGCTTTATTTGCTTTGGGTGGCTCTTCCCAAATCACAGTTTTTTAGATTCATTTCCAGAGGTCAGGGACTTTCCAGACGTGCCAATGATTCCTGGGCAAACACCTTCCTGTTTGTGCCTTAGCTCCTGCAAAATGGGAGATAATTACTCTTTCTCAATCATTTTGATTGCGAAAGCTTTCGAGCTTTAAATATGAACTCCTATTTTGAGCTGAACAGTGAGAAATCTGCATTTCTCAGCCACAGCACTGGAAGCTCACTATTTTAAGGTTAAATAAGAAAATTTACACTGTGACTCAAAAACAATTTGAATTTTGTTCCATTTTCATTAATTTAGCCAGATATTAATTTGGTGACTATGCCTTTAATCGGGTCACCTCTTCCTTTGTGAAGACTGAGAAAAAAATTAATAGAAACTCTTGGAATTCTGAGCTGCTTGAAAAGGAAACCACTCATTGGAATTAGACTGGGAAAATCCTTTCTGACAAAATCAACGAACTGTAATCCCTCTGAACTTCCCATTTATTTTGGAATCTGAAAAACCGAATGTGACCTGAACCTGGGCTTGTGCCTATCACTTCTTTAGCTTTACCAGAAAAAGAAAAAAAAATAGAAGGAAGAAAAACAGGGTTTAGGAAGAAGTAGTTTTATTATTTTCAGAAAGCCTCCTGAGGCTCCTTCAGCTTGGAGAGTTTTCCAGTGCTTCTCTGTAGCTCTTATGAACCTGTTGGAGATGCCGAGGGCTGGGAAAGGGTGAAATCCTGGGATTTTTCCCACCTCCTGGCTTGGGATGAGGTAACTCACCTCCCTAAGAACAACACTGGCTTTTCTTGGTGGCCTCCACTGATCTGCAGCTCCCCTGACACCTCACGCTGAGTTTTACATCCAAGGAATTCAAGCTGGGAGCCTGACTCATTCCTCCGGGCTGGAATTCACCAAATTCGCCATGGAGGTGGGAGAGCAACCCCCATCAGTCTCAGAGCTGATAGGAGGGAGCAGCGACCACCTCAGCCTGGGGGATCCCCTGTTCCCTCCTGTTTCTGAGCCCCCTCACAGCTCTGGATTTTACTGAGTGTCACAGGAGAGCCACTCACGAGTGTCCCTTACCCAGCTGGGTGGCCCTGAGGCCACCAGGTGATGCTCATTAGGTAATAGTCTCCAAAAATCCTATTTTTTTCCCTCTTTTTCCTGCCCTCCCTGCCCCTCTGGGCCCCTTTGCTGGCCTGAGCCCTCCCAGATCAGTGTTTCTTTGCCCATATCTCTGGGCACAGCATCCACATTCTCCTGCTCTCTTGTTTCACCCACATCTCCCTGCTGGCTGCAGTTATAATCCAG
Organism: Chaetops frenatus; assembly: GCA_013400775.1. Classification (NCBI taxonomy): domain Eukaryota; kingdom Metazoa; phylum Chordata; class Aves; order Passeriformes; family Picathartidae; genus Chaetops; species Chaetops frenatus. The sequence goes on along the minus strand of VZTR01010906.1, from coordinate 155,021 downwards.
TGGGGAGGAATGGGAGAAGCTGTGGTTGGGAATTCTTTGGCTCACTTCTCCCACTGCCTGGATTCCCCTTGCCAGCGCTGGGAAATGCCAGCCCCCCAAGGCTGAAGATCTGCTCAGCCAAAGGGAAAGAGCACAAAAATCAGCATCTCTGGAAGATCTCCTTGGAAAGAAGATCCCACACACGGCCACAGCTCACCATGAATTTGTCATCCCTGGTCAAATTGATTCCTGTGCCTCCTAAAAGCCAAATTAATTTCTAACTGCCATGGTTGTTATCTTGAGCTCAGTATTTGCTGATTATGACTCTCAAGTCCTTTCATTAAGGCAGGAGATTGGATGGGTTTGGGAGAGAGGGGTGAAGGAGTGGGAAAACCAACAAATGATGCAGCTTCTTGTGGGGCTGGTGGGAAATGGTTCATTTGGCCATGCACAGCTCACACCTCAGCTGTTTTATCCAGGATTTACTGAAAAAAGCAATATCATGGAATCACAGAATGGTTTGGGTTGGAAGGGACCTGAAAAATCACCTCATTCCAAACTTCCTGCCATGAGCAGGGACATCTCCCACTGTCCCAGGCTGCTCCAAGCCCCATTGTCCAACCTGGCCTTGGGCACTGCCAGGGATCCAGGGGCAGCCACAGCAAATCTGGGAATTCCAGCCCAGCGCCTGCTCACCTTCCCAGCCAGGAATTCCATCTCAATATCCCATCCATCCCTGCCCTCTGGCAGTGGGAAGCCATTCCCCGTGTCCTGTCCCTCCCTTCCTTGGAAATTGTCTCTCTCCATCTTTGCTGATGACTCCTCCAGGTCCTGGAAGGTCACAATGAGGCCACCCCAAAGCTTCTCCTCTCCAGGCTGAACATTCCCAATTCTCCCAGCCTTTCCTCATGGAAGAGCTGCTCCATCCCTCCAATCCCCTTGGTGGCCCTCAGGAATGACTCCCATTCCAGGGTCCCTTTTCTATCCCTCAGGAGAAAACTCCACCCTGATGTTAACATGGAGCTTATTCCCAGGTCATGAACTGTATTAATAACGAAAAAAAAGGTGAATTATTGAGGAATTCTTAACACTCTGCCTGCCCCAGTCATTTTTCTCACCTTGTACTGATCAAAAACTGCTCCAGAATTCCCCAAATTTCCCAGCTGCTTCACAGGTGTCTGGGTTTATGGCATCACAGAAACATCCAACCCCCACCCACCCCTCCCTCCCGCCAAGACTCTCCAAGACTCATTTAGAATAATATGAAAATAATTTAATCAGCTTCAACATTGCCAGGAAAGCAATACCCTGTCCGAGGGTGAATTCCACAATTCCAGCTGTCAGGAGGCTCTGGATTTAAAATCCAGTAAAACTTTTACAGCCAAACCCCGGAGCCAAATTCCTCCCATCATTAATTTTTTTCTTTTTAAGGAAGCAACCAGTAGTGAAGTCTGAGGCACAGATTTATTGAGAAAAGGATAAAAAAGATAAGTGCATTAATAAATCCTGTGCATTTATTAGGTCAGGAATATTATGGACGCAATTCCCTGGAGAACTTGAAATTGAGAATTTGCATTAAGAATTCCTTATCCTGAGGCTTTGGGACATCTCCTTTCTCAACCCATATTCCCTAAGTCTGAACACCTGCAAGTTATTCCCTGGAAAGCTGAGGTGGCCAAGGTTCCTTTTGGTAGGAAAGGAGCCGTGGAATTAAGGGGAAAGAAAAAACGGTTCTGGAGGGCTTTGCTTAAAGTCAGGGCATTTTTGGAGACTGGTTATAATAACAATGATGAGGAGCCCTGCTATTCCATGAGTAACACCTGAAAAATATTTGGAACTGGAGTTTTCTGGTAAGATTAAAGATATTGGATGAAAAAAAACAAAACAAACCAAATAACTTATTAATTTCTCTAAGTACTGTATTGATTAAACCCATGTATAGACTCACATTTTAGGACTACTGAAGTGTAATTCCCTCATGGGAGGTTTTAGCTGGAATTCTGATCCTTCCTGATGTTTTCCTCTGACTCTGAATGGTTGGTTCACCTCTTGCTCCTGAAATGTGGTGCCCAACACTGAATTCACTGAAGCCTTCAGCCCCTGCTTTTGTTTTCTCCCAAATTAAACCTCATTTAACCAGTGCACAGCAAGGTTTTAGGGGTTTTATTGATAACCTCTCTGACTCTACATTCTTTAAAAATAATCTCATTTTCAGTAGTTTGATTATATTTATCTCTATCTGCCTGTACAAGCATTTCCTTTTTGTTTAATCTGATCAGAAAAAGACATTCAGGGTTTGTTTTTGTTTGTTTTTTTTTTTTTTT